>LOEQ01001145.1:187071-202123 GCA_001685075.1 Bramus lutescens | reverse complement strand
AGGCTGGGCCCAGCTCTCCTGCTTTGCTGGCCGCTGTACTAGGCCTGGCTCTGGGCATGGGGAAAAAGAAAGAAGAGAGGGGTATGTTTGGAAACAGTGACGCTGTGGGGCCCCTCCTTCCCTCAGCAGGCTCCTACAACTTTCAAAACACTGACCCCTCTTGGATGTAAAGAGTGAATTTTGGCAGCTCCTTAGGCAGTCTTGGGGGAAGGCCTGGCCCAGCCAGGAACATGAGAGGCCCAGGCCATATCAGTTAATGGGCTGGGCCTGGCGCTGGGATGCTTAAGAGTGCCCGGGAGGGACAGTGTGCTGCTCTTAAGTCCCCTTACTACTGCCAGTCTTAGGGTCTCCTGGGCAACCGCCCACTTTGTCCACCTAATGGCCACTTCACAATCTGTGTGTCCCTCTGCTAGACTTAAGTTTCCCCTTGTGTGTGTATTAGCCTGTCTGTCTGTCCCACAGCCTTTCTGTTGGTCTGTGCCCATGCTATGTGGGCCTATCCAGTTATTTATTTCGATGCCTCTGTGTCTGTCATCTGTCTATCTACCTGGCCACCTGCCTGGCCACCCTTTTGCCTGGCTTTTCTTGCCTGTGTCTTTCTACATATGCTCACCTGCCTCTGCCCCACGAGAATGGGGGCCACAGAACCTCGGGGAGCAGAAAGTGGCACAGGGAAGAATAGAGGAAGGGACTTTCTATTGAGGTGGCAACTCTGAATTTCTGCAGGATGTAAGGTCAGGTTTTGGGTTCAGGTGAATGATCAGGAACAGCCCACATCTCAGTGTGCCCCCAAAACAACTGGATGAGCGTCTGTTGGATGTAGAGACTCAGTGGAGTGGTATAGTTCAGTGCTGGTGGGTTAGGGGTTCTGGTGCCCACTGAATGTGATGCACAGGAGCTAGAGGTACAGCTTACTGATAGAGTCCTGGTGGTNGTGTGTGTGTGTGTGTGTGTGTGTGTGTAAAGGATAAGACACAGGCCACAGATGTGCCTTCCAAAGTTTCTTCCCAGGAGGTGACTTTTCCAAGCCAGTGCTGAGCCTGGAGACATCAGTTGGCTCTGAGCTTGGTTCTTCAGCCTGCACACCTGGCCTCTTGGTCCCCAGGACAGTCCCTGGAGATGAAAGCAAACTAACACAGACCAGCCACTACCATGATTCCTTGGAGGGGCCTCCTCTTCCTCCCAGGAGCTAAATCTGACAACACCTTTGCCCCACATCCAGCCCTTTCCAGATGCCAGGAATGCCCTGGCTAGAAGCACCTATGTCCTGAGCCCTTGTGTCTAAGAGCCCAGGGTGGAGGCATTCCTTGGAGCTCTAGAGGGAGAAACATGGCGTGACAGTGTCTGGATATTTAGGGATCTCAGGGAATTGGTTGTGGATCATGGAGGTCAGGGAGACCGAGATGCCAGGAGCCCCTACCTATCAAGTGCTGTGTGATAGTGTGTTAGCTTTAGAGTCTCTCTGAGCTTTAGATCGTAGGTCATCAGATCGAGCGGAAGTCTCACAGTTTGGGCTTCCTTCATGGATGGGCTAATGGGTGGGAAAGAACCGAGTGAACTGCTAGGGTCTGAGTGGGAGGAATGGGTGCTGGGGTCGGGGGTTGGGAAGGAGCTGACACAGAAGTATCTCCTGTTCTCTGTGGGGTCCAGACATGGAGTTTCTCAGCCTCTCCACAGTAGGGTCTTGCGTTCTTGTCAAGAATTGCTTTTCTAGCTTAACTCCCACCGTCTCCAAGTTGGGGGGGGGTTCCATGCATAGCATCAGTTAGGACCTGTTTTCAGAGACCTGAGCCAGTGTGATGAGGTTCCCACAGAAGAGCCAGGAGAGAGGACTTGGGAAGGAGGGGGCTGAGACACCTCCCTCGCCAGCCAGCTGGCCTCCCAGGACCCGCACCATCCCTGGCATCTAGGAGTGAAGTCAGCTTCTCTTGCTCTCAGCTGTGCCCCTGGGAGATGAATGGTGCCTGTCCTGTTTCCTCCTTGTACGGATCACCAGACCCTTCTCCATCTCCACTCTTTCTGTCCTGCCACTCTGCCCTTTCACCCCAGTGCCCTGCCCACTGGTGTGCATCTCCACCCTCTTTGTTCTCTGCGCTCTGTGAAGTCCCTCTTTACTGAGCTCCTAGGGAAGACTCCCTCCCTGTGGTACTGTCCAGACAACATGAGCACCTGTGGAGCCCTAGCCTACTAGGGGCTACAACAGAGCCCTCCTTCCCCCAGTCTCACTGTGCCTCCCCAGCCACTATGACATTCTCACCACTCAACCCTTGCTCCCAGACCAGCAAACTTCTCTAAGTGAAGGTTTAAGGCTCTGTAAACATCCTCCCTCAGCCTTGTCCCTGGGGTCAGAAGCTGTGGGAATGGGGAGGGGAGGAGGTGGCTATGGTTTCTGGGGCCTGTTCATTCCTAACCCTGGAGTACCCCACCCCAACCTTCTACCCCAAGCCTGTGAGACAGGCCTGAACTAAATGTTATCCCCACACAGGACACCCAGACCGGGTCAGTTCTCACCCACAGTCTCACAGCCCCGTTCTGCCTCTGAGAAAAGCTAAGGCTCTGGAGACAAAGATCACGTGGCAAATCAGTAGCAGATGCAGGGAGGCTAGTAGACCTTCCGTCCACACTCCCTGTCCAGAACCATCCCTCTGCTCTCTGAGGTCACCTAATGTGACCCTTGGAGTTCGAACTGAGATTTCTGACTTTGTGTGGATGCTCACCCTTCCCAGCCTGATGAAGTGGGTCTTGTTCTCCTCCCCAGCTGTCAGACCAGTAAAGTGAATCCCAGGAAAGGAAGGCCATGTAGTTCACAAGGAAAAGCCTCAACCCAGAGCTGTTATCCCCAGCTGCATCAGGCCCCTCCAAAGCAGCTCATGCCAGCAGCCAGGGGACAGTGACAAGATTTTATAGACTTGAGTGGAAAGTACTCGGCTGCTCCCAGGGCAGTCAAGCTCACCATAGCTCACAGATGTCACAGGTGGCCCATGCAGCATCATCCAGAAGGAGTCAATGCCCCACCTTCTCGCTGGCTTCAGAGAGGGACATCTGGGCCAGGACAGACCAGGGCAACTCCCTTCATGCAGTTTCTGCCTTTGCTTTCCTAGGGCTTCAGGCTACCCCTGGTCAGCCTGGGGACTATGTAATTCAGTAGGACTGGCTTGGGCTCCTCCCATAAGGCCTCCTGAGCCACTTTGCCCAACCCTGCAGTGTGTGACTGTGTATACCCAGGTACAGAATGGGACACACTCCCCTCCAAGGTCACACTTAGCCTCCCAGACAGCACTGCAGAAACCTGATGCTCCAACACCTTCACGCTGTGACTGGGAATGACTTAGAGTGTGTGACCCGTGGCAATTTTGTGCTTCTGATTTTCCTTTGCAAGCAGTGTGTGTGTGGGGTGACCATCACTTTTCCTGGCACCTGCTGCTCCCCACTTCTGGAGTTCTGAGTTAGGCCACTGCCTATCTCTAGCACATTTCTTCCCGTTGAGGAAGCCCTGCTGGATGTCTGACTGCAGACCCCACTGATGAAGAAGCCCATAGCCACACGATCTTGGAGTCAGACATGCTCGATGAGGTGGTTACTCTTTGGCTGGTGGCAGCACTTTGAATGGGTGATTAATTTAAAGTTCTCTGAGCCATCAGAGTCACTGAAGTGGCCCCGGGAACAGGGGAAGGAGGCTCTGGGGCCTGCCCCGAAGGATCCCTGGGAGGAACTTTCCCTCCTCCGGTTCTCCTCAGCGCCAGACCTGGACGGCTCTGCTGTGGAGATTGAGGGTTGGGGGGGGGCTTTTCAGTTCCCCAGAGCTAGTCCCACATAAGCGTGGGGACATAGGACTGTGGTCTCTGTCTGACAGATGGGGTTTGTTTCTGCTGCTGCCCTTAGCTGTCCTGAAAGTTGCTTAGTCTCTGAGCTCCGTCGGGCATTCCAGTCTGGACAGTGGGAATCACAGCTGCCTCCTGGGTGGTCAGGGCTGAGGAAGGAGAGCAGCCAATGCTGTGCCAGGCATGAGTTAACCATCTTCATCCTGTCTGTGCTTCTGATGGCAGGAATGACAGGTCCTGGGCTCGTGTCGGGGGTGCGGGCTGAGGAGGTAGTAGGAGCGCTGCTGGTTGCTCACTGGTGTGTCTGCTGGGAGCCTGGAACTTTGTCTTTGTGACTTCTGGGGAACATCCTCCAGGTCCATCTGAGCTCCTTTTCTTTTCTAGGATGAATCTCCCTCTGTAGCCCAGGCTAGCCTCAAAGTCCTAGACTCATGTTCTCCTGCCTCAGGTGGAGTCAGTGCCTCTCCCTTCAAGCTTCTGCATCCTCAGGCCTCACAGCCACTGTGTCAGGGGACAGTCATCTTCACTTCCCACTGAGTAGGGGACGTCACCCAGCTGGTGACTGCAGTCATTAACGTGAGTCTCTGGGCTGCTTATGGGATCTTCCTTTGTGTCACAGATGACATCAGCCAGCTTTGACAGGCCTGGGGAACCAGAGCCTTGCCTGCAGGGAGCAGATAGGAAGTGGCATAGGTTATGGGGAAGCTGCCCGGGAACAGTCTCTGAGAACACTGGTCTCTAAGCCCCTTGGGGCCTAGGTTTCTGGCTCTGTGGGTATGAGTGTGTCTGTCTCCACCTCAAGAGTGCCAATGAGCAGCCAAGGTTTGAGCTTCATGGTTCTTGCCTCTCCCTCCCCACCCCCCATTAGTGGACACAGTCAGAGAGGGACCCAGGGACCCATCATGGGAAGATGCTCATCCCCCAATCCACTCTCATCCTCAGCCTCGCATCCTCTTCTGCCAGATGGGCCTCGCAGGAAAGAGGACCCACTTACTCAGAATCGCATTCACAGAGCTGTGCCCACGGAGAGGGGCTGCTGACGCAAGAGTTGGGATGGGAGAGGGACATCTCTAGTGCCTTCTGCTAGGGCCCTTCAGAAGACGGGTACATCTAGAGGATACCCAGGAGGTTGCCAATAACCTGGAGGCTTTGTGGGACTGGGGAGAAGGTATAGTCTGACCTCTGGAACCCTAATGGAATCCCCCAAGACTCCAGGCAGACTGGGCAACTCTGTCCCCAAGGCAGGATCTGTGTGCCCTGGAGCTTGGCACCTGGGGGTGAAGAGCAGGGGCGCAGCCCCAGGCAGCAGACTAATTGGGCTAAGAATCCATGGGCAGCACCTGAGGGAGGCAAAGAGAGGAGAGAGCACAGTCATTCCTCCGTCTCCCTCCGCGGAGAATCGGGAACGGTCAGTGGTCCGGGGTCTCCAGCCTAAGGGCTGGAGGGAAGCCATCTGGCTCCTCAGACCCCTGGTCCAGGCTGCTGGTACAGGAACCAACTTACTGGAGATGATAGATCTTGATTCTCACAGAAACCAAAGGGATGGAAGGCAGATAGCAAGAAGGACTGCCAAATGAGATTCTGTGGAATACACTTTCCAAACTGTGGGGGGAAACCCTGGCTAGCCAAGTGGAACATGATTTATTCTAATCATCCTCATCAGGCAAAGAAACAACAGCCCCCCACCCCCACCCCAGCCCACAGCATGGAGGACAGAGGCTAGATCCTGCTTCCTGGGAGCCCAACATCAGAAAGGAAATAAGACCAGCACCCGAAGGCTCCAGAGTAAGGGAGTGGGTCTCTACTGCATCTCCCTGATGCTTCCTTTCTTATAGCCCCTCCCTGGAGTGTCCAGGTCTCTGCTTTTGGGTTTATTTTTTGCTGGGCTTGGCTGTCTCTGGGGATTGGGGGGAGGTAGGGAGAGAAGAAGGGCAAGAAAGAGTGGCTTTGTCAGCATAATCCAGATGCTTCTGCTCTGGCCCATCTGGGCCCAATTGCCACCCTCTGCAGGAGGGGCAGCCCCCACCCAGGTGCAGTCTGGAGCCCCAGGGAGCATCCTTCTTGAGGTGGGGGGACGCTGAAGAGTTTCTTTGTGTAGTCCACCCTTGCTCCAGAGCACGGGAGCGGAGACCTCAGCTCCAGAGGCCTCAAATCTTTGGCAGATACATAGCTTCATTTCTCAGGTGAGGAAATGGAGTTAGGAGACAGGAGATGATGGCCGAGCACACAGCTCAACAGATTTTGTCATGTTGTGTGCCATATATCCCCAGGGAAGGGGGCAGCCCATCAATACATTTACTCTTCTCTTCTGCTAGCCGGTTTGGAGGCCACTTAGCGGAAGAAGTGGGATGGGGAAGAAAGGGGGACCCATTGTCCAGCAGAAGGAGGAGGAAATGTGCATAACCTAGAAATGGAGGAAGACTGAGTAAATGTGTCAGCAACTCCTTCAGGCTCTCTTTTGTGTGTGTGTGTGTGTGTGTGTGTGCATGCTTGTGCATACAGGGTCTTTGTAACTGGCTTAGGCTGACCCTACACTCCAACTTCTCCTCAAGTGCTGAGATCACCACATCTGGCACTGTTTTTTGTGGTGGGGCTAGAGATCTAACCCAGGACCTTGTGCATGCCAGGCAAGCCCTCTGTCACAGAGCTGTATTCCCAGCCCCCACAGCACAGGCACTTTGCACACACAAACACACATAGAGATTGAGACATAAAGACATTCAATGACAGCTAGTCCTGGGGCTCACACCTTTGATCCCAGCACTCGGGAGGCAGAGGCAGGCAGATCTCTGAGTTTGAGGCCAGCCTGGTCTACAGAGTGAGTTCTAGGACAGCCAGAGCTACATAGTGAGACCCGGTCTAAAGACAGCAAATAGACAAAGCCCAAACACATGAAAGAAGTTAAATGACTTGTCCAACAAGAGCATGGCTAACAAGTGGTAGATGCAGCATTTGAATCCAGAACAAGACTCCTGGGACCGTGTTCTTAGCTGTCTGCTGTTCTGCCTTAGTAAGGGTCTGAGTTTAGGGGCCCCTCTTACTTATTTCCTGCCCCCCCTCCAGGATGCAGGCCATTGAACTCAGAACCTTGTGCAGCTAGACAAGCTGCACCTAGCCCCCACCTCCTTGCTGGGGAGGAGGATGCCTCCTGCCTCCTGCCTATTCCCTCTGCCCCCTCTTCCTGTCCTTGAATTCTGAACTTTTGTCTTGGGCTATTTCCTCCCTGTTTCATGGTGGGTTCCAAATCCTGCGACTTTATGTTGCCTTTTAGAGGACAGTTTCACCTTCAGGATTTTATCCCTGAACTCGCAGACAGTACCCAGATAATGAATACCTTAAAATGGTCCTCCTTCCTGGGTCCAGTGGCTTGCATACCTCCAAACCCCAGGAAGTTCTTCCCACAGATGCTTTCCGTGCCTTCTCTTGGAAGTGACCTACAAGGTGCTGTTAAATGCCCTGTGTACTTTTCCTGAGGCAGGGTCCCTTACTCTTCTCTCATGCCCACTACTGTGTCACTAACTCCTGTGCATTCTTCAAAGCCCAGTTTGAACACTGTCTCTTCTTGGAAAACACTCTCTGCCCACTCTACTTCAGGCTCCACTGCAGACCCTGTGGTGGCCCCAGAGTTGAACTCCCTGCCCCATATATTCTTGGTTCTTCCTTGATGGGCTCTCAGACGTGGGTAGGGAGGGCTGAGCACAGTCTGTGGCTCCCATTTGGGAATGAGTTACTGTCCATGCACAAGAGAGTGACGTCAGCCAGGTTTTAAAGAGAAAAAGGGTTTTGCCCACTAGAGAGAAGTGGAGAAAGGACCTCTTAGCCCTTTCTCTCTAGAAGCTCAGTCCCACCTTTATCCTGAGCGCAGGCCTCCGATAGACAGGAATTGCTAGGTTGAAGGTTTTGAGGCAGGATTACTGGGTCCCTTTACCACAGGTTCGCCAGGGCCCTTGGTCACTAAGCTATGAAGGGGGCCCCTGTCCTTTGGCCCATGGGAGCTATCAGCAGGGCAGATGGAGGAAGGGACCCTCAATGCTTCCCGGGCTGCTGCTCTGCAGACACAGGCTGCCAACCCCGGTGCCCGGCACAGCTGCTGATAGGACATGGAGGCACACCAAATCGTACAGCTTGGCTATAGCAGAGCCAGAATTCAAAACCACCCATGTGAGACCCTCAAGCACCAAACAGTTCTCAGATGCAAAAGCAGACCTCAGGGTGGTTTTCAGTGGCCACGGGAAAGACTGGGGAAAATAAGGACATCGTGGTGATTTTTTTTTTCATTTAGCTAAAAGCAGCCCATTTCAAAGACTGCTGTAAAGTCTGAGGCTATAGGCTATATGCTTTCTTCTGTGAAGTAATAGGGCAGGGTTTTAAAAATTGTCCTTACTTGGCAAAATAAAAAGTTGACAGCCTTATACAGTCCCTAAAGTGTTTTTAGAAATCTGGCCAAAACATGAAATCCACAAGAGTTGGAGCCCTGTCCTGGCTCCTGAGCAATGGAGGTCAGAGGAGCTAGAAGAGACCTGGTAGCTGGAAGGATTAGGGAACAGAGGAGCCCCAGGTCCTGCCCTCAGGCTCTGTCCAGGACTGTTTTCCAAGACTGGTCTTAAACACTGGACCAGTAGTTTCCAGTCTGCGATTGGCCCCTGCCCCTGTGTCCTGTGTAGCAGCAGGCAGGTCCAGGCTCACCGAGGCACCAGCCTCTTTCCACCCCAGGATGCTCCCGCCCACTTCTCAGGGCTGTCTGCTGATTGAAGTTTTGGTGAATCATGAAGTGTTCTGAAGAGCAGGGCAATATGCTGGCTTTCTTTTTTCTATTTATTTATTTTCTGACAGGGTTTCTCTATGTAGCTTTGGAGCCTGTCCTGGAATTCACTTTGTAGACCAGGCTGGTCTCAAACTCACAGAGATCCACCTCCCTGTACCTCCCAAGTGCTGGGATTAAAGGCATGCACCACCACTGCCTAGCTGGTTTTCTCATTTTTATCTTCCCATCACAGGCTCCTACTTCCCTGGAGCCTTGAAGTCCTCTTCTCTCTCTTACTGACTCTAGTTTGAGCCCTGAGAAACAGCCATGGAGGACCAGATTGGCCCTATAAGAACAGGTTAATTGGGCTGGCAGTTCCTTTCTTGGGGATCCCTGGACCACAGCTCAGAGACGCACCAGGCTGAGGTCCTCAGAGTCCATATTTAGTAATAAGATCTTCACCTGGTCTGTAACAGGAATTGTGTTAATTGGTTCCCACATAGTAATTCATGAACACCCAAGATCACTATACAGTAAGTCACCGTGCACATTGTTTAGAAAGGGAAGCTGCAGCTTGTGGGTTAAGCACAAGCCCTTGTCACGATAAGAGGAAGTGGCAGGAAGAGAGAGTGTCTGAAGGATGAGAATTTTCTAGATTCAGTCCACACCGAGAGTGTCTAGAGAGTCTAAGTGTGCAAGGACCCTGTGCTGTGTCTGGGCAGGAGCCTTGTGTGTGGCTGCTGCAGGTCCTGTCTGAGTAGGAGCCTTGTGCGTGGCTGCTGTAGGTCAGGCCTGCAGTGGGAAGGCAAGTGGACGGCAACCAGCAACACCACTCTTCCTGAAGCTCCTCCCCCTGCCCCAGCTCTCAGTAACAGTAAAGATAATAATAGCGGGTGTTTACTGAGTGCTTACTAAAGGCCAGACAGACGCTGCTCTGGGAACTTGCCTCTCAAAAGCCCTGTGAAGTGAGTCCTGCCACTGGGCCCATTTTTCAGGTGAGGGCTGAGACCCACAAATGTTAGTTGAGTCACCTGCCTGGGTGTTAGTAGCAGGGCCAGGACCCACACCCTGAAGTCCAGCTTTGGAGGCTGTGACCTTGTGAACCTTCCTCATCCCTGCAGCACCTGCTTCTCAGGGAGACTGTCCTCAATAACACTTCAGCCATCAAGGACACCGCTCTCACCCCCTTTACATGGGACTCATTCCTTCCCTTTGTTCTCCTGCTTTCAGAACTTCATTGGCAGTTCCCGGGGTCTGTGGGGGGGGCGCTACTCAGGAAGCTGAGGATAGAGCAGTGAATCAGGACTCACGCCCTGTTCCCTGGGGACATGGATATGAATGGGTCTTTACGCTGGGTGATAAGTGCCACTGTCCCTAGGCACTGCAGATCCTGAGTGCTCCAGTGTAGCCTCAGACCAAGCCTGGCAGGGAAGCCCTCCTGGAGGAGGCAGCTCACACTGAAACAGAAAAGACCAATGAGTGCGGGAACCAGGCAGAGGGCCTACTGCAGGCCAGGGGCCAGAGGTGAGGCCCGTGCATAAGAGAGCAAGACGTCAGAACACAAAGATCTTAGCATGGTGTCCAGAGAATAGACTAGGACTTAAGTTGTGCCTGGTTTGGTGGGGACAGTGCTTGCTGGGCTGCGGCAGCTTCCTGGAGAAGACGTTGAAAGGTGTCGAGTGTGGGCGTGACAGCAGGAATTCTGTTAGAAATGCCTTTCTGGGACTGACCAGGACCCCAGTGGAAAAAGGACTCTGAAAGGGACCCCAGGATGCCATCCCAATTGCTCACCCATATCTCAGAGCACCCTTCCACAGCTGCCAATAACTCTGTCTTGGGCCTGGCTGTCCTCGCCTGGCCTGCAGCCCTGGGAACTTTGCCTGTAGGGAAAGCTCTAGGCATGTATGCAAACCCGGCCCTGGGAGAGGCAGCAAAGCTGGGGTGTACTTGGAAGCAGGAAGAGTGAGAGCAGGTCCAGAGACTGGTTAGAAAGGGCCAGAGGGGTTGGGATTGGGGTCTGTGGGTGTCCCCAGAGGAGTGGTCTAGAAGGGCCCTGTGAAAACCTGCCAGGATTGTCTGAGACAGTGAGGATGTAGTCTGGAGAAAGAGGCAGGGGCTAGCTCCCTTTCCCCTCCTGTCTTACAGCTTAAAGGGCAGTCTCTCCAGTTGTCCACCCTCTCCAACACCTCACTCTGACATTCTACTAAAGGAGAAAATGGCTCCAAACTGGACAAAGACTAAACGTAAATCAGCAGTTGGGCCAGACCAGGACTGAGGCTCAGTGTGAGAGTCTAAGTTATCTCTGACAGTCGTAAGGACAGCCTTCCTACAGCGCCTCCCCAGGACTAGAGTCCCCTCTGGTTAGTTCTGGGTAGATTTCCCATAGTACTGGAAAGGAGGTCCCCTCTCCCATATGCTGGTCCACAGACACACCTAGCCTATTGTGAACTTTAACTATTGTGTGTTCAACTAATCTCCCTGAATCCTCATGACAGAAGTTCTCATGGTAGTATCTCCTGGATGGAATGTTACTGCACCATCTCATACTCAGGCTGGGAAAGGAGTCTGGGAATGTAGCTCAATGGTAGTACATTTGTCTAGCATGCACAGGGTCCTGTATTTGATTCCCAGCACTGAAAAAAATGAGTGTTTGTGTGTGTGTGTGTGCATGTGTGCATGCCTGTCTGGTCTGCCTATCTTAGGAGATAGCCTGGTCGGTAAGGTGAGTACCACCCAATCATGAAGATCCAAGTTTGATCAACAAAACATGTGTTTATAAAACAGTGTAATGGTACAATTTGTAATCTCAGTGTTGGAGAGGCAGAACCCCGAGGCTGGCCCACAGGCCTTGCCCAGTCAGCAGTCCCTTGTCTAAAGGGACCTTGTCTGAAAACATTAGCTGGATGGCTCCTTAGACTCTAGCCCTTCTATATCTGCCCTCACCCCAAATGCTGCAGACTGTACCTTGATCCACCTCAAGTATTCCAGCATTCTATCACCAAGACCTACTTCTGCTCAGAGACTGGAAGGGTGGGGAGCAGGAGGGCGGGGAGGGTCCCTGAGCAGAGTGGTGGGTGGGACTCTGAGGCTGACCTCCACACAAAAGCACATGTATGTGTGTGCATGTGCACACACACAAAGTATATCTGCTCACACATGCACACATTTTTTTTTTAACAGAGTGACTTATACAAAGTGGCTCAGCTGAGACAGCCCAGGTGTCTAAGTGTGCTGTGATGGACACACTGCCCCAATTTTGACTGTAAATTAGTGATTGTCCCAGGCAAGACCCACCAGACAGCTAAGCAGAGTTCTGTGAGTGTGCATGTGTGTGTGTGTGTGTTATGCTGGGCTGACCTGCTGACTGGAACTCAGCTCATCAACCCCATGCCCAGCCCAGGCCTGGTGCAGCTGCTGCCCATGGGAAAGGGCCTTCCCCCTTGTCCCGCTGCATCAATAGTCTTCCCCTTGGTCTGTGTGACTGCCAGTGCATGATCAAGAGGGCACCTGCCAGCCCTCCCCATGATGGGTTTGGCCATCTAATGCTCTCACATGACAGGCATGGGATGAACTGTGGGCTGGGGAAAGGGATTTGCACTCTTCTAATCTGGGGGCTGCAGCCCTCCCCCTGTCTTGGCCAGGGCCGTGGGAGAGGTTTGTCTGTGCTCTATACCCAGTGGCCCCAGCTAGATGCTGGCACACACCCAGCTCTCTGCTCAAGGCCCTCCCTGCCCTCCTCATGCTCCCCACCCTTCCATACTTTGAGCAGAAGTAGGTCTTGGTGGTGGAATGTTGGAGTGCTTGGGGTGGATCAAGGTACAGTCTGCAGCATTTATGGCTAGAGGAGGCCAGAAATGGCAGGGAGGCTTAGGGCCTCTGTCAGGCCGATGATCCATTGGTTGGGGTGTAAAGTTGGAGTGTTTGGGGCTAATCCTGGGCCACCCCTTCCTGGAGAAATTTGGCTATAACTCAGGGAGGCAAATGTGTGGGTTGCCCCCCCCTCGCTGGGCAGTAAACACAGCCGTCGCCTGGGAGATGGGCCCAAACATCCCGGCCCCCCACTGTTATTTATACCAGGGCTCCCTTCCTTCTCTGGAGCCTGGTCCTGGCTCTTCAATCTATCCCTGAGCTGGGCAATCAGAGTTGAAGCCTGTGTCAAGGTCCCAGATGAAAGCTCTCTTATGCCTTGTAGACACTGTTGATGGCTTGTCATTTGGGAGGGCCCCAGGTCTTAACAACCAGAAAAGGACTCCCAGGGCAAAGTCTAGGTGGGAGGCAGGAATGCTGGGATTGTGCTCTGGGTTTGTGTTTGCCTGTTGTTGCATTACTGTGGTCACCCAGCCCTTACTTCCTCCTGCCTTCAACAGGCCAGAGGCTAGATTAGAACATTTCAGCCTGTTTGAAGCAGTAGACCTGGTTCTCTGATAGGACCCTGAAAGGTGCATATATACATATCAAAATTTTATATATATATATCAAAAATTTATATATATATCAAAATTTTATATATATATATATATCAGATCAGAGTAGGTCTGGTTGGGGTGGATAGCCCTGTATACGGACTTGGAACTTGCGTGTGCTTCTTTCTCAGATAATCCAGGGTGGGAGACCAGGGTCTGCTGATTCATAGTGAGCACGGGCAGAGCCTGATGAGATATATAGGCTCAGTGGGGAAGAGAACGGGGCTATACAATGGGCTGCCTGACCCTGCCGTATTCCAGCACCGGCCTGAAAAGAATCCCAGAATTGAAATTCAAACTTGCTCGTCCAGATCATTATGGCGGCAGACATGCCAGGAAGAGCAGAGCACATTTTATTTAACAGCTTGTTAACTTGATTTAAACTTTCAAATATTTAGACTTGCCATATGTGGGTCTCCACTTGAACTCTTTCCCCGCCCTGCTGGCAGCAGAGGTGTGCTTACGCCGTTCTCCCTCTGCCCAGACCTCTCTGCAACAACTCCAAGACAGCTTTCCTCAGGCTTCGTAAGGCTGGCAAAGACCCAAGTCGCTAAGGTTCATGCCCTTGGCGTCCCCCTGGGCCAGCCTGGTGGACATGAGAGGACAGAACTGGGCTGCTTTAGGAAATCGGCATCAGTGGGGTGGACATAGTGAGGAACAGCTAGCTGGGCACAGCACAGATCTGACAGAGACCAAAGAAGACAATGACAAGGGTCCTGAGGCTGCCCAGCTGAGACTTGAAATCCTAAGGGTCTTGGGCACTTCTTCCCCAAGTTGAACAGGGATGGTTGGGGGTGGAGAGGGGTTCCAGGAGGCAGAGGGCATAGAAGCCACCAAGGTGGAAGTGTGAGGAGTAGATGGAGGCCATGGAGCCGACATGGGACAGGAGCCCTCGCACTGGGCTCCACACAGGCTGAACGTGGGGATGGGCCTGACTCCTCGGAGGGATCAGACCGAGTCCTAGGCTGGCCAGGAGTGGGTAGAGGGGAACCAGGAGATAGATCATCATAATTCTGCCTCCTGAGAATGCCATCTCTCTTCCCTGTCTCCCTGTCTGTCTCTCCCTCCTGTCGTGCCAGTTGTCCTGGGTGTCTGGGTGGGAGGGAACTAATCCTAACCCCCTGCTCCCTTAGCACAGGGGCCAAAGTTGTACAAGAGGCTTTCTCAGGTGCATGGGCCTGCTCAATCATTCATTGACTCATCCACTCATTCAATAATTGTTCACTGGGAACTTCCAGCTCACCAACCTCATTCTAGGTGCTGGAGAGAGACGGTGAGCAAGATGAAGTTTCTGCATTCTCAGAGCTTGCTCTATAGGGGCAAGAGGACTAAAAACTGTCTCTGGAATGTTTATCCCCTGTGCCTGGGCGCCAGGGGACAGGAAGTCTCTCTATTACCACTCATACACTGAGCAACTAGGAGAGGCCTAATGCCCATGATGCAGGCCCAGCCCCACTCCTCTCTGTAGGAGGAGCCCAGGCCTTCTCATTCAGCCAGTCTTTGAGCCCCTTACCAGGACCTTTCTGGTCTCCAAGGAGGCTCTGAGAATGTGGGCAGCACACTTAGCTATAGTGAGAGGAAGGGGGGTACCTAGGACTCACTACTACCTCATTATTGTCAGCACAGATAATAGTTGCTACCAAGAAGTTTCTCTGGGAGCCAGCCTCCTTTATCTGTTCCGCGTATACTGCTTCTTTTCTCTCCATTTTCCAGATGAGGAAATTGAGTCTGGGCATGGTGAAATGACTTGCTTGAGGTCACACGTGAAACTCCCTGACACTAGGAGCCTTTAAGGACGACTGTGCTATGAGGTGCTGCCTGGCACCTGCTGCCCGGGCTGGGCACTCAGCCTGTGAGTGGAAACCTAGCCCTAGCGCGCTCTCCCCTTTCCCCCCTTCGTCCTTGCAGGGGCTGGCATTGTCCCGAGCCTGAGCGCTGGGCGCTGCGACCTTGTTCAGAGCAGCACCGGGAGGGCTGCATCAAGCCAAGACTCCCCTTGGGTTGCCGCCCTCCCGCCTACATGG
>LOEQ01001145.1:172655-185176 GCA_001685075.1 Bramus lutescens | reverse complement strand
CCTCTTCTCTCAGTGACCCCACTTCCCTGGTCCACGTGGCTTCTGCTCACATTCCTGCATCTCTCCTGGAAGTGGGGAACCATATCTTCAGCTACCCAGAGACTTGCCCTCCCTTGCTTCTCCCACTTCTTCCCTGATGACCGGGAATACACTAGGCATTCTCTGGCTCAGGCCTTTTGCATTGGCTCTGCCCTCTGCTCCGATGCCTGCATGGCTCCCTACTTCCTCCACTGTACTCAAAGGCCATCTTCCCAAGGCTGCTTTCCCTGCCCACTCTCTGTATAATAGCTTCCCCACCACACCGGGGCTCTGTGTCCTTTTTGTCCCTTAATTTTTCTCCATTGTCATCTGATGACTTAAACCTTAACTTTTTATTATCTCCTACCAAGAATGTAAGCTTGCTGAAGGCAGAGCTTGTGTGACTGTGCTTGTCTTGTGAAGAATCTTTAGTAAATGGTCACTGAATGCATAGTAAATTGTTACTGAATGAATGAATGGATGAATGAATGAGAGAGTGAATGGATGAATAAATACTTTGTAGTTCTGGGTTGTGTCACTTCCCCACAATCCCTCCTGCTTCAGGGAGTGTTGAGGTGTGGAGTCAGGAGGGGCCAGTGTGCTGGGGAGGAGGGGCACACCTTTTCTCAGGGAACTTACCCAGCATCTATTTGAGTCAGACACAGGACATGCCTGGTAGAAAGGATGGACCTCTGGGGCTGTGGTGGCAGCTATTTCAACAGAGGTTTTCACTCCACCTTGGAAGTTCACAAAGAGATGGGAGTGGGGGTCACGGGAGTATGATGTGTCTTCCACCTAGCCAGCCTGGTTCGAGGTACATACACATGGGGGATGGGGAGGAGGAGTAAAAATGGTAGGGAGAGCTAGCAAAGCCCTGAGTGTTGTGCTGGGGGAACGGAACATGCTTACGGGATGGTCTGTGTCATCCTGGAAGCCGGGGTTTGGAATAAAGCTTGGTGAGCAGGATCTTCCTTGCCTCTCCACTTGAGCCTGAGACACAAGTCAGTGGATTCACCTTTAAAAAAAAAGGAAAAAGAAAGAACAAAATAGCAGAGATCTTTATGCAAGTAAAATCTTGTGTCAAACACAGCTGTAAAGCTGGGCCACAGAATACTCTTGGAACTATTTAATGGAGCCATGGGAGAGTTTCTGATGGCCACCTTGCATACGTCCCTCAAATCTGGGCAGCTTGTATTTCAGCCCGTAGCTCCCCTTCACCTAAGGCCTTAGCAGCTAGCCGTTGGAGAAGTTGGGGCTGCCTTGCTAGCCCCCATTTCCCCCTTGTTCCCTTCTTGGCCTGTGTTGACATTTTGTGCATCTCCTGTGCCTGCTGCGGAAGGCAGTCTGACTGGTCCAGCAGAAGGAAGCAGAGAAAACAAGTGGAAGTTTGGTGACTGGCCCAGCTGGGGAAAGATGAGGTTATTAATTAAATTAGCCCATTTTCTGTTATTGTAACAATAGACTCAAAGCTAGGTTCTTCATATAGAAAAGAGCTCTATTTAGCTCCTAATTCTGGAAGATGAAGGGAATGCCAGTTGGCTCAGGGCTAGTGAAGACCTCATAGATGATTCTATCACAATCTTGGGAGTGCATGTGAGATTGAGTGATCACATGGTAGGACAGAAAGCCAAGGACTGGAGTTCAAGGAGAACTATGCTGATGCCTTTGAGGTCACACCCTCAAGGATCTAACAACCTCCTAACAGGCTCCGTGCTCACTCACTATTGCCACACTGGGGACCAAGCTCCAGACCGGTAAATCCTAGGAAATAACTACATTCAAAGCATGGCGCTCAAACGCCTAGCCCAGAAGCCACCATTCTCCATGGCCTGTGCTGCAGAGGAACTAGCTCACGAGAGATGGGCCTAGGATGGAGGATGTTAAGAAAAGAGGGTGTTGCAGAGCCCTTGAAGCCAGAAGTACATCCGGGATTCGTGGACTGGAGGATGGGAGGTGAGCTTCAGGTCTGTCACTGCTGCTCTCCGTACCTCTCTGCCCCTTCCCTCCATGGCTCCTGGCTCCCTCTAGAGAGAGGCAGATCCAGGGAGGGGCTGATGGTTCGGGGTGTAGGAGTACTTGATGTACAAACAGGAAGACCTGAGTCTGGACCATGCCCATGAAAAACACTGGGCAAGGCCACATGTGCCCGTTGACGCAGGTGCTAGGCATGGGGGCAGAGATGGGAGGGTCTCTAGGGGCCTGCTAGCAGCCAGCCTAGCTGAAAATGGTGAACTCTAGGTTCAAGGAATTGAAGACAGAATGACAGAGCAGGAAATTTGCCTGGTCCTTTGATCTGTGCACATGTGGACCTATGTGGGCACATGTACACATGCACATACCCTTCTCCACGAACACAAACACACTAAAAAATAAATCCTGTTCGCTCAGCATCCTGGTTTTATTCTTTGGAGCCAAGGTCTCATGAGCTTTAAACTGGCTTTGAACCAGCTGTGTAGCTGACACTGGCGCTGAGCTCCTGATGCTCCTTCTTCACCTTGTAAGTGTTAGGGTTTCAAATAAGTGTGCCACCATGTGCAGCTGGTGGAGCATTCTTGGTTCAAATTCCAGCCAGGAGAGGCCGTGGAGTCATCCCTGGGTCTTCCATGAGGTGCTCAGCTGGGCTGAGCGGATTCCAGTGGCTCGGGGTGGGTCAGCCCACAGCAAGCAATTCCAGTTTCTAATGGAGACAGCTCAAGGGGTCAAGTTTTTGCAACTTGTCCAGCTGAAGGTCCTCCAATAGGAGGCATTTTTATTTTTTTATTTTTCATAGTTTGTACTATGCTCTGGCAACTGCTATCCCTCCAGAGACATCCTTGGAGAAAGTAGAACTAAGCTGAGGGCTGTCTCTATCTCCTGCTGCCCTGCTGGACAGTCAGTCATAAAGCTGAAGTAACCTTAGCCACGATTGGATTGCCTGTCTCCCTCATGTTATAGTCAGGGAAACTAAGGCTCCTTTAAGACCTCATCCTGTCCCTGAGCCCCGTTATGGACCTCTGGCCTAGAGATACAGCCGTGCCAGAAGCAGCCTTGTGTGGGGCCCTGGGTCACGTGTTCTTATTCCATCTGCCGTATTTAGAATCGCTGGATCAGGGAAAACTCTTCTCCCAGCCCTTGAGGATTCTTGGAAAGACCCATGCTCTGAGGCCTGCTTAACGCCCCTCGCAGCAACACCCCAACCCACAAGATAAAGCAAGTGTTCCCCCTGCTTAGAGCCTGTGGGTTCAGGCTTTTCTGCAGCCCCCTTGTCGGGATGTGACTGTCCAGTCTATTGAAGTCCTTTCTTAGCCTCAGTTCTGGTTTGAGGCTCAAGAAATACCTTTCGGTAGGCAGGTGGACTCGGGGTCATGGCTTCTGCCCTCCAAGAATCTTGCATGAGTGGTGACAGTCTGCCACCAGGCTTCTCCCGCTGAGGGGAACAGAGCAGCCCTCTTCAGGGGGGCCCAGTCTGGAAAGCAAAGGAGTCACGTACTGCCCGGTCAGAGGCAAATATCAGGGAGCCAGCTGGTTGCTAGGCAGGTCCCAGGCACTGAATGGCAAGGCTCAGGCTCCGGGCGGGACCTTGGAGGGAGGGAAAAGTGGAGGGAGGTCCCGGCAGGAAAGATGGCAAAGGGTGGGAGTCTGGCTTGATGAGGGAAGCATCCGCCAATTTCATTCACCCCATTTTCAAACCTGAAGAAGAAAAAAAAAAAAAACCAGAAAAACCAGACCCGGATGGTGCAGGGTTTGATACCCATCAGCCCTCTCGGCTCTTACAGAAGCCCACCCCCTCTCTTAGGTCCTGGGTACCCACGCTCAGCTCCCTCCCCGACCCAGCCTGGTCTCCCTCTGAACTGTCGCCTGCCTCTCCTCCCCTCACCCTGCCAGCCTGGGAATCCATCCTGTGCATACTCTCCACTCTGTCCCAGGCTTCAGCTTCCGGTTCTGGCTCCGCCCACTCCCCTCTTCTGAGAAAGAGTCCTATGTCCATCTTTCTCCAGCTGCCTAGGCCTTTCTCCTTGGCGGTCCTGGCCACTCCCACCCCTACATACTGGGGCCTGTTCGGGTTTTTCTCTGCCCGTGAGGCTGCCCAGACCAAGGGACCTAGTGATCAACATGTCACCAAATCCGTAGACATTTTTCAGGGCTTGGACACTGCTGTCCCCTCCTCCCCTCTTGCTGTCGTCTATACTTGCTTCTCTTGACGTCTGTGCCTCTCTTCTGGTTTCCTTCCCATCTCCTTGGGTCAACTCTTAGGGACAGAAAGCTCCTCCCTTCACACTGCTAGGGTGTCACTGGGTCCTCCTCTAGATTCACCGCATGCTCACTGGATTGTCACAGCTGTCTACCCCATTATCTCCATATCATTCTTCTACCCAGTTCTGTCTTCATACCCAGCATGCCTTGCCCCCAATACCTGCCTCTCCTCTGGGGTCTCTCAGTTCCCATGTGCTACTCAGCACTTCCACCAGCCCAGTGTCCTGGTCAAAAACAGAGGGGTTGTTCTTCCTCATTGTCCCTGAGTCCCCCTTCCTCCAGTGCCACCAGTCCATTCAGTCCTCTCTATTTTCTGTTCCTACTTTGCCAGCCTGGACCGCTATCATTTCCCAGATGGGTTATCCTGGAGCCTCGTGGCTCGTATTTCTCGTCTGCATCTCCATCCCACTCCATGGTCTACACTACGCAAGTGGTGGACCTGAAACACAAGTGGGAGTTGTCACTTCCTCTCTAAACTCCCCAGTGGCTTCCCATTGCCTTTAGGCTCCAATACCAGAGGGTGCTCTCCTGGATCCGACCCTCTCGGTGTTCCCTACTGGGTCACGAACTGCTAGCTTTCTGGGCTTGCTTCCACAGACTCCTCCATCTTTGCCACTGGCATACTTTGCTTCTTGGGTCTGGAACACCCCTGTCCCTGTCTGGTTACCTCCGCTTCAGCTGAACGACAGCTTCTTGGAGCAGCCTCAGTCTCTTTAGGACAGTCACCAGCTCTCCCAGTGTGTCCCCCTTGTGATGCTTGCCAGTGTCTTGGGATCTGGATTATTTATTCCTGGCTTGACCATAAACCAACTGAGTGTAGATGAGATTAGTGTTTCTGAAGCGAGTATTGCTCAGATAACTTAGGGGGCAACTTCTCTCCTTCATGCTGTGAGAATCCCTGTCCTCCTTCCCACCTGCCATATGTCTGCTTCTCTAGCTTTTGAGCATCTGTCCTTCCAGGGATGTTTCTAGGGATTCTGAAATGGAGCCCATCATTGATCTTCTTTCTCCCTTCCCACCCCACTGCTGAAGAGTCAGCAGGCTGATGAGAATCTACTCATCATTCAGTGTCCCCCGCCTTTGTGTGGTTGGCTGGGAACTTGAAGCTCAGAGAAATAGTTTGACCTTGTGGTCCAGGTGGTCCTGGGTTCAGGTCTTGCATTATGACTTTGGAAAGTTAATACTCTTTTCTCTTCTCCTCTCTCTTTGTTGAGAAGTAATTCCTATTCTGTAACATAGCTCCCCTTAAAGTGTGTATTCCAGGATCTGTGTACACTCCCAGACTGGCATAACATCCCCAGATACTTCCTTATGTGCCTGGAGAGTCATGGTAGGGACAGGGAGGCCTTGATGGAGAACATGTGTGTGTAGGGTTTAGAATGGTGCCAGGCCAATGGTTCTCATTTGGGATGGCACATCAGACCAGTGGTGAAGCTGATGCTGGGCTGACACCTGCCTCCCTGACAGCCCCCAGTCCTGGCCACTTCTGGTAGTGACTTGAGGAGGTGTGGATGGGGTGACAGTAAGACGATCATTGTTTTAAAGGTGCTGACATGGTGCCAAATGTGGAGGCTCATGCCTGTAATCCCAGCATTTAGGACGTCGAGGGAGGGGGATCTTGAGTTCAAGTTAGGTTGGATACATATTGAGACCCTGTCAAAAGAAAAACAAGCTAAACCCTAAGTTGGTTAGTGATGGAGCCCCATTTCCACCTTGAACTTTCTGATTCAGACATTGCCAAGAAAGTGCCCAGAAATCAGCACTTTATAAGATAAGGTCTCAATATAGTCAAGGATGACCTTGAGTTTCTGATCTTCTTGCTTCCACCATGTGAGTGCTGGGATTACAGGCATGTTGCCAGCATTAACAAGCCTCCAGGGAATTCTGATGTTCTCTGTAGTTTGAGAACTGTGGATCTAAGGAAATATCTAGCTTTCCTTCTCTAATTTTCCTGAATGAGTAGGGGGTTAGTTGCAGAATGGGGTATGGTGGACAGAAAAGACTGTGGTAGGCTTCCTGACAAGCTTACAGTCTATCCCCGGTCGGCTACATCTCTAACTCCAGGTTGGCTAAGGGGTTACCCTGCCCCCAGGTGAGATGCATAAAGATGTAGTGGAAAGGGTCCTCCAGTCTGGCACCCTGCTAGGGAGATTGCAAAGGCCCTGGCCACCTGCATAACATCTCTACTCTTGTAGTCAGAGAAACTGAGGCCCAGAGCGGCCGGGAACAATCCTTAAGCAGGCCTATTTGTTATATAATGAAGTCATACACCAGTGTGGCTAGACTTCCTCCATCTCCTAAGCTCTAGCCATTTGAGCTGTGTTTCCCCAAGAGCACCTGGCATCCTTATGTGATGGTTAAGGCCAAGGTGGCATTGAGGCATTGAGGCGAGAGGTTTCTAGCTTCAGATCTGCCCCTGAGTCACTGTGGGATCTTAAGCAAATCTGTCCGCCCTGGGTCTCATGTCTTCATCTTGAAGAGAGAAATAATTATTTAGGTGACAGGAACAGGGTGTTGTTCATCTTCAGCTCTGACGCATCCTTTCTAATGAATTGGGGGCCTAGAGTAAAAAGTTGTCATCCCTGCCAGTGATTAAGGGAAGGGAAGGGAAGGTGAAATGCAGGGTTTTGTTGTTGCTTTAGACAGCATCTTGTTATGTCCCAGGCTAGCATGGAATTTACTATATAGATCAGGCTGGCCCTAAATTGTAGTGATCTTCTTGCCTTCAAGAGTGCTGGGGTTAAGGGTGTGCACTGCCACTCCCAGCCGGGTCAAGGGATTTGAGAGCAGTATTTGCCCTGTGGAGCTGGTCTAGGTTAGGGACATTTTAGGATAGATGCTGGGGAGTCTGTTCAGTCAGGATGGGTGTGCTGAGTTTAGGAGATTCCTCCCTTGGTTCAAAATGCCGACTTAGTGACAGGGTGTTTGGCTGAGTGTGAATTCCTGCTGTTTGTCTTCTCAGTGCTGTGAAACCAGTCAGTCAGGGAAAGGAAGAGGGACAGCAGATGAGGCCACTGTTGTAGAGAGAGGAAGCTGGGGAAGGCCTCATTGAGGAAGTGGCATTGGAGCAGGCATCTGAGTGAGTAAGAGAGCAGCCAACAGAACAAACCAGCAAAGCCTGGAGGTGGACATACTTAGATGAGCTCCTGGCAGTCCAGGGAGCTAGGATGTTGCAGCTAGTGAGTAAGAGAGCAGAGGGGATTTGGTGCAGAGGTGGGTGGACAGGGTTGGGGTGGGGTAGACCTCTGAGGGTACTGGCAAGGCTGAAGAGTTTGACCTTTGCTCTCCAAGCGTGACCCGAGAGTTTCTCAGCAGTGATGGTTTCCAGCTTTGAACTGAGGGGAGCTTGAAGGAGTGGGTGATGTGTGGAGATGAGAGTGGAGGCAGGGAGCTCTGCGGGGGCCCAATTGCGGGGATTGGGGGGTCAGGAGTTGGGAGCTGGTCTGATAGAAGCTGAAGGTTGAGCCAACTGAACTTGCTACAGAGCAGGAGGTGGGGAGTATAAGACAAAAGAATCACAGCTGACTCAGATAGTTGGCCTCAGTACCCAGGAACCATCACTGACTAGGGTGGAAGAAAGAAGATCTTACAGGGTGTTGAGATTCTAGTTTAGGGCATGTTTGGTTCCAGGGGCCCCTAGATACTCAAGAAGAAACTTTGAATTGGTAGGTGGGCATAATGAGCTGGGCTCTCAGGAAAGCCTGCCACAATCTCACACCTGCTAGGCATAGAGCTGTGAATATAGTAAGGGCTGGGGGCAGGACTGAAAGGGATATTTTTTTCTGTTTTGTATTTTTTTTCGAAAAATGCATTTAAAAATACATTAGTGGTGCTGGACACAGTAGCTCACACCTGTAATCCTTGTTAGTCCAAAGGCAGAAGAATCACAAGTTTGAGTCTAGGCAGTGAAGAGAAACCCTGTTTAAGTAAGTAAGTAAATAACTAAATAAATAAAATATTAATAACTGGTGGCAATGGGAGTCAGTGAGATGACTCCCTGGGTAAGAGTAGTTGCTGGCAAGCCTGACAACCTGAGTTTGATGCCCAAATAATGAAAAAAAGAGAACCAACTCTTTCAGGTTGTCCTCTGACCACACACTTACTATGGCATACACACACATACACTATGTGTACACGTAGTACACAGACATACTCACAGGCAAGACACATATACATATACCACTCTATTAGAGGACCCAAATTCAATTTCCAGCACCCACATCAAGCACTCACAACGACTTGTAAGCCATGCTCCAGGGGACCTGGCACCCTTTTATGACTCCACAGGCATTGCACTCATGTGCATATACCCCCTCACACCACACACACGATTGCAAGTAAAATCAATCTTTAAAAGGGTTAGAGACTTGTCTTAGTCAGTGTTCTATTGCTGTGAAGAGATGCCATGACCAAGGCAACTCCTATAAAAGAAAGCATTTAACTGGTGCTTGCTTACAATTTCAGAGAATTAGTTCATTTTTATCATGGCGAGGGGCATGGCAACATGCAGGCAGATAGGCAGGCGTGGTGTTGGAGAACTGGCTGGGAGCTAAATCCTGATCTACAAGCAGTAGGGAAGGGGAGCTGGGACTGAGAGTGTCCTGGACTTTTGAAATTCAAAGTCCACCTCCAGTGACACAACTGCTCCACCAAGGCCACACCTCCTAATCCCTCCCAACGGTCCACCAACTGAGTGAGAACCAAGAATTCAAATATATGAGCCTATGGGGCAGTCTCATTCAAACCACCACAGGACCACAGGGTCTGAGAATAGAGCTGAATAACTGAGCCCTTGATTAGAAAGCCCTGGGTTTGCTTGCCAGCACTGTAAAACAAATAAATGGGGGCACATCAGTTTGCTATTATTTAAGCAGTCCATATTCATTCTTTAAAAAAAATTCTTAGGAAGCACAGGTAAGCAAAAATAACGCAAAAATTAGTTCATTTTTGCCACCATTGGCACATATGTAAAAGGTGTCTCTTTTTAAAACATCAGGATCACATGACCCTTGAGGTTTTGTAATCTGCTTTTTTGGCATAGACTATTGTGGATAATTGATGCCTGTGTAACCATTGAAGTGGCAAGAAAAAAAAGAGGGAATGAATTCTGGAAGTGCTCAACAGAGAACTGCAAATACCCACGACTGCTGAGGTCTTAGGGAGCAGTGAAAGGCACTGGAGGAATTGGGCTAGAGTGAGGGCCGTGGTGTTCCCACTGCAGCCCTGCCCATACCAAGAGACACAGTCGACGTGCTCCCGTTACAAGGAGCCTGGCTGCTGCTGGACCTGTGGTTAGTGACTGAATCTGAGCAGTGGAGGATATACTTCCCTCTCCACTTGCCCTGTGTCTTTGCTGACTCAGCTCTGGGCTGGAACTGGCCACAGAGGCCTCTATCTCATTCATCTGAAGCCCTCACCGGGCAGCTGCTTCTTGCCTCCTTGATCCAGGAGCATTTCCTGTGGCACCAGATCCTGCCCTTCAGGGAGTGGTAAGTGGGCCAGACCCTACTCTCAATTACCCAACAGCCAAGATTAGAGAAGGAGGCTCACTAGAAGAGGTCAGTGGTTTTCTTAGGAGTACACACATTTTCTCTCTCTCTTGCTCTCTCTCTCACACACATGTGCACATGTGCATGCACGTGCACACACACTCTCACACACACAAAGTGTGCACACATGCTGGAACAGAAATAAAGATAAACGGAAAGAGATTTGGGCTGGGCATGGTGTTGCACACTGGTAATCCTAGAACTAGGAAGGCTGAGACAGGAGAGAGAGAGAGAGAGTTCAAAGCTAGCCTGGACTACATAACCAGACTCTATAAGAACGAGCAGCCCCTGGGGCACAGACAGGAAGGCAGGCTCCGGAAGGGGTGTAGCAGAGGTTCTGGGGAACAGATGAGTGTGCATAGGGCTGAAGGTGTGCAGAGGCTCTGATGGTGAAGGCATCAATAGAGCTCTGAGGACACGTGCATGGGAAGGCTGGCTGGTCAGTGCACTGTGATGTGTTTCCAGGGAACAAGCGCATTTCTTCCGGTGTTTGCTAGGACAAGGGCATGCTTAGCACACCTCCTTCCAAAGAGCCCACACTCCCCTCCCTATACCTGCAGCCCTCCTGTGCGTGTCCATGCCTCAAGGCACCTGATTGTGGACTCTCCCCACTTCCTCTCTTCTGGGGGACTCCCGGCTCCAATCTCGGGTCAGCCCTGGAAATACTCAGCACCCTTGGTGAACCCCTTTCCTGTTGTAAGCCGCTGTTTCTTCATATGCAACCGACAACAAGGAAAGTGTTGGATGAGTTACATTCTAGAATGTTCCTTTCTAGCAGGACCACTTGAGAGCTTTATGCTACCCCCTGGGTAGTTCCAGGCCTTCAGCTCCTCACTACTGGATCCCCCTTTTCCTTTCCTTCATCCCTGTGTTGCTGATTCCATGTCGTCTCTGTCCCCTTTTTATTTGTGGTATGTGTGTCCGGTTGCGGGTGAGAGTGTCTGTGGAGGCCAAAGGAGGACATCATGTGCCCTGTGATATCATTCTCTGCCTTGTTCCCTTGAGACAGGGTCCTTCAGTGACCCCGAAGCTCACTGTTTCCACGGAACTGACTGGCCCGTGAGCTGCTGCGATCTGCCTGTCTCTGATCCCAGCACTAGGGTTATAGACACATGTGGTCATGCCCAGCCTTTTCACGTGTGTATTCGGGATTCAAACAGGGGGACTTAAGCTCATGCAGCAAATGCTCTCATTGCAGAGCCACCTCCTCAGCCCCTCGCTTCTCCTGCTGACTCACTATGAATTCCAGAAAAACACGGAGGCAGAGCAGCTGTCCCTATTCTTCAGTTGAGGCCACAGCTTCTGAGCTCTGGTGACCTCTGGAACACTTTACTTGGGCATTAAAATGGAGCCAAGGCCAATGGGTGGCTGAGGCCGGGAAACGCTGAGCCTCCGTGTTCTCTTGCTAGCCCAGACAAAACTGGGAGGCCTCCTCTCTGAGTCCCAGTTCCACCAGGGTCCTCTGGAGAGGGCTTGGGAGATATCTGTGCTTGATGACTCTGCTTTGGGTTCTGTTTTCCGAAGAATTCTACCTGAATAGTGAGTCTCCAACTCTGCAGCCCCTGCCCAGGGACCCTCAGTCATCCTATTCCCCAACCATCTAACCGTCCCTGCCGTGCTCCAATTGCAGATTTTTGCTAGTCTTCAGCTGTCTGGTGCTGTCCGTGCTGTCCACTATCCAGGAGCACCAGGAACTTGCCAACGAGTGTCTCCTCATCTTGGTGAGTGCTGGGAGTCCCCCGTGGCATCTCCTCCAAGGCAGAGCATATCCTGGCCCGAGGAGCGAGGCTTCCTAGAGACTGTGGTCAGAGAGCAGACTGCTGCTCCTCTCTGGCTCATTCCTAGCTTGATAGCTGGTGCAGGGAGATAGCCTGTGCTGTGTGAAGTCTGAGGATGAGCCCAGAATAGACTAGGTGAGTAGACTCCACTCTGTACCAGAACAGAAGCAAACCTTACCCAGTTAAACAAAAGTACAGCAATAGAAGGAAGGCCTTCCGCCAACAGAGAGTCTCTCTTGACGGCCCTCAACCAGGGCTGAGAGTCTAGAATGGCTGGAAGACTCAGGGCAGGGAGAAGAAAAAACCCAGGCTTCTTATGGAGCTAGACACTTGTGTATGGGGGCAGACTTGGGCTTCTGTTCTCCCTGGAGGACAAAGAGGAGGTCACCTCCCTTCTGGAATTCTCTCAAATCTTTCCAGGTATAAGAGGAACCTAACCAGGTGCCGATGTTCCTAACCCAGGGTTGGGTTTTGATCTGGGTCCTGGTCCCCCACAGGAATTCGTGATGATTGTGGTCTTTGGCTTGGAATATATAATCCGCGTCTGGTCGGCTGGCTGCTGTTGCCGTTACAGAGGATGGCAGGGTCGCTTCCGCTTCGCCAGGAAACCTTTCTGTGTCATCGGTACAAGCCTTTCCTATCCTGCCCCACCCCAAGCCTCAAGGAGGCATTTTGATCTCATCCTTGACCCCATCCTGGCTCCTCGTGAATTTAGTGGACCCTCCCAATATGCAACCCCACCCACAACAGTCCCAGGAGTTCCAGACCCCAGGTCTTGACCCGAGGTGGGCTGGTGACTTCAACACCTCTGCCCTGCAGACTTCATCGTGTTTGTGGCCTCTGTGGCGGTGATCGCTGCGGGCACACAGGGCAACATCTTTGCCACGTCCGCGTTGCGCAGTATGCGCTTTCTGCAGATCCTGCGCATGGTGCGTATGGACCG
>LOEQ01001145.1:139963-158887 GCA_001685075.1 Bramus lutescens | reverse complement strand
GAGGACAGGATGCTATGGAGATGAGGACAGGATGTTATGGAGATGAGGACAGGATGTTATGGAGATGAGGATAGGATGCTATGGAGATGAGGACAGGATGCTATGGAGATGAGGATAGGATGCTATGGAGATGAGGACAGGATGCTGTGGAGATGAGGATAGGACGCTATGGAGATGAGGACAGGATGCTATGGAGATGAGGACAGGACACTATGGAGATGAGGACAGGACGTTATGGAGATGAGGACAGGATGCTATGGAGATGAGGACAGGACGCTATGGAGATGAGGATAGGATGCTATGGAGAAGAGGCCTGGAAGCGCTTTCTTCCACCACCCCTCGACCCTCACATGCCGTTCCTGTCTTTCTAGAGGGCCCCTCGGAGGAAGTAGCTGAGGAGAAGAGCTACCAGTGTGAGCTCACGGTGGATGATGTCATGCCTGCTGTGAAGACAGTCATCCGTTCTGTCAGGTGAGGCTGATGCCCAAGGTGAGCAGCTCTCCCACCTGCCACCCGTCACTGCTCCCCATCTGGGCCTGTCCTTGCCAGGCCTGGCGTGTCTCCCGGGGTGCCAGCTGCTACCTGCCTGGAGTACAGGAGGTGTGGGCAGGGAGCATATGGCTTCCAGCTCCGTTTGCTCCTACACAACACACAACATGTCTAGCAGGCCCGGCTCTGGTGGCCAGTGTCACAGCTGGCCGTCAGGGTCTCTGCTCTTACACATACTGTGTCCTCTCCAACATTCCAGTCAGCCTCTCTGCTTCTCTTTCCGCTTTCTCCTTCTCCCGTTGTGTAGCATCCTTTTTCCTTCTCTCTCTGGAATGGTGCCACAGACGCCCACTCTTCACTTGTTTTTCTTCTTGTGTCTCAGTCCCAAGGTCCTTTTGTCTCTGTTTTACGAACTCTTTCTCCCTGGGTGTCTTGGCCTCTCTGTTTCTCCTAGGACATCCTCAAGAGCAGGGCTCTTCAAACCACACGTGGAGAAACTGTCAGTGTGTCAGGGTCAGCATTTAAAAATAATTGAAGCTGGGTGTAGGGGGAGTTCTTTGTTCCTAACACTTGGGAGGTAGAAGCAGGAAGATTGTGAATTCAAGGTCATCCTTGGCTACATCAACAGTTTGAAGCTATCCTGGGCTACAAGAGCTCCTGCTTCAAAACTCAAAGAAAAAAAAATATGAGACTGAATGTCTCATACTCAGGGTGATTGTGCTTTTGGAATGGGAAGTTCAGTCTGTGTATGCATGTGTACTAGTTTGCAGGGTAATATGTGTTCTTTATGTAGGTCCTGGTCAAACAGTTTGAAAGCCATGATATATTGGTTGCTGTGATAATTAAATAGGAACTGGTCTCTTGTACCCTGTAGCCATGCCCAGTGTGGATCTGGCCTCAGCTTCCTGGCAAGGAGTCCTGGCTGGATCTCCGTTTCTAGCCTGCAGCTGGGCTCTGGAGGCCATTGAAACTCAGCTCCCTTGACTCTCTTCCCTGGCTCACACACCTGCCTGCAGCCTCTTCTTGTATTCCTTTTGAGATCAGCCAGCTGGATCTGCCCAGGCCTCCCACCTCCAGTCAGGCCTTCCTTCACCTCCTTCCATACATCCCATCTCTCCCCTTTTGTGGCCACCATCTTGGACACAATGTGAGGACCAGGCAAGCTTTCCTTGGCACCCTCACAGCCCCCACCCACCCTCCCAGAATGCCCCAAACTGCTCCTCTGCCCACCTCCCCAAATCAGGCAATGAATACCACTGCCTACCCTGTCTCCAGCCATAAGAGTCAACTTGGATTTGGACTCAGAAGACTCTTGTGCGACCTCTGAGTTGCTCAGCTCTGCCTCCTCCCTCCACCCCACTGTCCCCTTCCCGCTCAGGCCCATCCTGAGAACCGGTCTTTGTGCCTAGACCACAAAGCACCAACACATTCTCTCCAGAAGTTGGCAGGGCAGCCATTGTTGAAGCAGAGTGGTGGCTCCTCCCTAGCCCTGTGCCTTCTTTAGGCTGTCCCCACCCTAGCCCTTCATCACAGCTAGTCCGGTCTTCTCACACTGCCCACTGCCCCAGGGGTCGATCCCTTCACGCCATGCTCCTGCCCTTGCCTCTCAGAGCGGGAGTCTCCTCATGCTTCCCTGCCTGTTTCTGGGAAGCTCCTTTCTTCAGAGCAGGAGCCGCTCTCCTGCTCCTGGCTGGAAAACATCGCCTAAGGCTCAGCCTGCTGAGGCCGTCCCTTCTGGTGGCTCCTAGCTCTCCTTTCCTAGTCTTTGAACCTGGCTCTTGTTTCCCCCCCAACTGCCCTCATCCTCCCAGCCTCCCACCCTAGACATGGGGTCTCTGTAGCTAGGGATTGGATCTAACTCTCTTTGGGTGTCCAAGACCCTGCACACAATTGCCAAGTGCGTGTAGAGTGAATGCCTTGTCTTTCCCTGAGCCATCAGCAGCAGTTGGTGTTCTAGAAGCTCCATGTCCCCCTGAGCTTGGAGACACCAGGTCCATTCCCTGCCTCCTCGGTAAATGTGGCTGTAGATGCAGTCATATGAGAAAACACCAAGGCAGCCTGTGGGTGTGCAGGGCAAAGGGGAGCCTGGTGGTTAGGTCTGGAGGCTTGGGGACCCAGCAGAGCCTGTTTGGAGTGGTCCAAGCGGATGACTTGGATCTGGACTAAAGGGGCAGAGAAGGGAGGAACTGGAAAAGAGTCTCCTACAGGAACAAGCACATCTGCCAGAGATCCCCCTCCTCTAACAGGATTCTGAAGTTCCTGGTCGCCAAAAGGAAATTCAAGGAGACCCTGCGGCCATACGATGTGAAGGACGTGATCGAGCAGTACTCCGCGGGGCATCTGGACATGCTGGGGCGGATCAAGAGCCTGCAAGCTCGGTGGGTACGCAGGCTTTGAAGGGAGGGGCAGGGAGTTGAGGGTCCTGGCCCAGGTGAGAGGGCTAAGGACCGTAGCAAGTCATCTGTGCTCTGAAGGGCATTGCCCAGGTGGGCAAGGTCCTCTAGGAGACTTACTGTCCAATATCTGTAATCTCAGCACTGGGGAGACAGAGGCAGGAAGACCATGAGTTCTGGGCTACCCTGGGCTAGGAGACTCTGCTTCAAAAGGACAAAGATATCAGAACTCAAACCCAAACCACAAGATCCCTGACTTGTAGTTTACAAGCTGCTTGGAAGCTGAAAAACAAAACTCCCTCAATTATGGTTCTCTGGATGAGTCCAGTCTATACTCATGCCTTGACAGCTTCCTTAGGATGCCTGTCTCCAGGTCCCTAAGTAACTGACCTAACCGTAACCACTGACTTCCTGTCTCCCAAGTAGGAATGCAAAGCAAGTTACCTTTGGATTGTCTCTAGACTCCTGTGTGTCTGCTAGGTCCAGGATTAAGGAAGAACTTTTATATTAAGTCCCAAATTGCCTAGAGCTTTCCTTTCTCATGTGCCCGAGTTTCTCACTATCTGTTCATTCATTAACTCAAAAAATAACAATTGAGGTGGGGCATGGTGGTACGTATCTTTAATCCTGGCACTGGAGAGGCAGAACCAGATGGATCTCAGTAAGTTTGAGGCCAGCCTGGTCTACAAAGAGAGTTCAAAGTCAGGCCTGGAAACTTAAGGAGGCCCAATCGCAGCAACAATTTTGGTATTGGGGGTAGGAGGTGCTCGTGGCAGGAGGATCCGTGGTTCAGCCTTGGCTATTTAGAGATCAAAGTCAGGCCCGGTTACAAGAGACCCTGTCTAAAAGTGAAAAAAAAAGAAGCATTGTGGGAAGAAGGAGTGAGCAGATGTGACCTCTGCTGCTGTTAGCACAAGGGAATAAGGACGGAGCTGGAGTTGTCACTGGATTTAGTAGCATGGAGTTCACTTGGGGGAGGGGCAGTCTGACTAGAATGGCTTCAGAGGGCTTGTGGGTAGGAGGGTGAAGATGGCTCTTGCAAGGACTTTGCTGAATAGGGCGGGATCGGCTTTGGCCTTGTCCACTTTCCAACATTCCCTTTCCTTTCTCACCTTGGAGGTTCTGCTTGTTATTTGGAGAACTCTCAAAGCAAGGGTTGGTGTCTCCCAGGCTCAGCCTCCCTTGGGCTGGCAAGTGGCCTCATCTCACCAGAGTGGTCTGTCTTCCCTGTCAGCTGTCAACCAAGGATTCTTGTGGAAGGGAGGCACAGGGTGACTCGGTCTCTTTGATAGTTTCTTTCCCTCCACAGGGTGGACCAAATCGTGGGTCGAGGGCCTGGGGATCGCAAGTCTAGGGAGAAGGGCGATAAGGGACCTTCGGACACGGAGGCAGTGGATGAAATCAGCATGATGGGGCGCGTAGTCAAGGTGGAAAAGCAGGTGAGTGTGGATAGGACTTCCACCGGATGACTGAATTAGCTGTCAAGGGTACAGCACGACCTTGGCCTCCGGAGGCCCTAGTGGGGCCCACAGGCTGAGTTCTGTTGGGCCAAGCTCTATCCCACAAACAAGCCCTTCTCCAAGAAAGCACGGGGTAAGCTGGTCCTAACCATGCCCTCTACCTGGTATCCAAGCCCCGCCTCCTCTATACGCCCCCCACCCCCAGCTCTGGCCCTGCCCAGTCCCGGCCAATCTCCAGGACCAGCGGCGCCCCGCCCTCCGGTCCAACACCACCTCCATCCCCGCTCCTCCCCGCCCCCCAGGTACAGTCCATCGAGCACAAGCTGGATCTACTGCTGGGCTTCTATTCGCGCTGCCTACGCTCTGGCACCTCGGCCAGTCTGGGTACCGTGCAAGTGCCGCTCTTTGACCCCGATATCACCTCGGACTACCACAGCCCTGTAGACCACGAGGACATCTCCGTCTCGGCACAGACGCTCAGCATCTCTCGCTCAGTCAGCACCAACATGGACTGAAGGGCTTCTCAGGGGGCTGGGCAGCCTTCCGTCTGCCCCTCGGACTCACCCCGAGGCCTCTGGACTCCTCTCTTACTTGAACTCGCTCCCTGGCAGGGAGAGAGGCCATACACAGTATTGAGCTGTCTGGGTGGGCAGGATACCCGATGCCAGGTACCGGCGCCCCAGAAGCACGAAATGCCAGGCCACATGGTAGGCCGCAGCAGTGGCTGACTGGAGGCCTCTGGACACTCCAGGACCCTGCTGGCTCCATCAAGGTTCAATATGGCCCACCTAGCAGCAGGGGCTCTGTCCCAGGAGTAGGAGCAAGGCGCTGAGGTCCTGGTCCCTGAACCAGCTTCTAGCTATGCAAGGTGAGGTCTCCAGGCCCGCCCTTCCAGGCAGAGCAGGGAAGCCCTCCTGCCAAGCTCTGCCCCACTCGGGGATGGGCCCAAGGTGCCCCCATAGGTGCCCACAAAGCACAGGACTCTGCCATAAGGTAGATGGGCACCAAATATGCAAACTATGTTAAATATGCAACTTTGGGGGACCCCCATGGGGTTCCTCTGCCCCTCCCCTACTGGGAGATGGGCCCCAGCAGTAGCTGGTCTCAGGCTGTTTGGTCATACCCAACATCCATTCTCTGGCTTGTCATCCATCCCCACCCAGCATGGGACCTAAATCTCCCTGTCCTCTCCGGAGGACAGTACCTGGGCCTTTCTGCCCCTTTGCAGGTGTCACCCCAGGGGCTCCCTCTTGCTGCTGGATGTCCACTCCTCCTGGTCCTCCAGACAGCTTTGACAGTCAGCACAAGTTCCTGTATTTTCCCCGGATATGATGACTTATCAGACAATGGCCCACCGCCACACAAGCATGGCCCTTTCATCTCTCCAGCAGAATGCCTCCTCATGCAGTGACGCACACGGCCGGCCGCGCACACACTCAGAGGCATGAGCACAAAGTCCCTTGGTCTCCAGGGCAGGGGAGGGAGCATCCACAGGTCTTGCTCCCTGGTAGGAGTTCAGGAGTCCGATGGCTGCCCTGAGGACTACGTTGGTGTTCCCACAGCTTAACTCAGGCTGCCCCTCCAGTTCTGGCACACACCACTGGAGAGAACCCAGGTGCGCCCTCTTCCTCGTCCCAGAGAGCACACACTAGCCAGTGTTATACCAACTGCTCTCACCCGCACTGGCCTCTGCCTCATTTCCTCACTCCCGTTAGCAGTGCTGCACATGGCACAAACGCCCAGATGCCACAGGCCCCAGCACCAGCTTCGGGTCCCCACCCTTTCGTTCCTCTTCTGCGAGGTCAACTCAGGTGGCAAGAGAGGGAGGGGTGGTGGACCAATGATAACACTCTGGGTGTGCTTGGGAGCAAGGGGCTGAGGCCGAGCTGTCCTGCATCTCATCCTGGGGCCTGCATGTGCCAGTGCCAGGGCTTGGGTTGAATCTCGTTCAGTCCTATGGTGCCCAATCTCTGCCCTACCATCTGCATGGACCATCATGCTCTGGAACCCATCCTGGCTCGCCTCACTTGCATCGCACTGTCCCCAGAGAGCCACTCCGTCCCCCCAGTGACTGAGCTGCCCACAGGGGCTGGAGAGTAAGATTACCCTGTGACCAAAGGAGACATGGGAAGAAGCCCTCCCTCCTTCCACGATCGAGGTTCCCCCACCAACCCGGTTCTCAGATATGCAAGTACCTCACTTTGTTAACTTATTAACTTATTGGTTTCATTAAAGTTTTCAGTAGGAAGTGATTGGTTCTGGTTTTGCTCGGTGGCCGAGGGCTGAGGCTCCTGATCTGATGGTGGAAATGAGACTTGGGGTTATCGCAAACCATAAAAGCCTAGCTCCATATGGCTCAAGGGAAAAGGAAAAGACACATTGTCCCAGATAACTAAAGCATCCAGGGGAATATATTTGGCTTCACAGACAGGTAAATCTAGGTGCTCAAACATATGTTAACCGTCTGCTCAGCTCGTCTCACAGGTGGGTGGATCTCTTGTGAGGACCAGTGAAAAGTGGATACCACTTTCCTGGTGGTGTGTCCTGTGAGGAAACCAGAAACAATGGGTAGGGGACTTTTTGTTTGTGTGTGTGTGTGTGTCGGGGGGTGTTCATTGTTTGTTTTTGAGGCAGAGTATCTGAGCATATCTCAGCCTTATGGCTGATAGTAGTTTTCCTCTTTGATTTCCAACAATTTACATAACCCATTTTGTTCATTTACACACAGAAACACTAGTAATGAGAAAAAGAATGTGACTATTTATACACTTGCACCAGGACACAACCAATGTACCAAGCCCTTTACCTTTTTAGACAGGGTGTTTAGGTACTTTTTTAGTTAGGATGTGTAGCCCAGGCTGGCCTCAAACATGCAGTGATCCTAAGTGCATTCACCACCACTCCCGGCACATGCAGCCTGTTCTGTCGGCTCTGGAAGGAGAGGGGAGCCTTTTAGTTGGGAGCTTTCACCACTGGCATCACTTGGACTCCCAGGGACATTTAGGCTGGACACCTAAGGCCCCTTAGCCATGGGATTCCCCTGGGGGGCACAGTAAGCAGTTAACATTTCAGGTCATTGTCAATATTTCACAACAATTCTCCAAAAAGGCTTAGTGGTAGGGAAGTCAACTGTCCCTTCCCCTCCTTCACAGAAGCTAAGGTCTCATTAAACTTGAGCCATCTGGGAAGCACCACCCTGACATTTATGGTTCTTGCCAAATGATACCACCCAGAGGGCTTCCTCTGGTCTATACCAGCTAATTTCTAATTGTCAAGAGTGACCCAGGTGACCCAAGAGATGGAATGTTCCTTCCAAATTTGTGCCACACCCAGAATGGTAGGTATTTCAACAAGGGGGATTTACAATGGGGAGTGGGCCACAGTGCTGCAGGCAGAGCAGAGAACAGAAAATCCAGGGTTACCTAGAGAAAGTTGCTAGACACAGCAACCCTTCCTGGAACTGCAAAAATGTAGGAAGCCTTTGGGACCATCAAAACTCACAAGCTTGGTGCTGGGGGTGTGGCCCAGTGGTAGAGCTTATGCTTGGCATGTGCAAAGTCCTGGTTCAGTCCCTAGCACTAATACACACACACACACACACCCCACACATGCCATACACTCACACACACCAAATATATACACCTACATGCCAAACACACACCACACATACCATACACTCACACCACACAAACACACACTAAACACACATAGAGATAGACAGACAGATGGGGTGGAGGACAAGTTCCAGCATTTGGAGATGTATAAAGGAAGTTCTGGTGGTTTTACAGTGAAGCCTGCCTAGGCGTGCACATCAACCACAGAACCTTGAGGGAAGGAAAGTAAAAAAGTCTCCACATCTGCCTGCTGATCTTCCGCTGCTATTCCTTTTTGTTAAAGTCATAGTGTCACAGAAGCTCTTGGGATCTAATGATGACCATAGACCCCATGAACAGTCAATAACGATACACATCAACCCACACATGTCAGACACTCACATGACAGTGTCTCCTACCAAATTAAACAAAACTATGCTTCCTACAAATAAGATCCTCCCAATTCTCTCCCTGAAAAAGGAGAAAACACAAAGCCCCACAGCTTTAAAAGCGATTTTATTTGTATTATTTTTTAACTGTGTGTATGTGCGTGTCTCTGTGTGGATATGTACATGTGAATGCCCTCGGAGGGTAGAAACTCCAGATTGTCCCTGGAAGCTGGTGCTGAACTTGGGTCCTTTGGAAGAGCAGTGCACACTCTTAAGGACTGAGCCAGCTCCCAGGCCTCAGTCTAACAAAAGTGTCTGTCAGCCAGCCCTTACTGGGATGGTGTTAACGATTCTGCTTTAGTGGCAACCCAACGTGCAACCAAACACTGACCTCACACTACAGGCTTTTAGGAGACTGTCCACAAAAGGACTACTCTTGCTCCAAAGGGAAAAAGGACGTATTCTGAGCCAAGTATGGGTGACCATGGCTCAGGGATACAAATTCAGGTTGCCCTGAGTGACATCTTTATTGTGGAAGCAGTTACATGAACTTTTATAGTCATAGACAAAAAGACAGTCATAAATCAGTGTGGTTGCCAGCTACATCGCTAGGGACAGCAGGTGGATGGGAACCAGCAAAGTGGGGGCGTCTTTGCCGAGGCTTTGGATTTGATCTGAGGACATTTGAGTAGGTGGAAGCTACAGCTTAAAGGGGATCATTTCCTAAAACTTTACCTACAACCACAACTTTCTTTTCTGTTCTCTTCTTCTCTCAATCAATCTCTCTCTCCCCACTCCCTCTCTATTCTCCCCTGACTCTCCTCCCTCTCCCTGTTCCCTTTCGCCTCCCTCTCCACTTCTGTCCCCAGGATTTCATGCATCCCAGGTTGGTCTCAAACTCATACCTATGAACGACCTTGACTTTTCTGATCCGGCAACTACACTCAGTCTATAAGGTACCCGTGATCAAACCTGAGGTTTCACGTATACTTGAGAAGGACTCTACCAATGGCATTGCTCCGCAGCCCAGAGGGCAGCAGCGGCATTAATTGTTATCCTCGTCCTTTTAGCTGCACTAAGCTAAACAACTTTTTGAGAACAACGTAAAAGAGGAAGAAACAACTTAAAAGAAAAAAATCAGGAATGGCTCATGGTTTTACACAGTGTAGTCTATCCTAGTGGGGAAGGCTTCGGGAGCACGTGCTCAGAGCAGTAACCGAAGACCTCAGGCAGAAAGCTGAGGTCTTATAACTTAGCTCTCAAGCTCTGGTTCTGTGGTCATAGGCTTTAGCCAGCTAGGTTCCATGTCCAACTCCCCCAACAGCGCCACCCTCTGGACCAAGTATTCAGACATATAAGACTGTGCAGGGCATTTACATTCAAACCGTAGCAGTGATAAATGGCGATTAGACTAAGGGGACTAAAGATAGTACGAGATAATTGTGGCTCTCGATCTGCCTTGTTCCAAACTCCACAATCAGGGTTCCTGTCAGTCAATCTGCAGTCTGCAGCACAGATGTGGCTCTTAAAGGGAACTTTAGTTCACGAAATGGGGAAGGGGGGGGGAATTAATGCCATTGAAAAACAATAAACAAACAAAAAAATTACTGCCATGACATCCCAAGCACAGGAGACATGCATCGCTACTATAGACTTTTTCTTTTTTTGTCTTTCATAGAGACAAGTTTCCTTATGCAAAATATGCCGTAGCTGGTGTATAATTTATTAATCTTTGCCCCCTCTTTTTAAAGATTTATTTATTTATTTTATGTATATAAATGCTCTATCTGCATGCACGACTGCACACCAGAAGAGGGCGTCAGATCTCACTTCAGATGGTTGTGAGCCACCATGTGGTTGCTGAGAACTGAACTCATGAAGAGCAACCAGAGTTCTTAAACTCTGAGCCATCTCTCCAGCACACACACACACACACACACACACACACACACACACTCTTATTTTATTTATTTATTTTTTTGCCTCTGCCAATCCCCCAGTTGGTTAGGGCTTTACGGCTCTCCCTTTTTTTCTAAGATTTATTTTTATTTCCCTTGTATGGCTGTTTTGCCTCTGTGTGAATCTATATAGTACCACATGCCTGCCTGGAGCCCACAGAAGCCAGCAGAGGGCGCTGGAGCCTCTGGAACTGGAGATGATTGTGAGCCATCATATGGGTGTTGGGACCAGGTCATCTGCCAGGGCAGTCAGTACTCTTGACCACTGAGCAATCTTTTCCAGCCCCTGGTTAGGGTTCTCTTAATGGTAATGGGACCTAAATTCTCTCTGAAGTGTCTGGATCCTTAGTGGTCATAGCTTTTCATTAAACTTTTATTGTTGTCCATGAAAGTAAAGGAACCATGGTGGGTTGGCTGCAGGACCCACTATAGAGACTAAAACTGTGGAAATTCAGTTTTCATTATTAAAGAGTATAGCATGGCTTATCCACATCCCCCTGCATGCTTCAAATAACCTCCACCTTACAATCCCCAAGTACAGTGTGAATGCTATATGCAATATTGTTATAGCATATTGTTTGTGGAGTGGTAATGAGAGAAAAGCCTGTCCATGGCCAGTATGAGTGTAACATCTAGCTAGTTGTCATCTGTCCCTGATCTCCATCTCTTCTATGTATCTCTAGACTACCGTCTATGTAGCTATCATCTATTTATTAATCAATCATCTATTTAACCTCTATCCTCCCCCTATCTACTTGTCACCTGCCCCCACAGTTGGTTGGAATTAGATGCAGAACCCACAGATACAGAGGACAGAGGGATGATTGTTAGAGGGGCTTTAGAACACCCCCTGGATTCCAGACATAGCCTGCCTTGCCCTGATGTGCAGCCCCTCAGCTTCCCCTTGTAGGGAACTTTCCCTTCAGTTTCTGGCTATGTGGCATGAGGAAGTCAAAGGAGATGAAAACCCATCCCTTCCCTTGAAGATGAAGACTTCCAGTGTAGCAGGGGCCAAAGTTACAGGAGCCAAATGGAAGTTTGGTAAGTGAGTATAGTATGCCAAATAATGGCCACAAAAAAGAGAAATTTTTGATTTCGGTAGGCTGTCACCTCATAAGAGAAAGGTGAAGGGGGGGTATTAAATCAAGGTTTGTTTGTTCAGTTTTCCTCCCTGGGGCAGTCTTACTATGTCACCTAGGATGGCCTCATTAAGGTTTTAAAAAAACAAGTCATTCATTTAATAACGTGTGTGTGTGTGTGTGCGCGCCATCCACAGCATGCATGTGGAAGTCAGAAGATAAATTAGAAGAGTCACTTCCCTTCCTTCCACCATGGGGCCCGGGGATTGAACTCAGGCTTGGTGACAAGTGCCTTGGCCCACTGAGCGATCTCTCTGACCTAAGGCCTCAAACACTTGATTTTCTTGCTTCAGCCTCCCTAGTGCTGGGATTGCAGCCTGACTAGGGATCCCAACAGGAGAAAATTGTCCTTTGTTAAAGATAGACCTTGAATGTAATTATAAATACTTCTTTTTCTTTTTCTTTTCTTTTTTTTTTCTGGTGAGGAGGTGCTGCTGAGGATCAAATCCAGGGCCTCTCACATACCAAGCAAACCCTCAACCCCTAAGCCAGACCTCTAGTCCCATGAATGTCTTTTTAAGAAAGAGGCAGAGGGAGATGGCACACACAGAAGAGGGGGTGTTTAAACCCCATGAAACTGGTCTTGGACTTCTATCCCTTCTCCCCCTAGGACTGTGAAGGAATTTGCTGGTGTTGTTTCAAGCCACCACGCTTAAAGTGTCTCGTTGCTGTAGCCACAAAAATCAATACTATGGGTGATTTGAGTCAGGCCTGGTGAAAGGGTCATTCTCATTACCTCCTTGTCTTCCTGCAACCTTACAAAGCTGATCCTGTTGGCAAGGATAAGCCATGCCCCTCCATGATAAATGTTCAGTGAAACTCACCTGAAACCAGGTGTTGGGGGCCCACTGTGGAGGGGGTGACATATTAGGCTTTTAATGTTTGCCTCTGCTGGTAACAGGTGAGATATGTTGGCCCTGACCTAATTAGTTTTGGTGTGGTAAGTCCATGTGTTGGATACCCTGCCTGACTTCTGGCCGCTGTGTCTTAATTGTACATGGGTATGCTGAGATAGCATAGGGAAGGCCTGGAGAAAGGTGGTCTATTGGCCATGGAATGTGCCATCCTGTCTGGCTACTGAGAGTCTCCTCTGCCATGAGTCCTTTTCAGTAAGATTTTCTTTGAAACACAAATATTGAATTTTGTACCGTGGCTGAAAGCTGATCTGAATACCCCTTCCTGTCTTCCTCATTACCAGTTCTTCAGCTCTGTGCTTCTCCAATCCTGGGCCATTCAATCCAGTTGATACCCGCTGCCCATAAGTCAGTGTCCGCCTGTAACTTCTTGCCATCTCTCAATCCAGACAAAATGGACAGTCAAGCACAAAGAAGGCAAACCTATAATGCCAGCACTTATGATGTGGAGGTAGGAGGATCAGAAGGTCAAAGTTCTCCATAGCTCTGGAGTGACTTCAAGGCCAGTCTTGGTTACTGAGATCCTATCTCAAACAGACAAGCAGAAAAGCAAACAAGAAAGAAAAAAACAGGGTCAGCAAGATGGCTCAGTAAGGCCAGATATGGTGGCATGATCATTCAGGAGGCAGAGGCCAGTGGCTCTCTGAGTTTGAGGCCAGCCTGGTCTACAAAGTGAGTTCCAGTCCACCCTGGGCTACGTAGTTAGATGCCCATCTCAGAAAGAAAGGAAAGAAGGAAGGAAGAAAAGAAGGAAAGGAAGGAAGAAAGGAAGGAAGGAAGGAAGGAAGGAAGGAAGGAAGAAAGGAAGGAAGGAAGGAAGATGCTCAGCAGGAAAAGGCACCTGCCACCAAGCCTGATGACCTTAGTTCAACCTCAGAATGCACGCAGTGGAGGGAGAGAAGTGATTCATGCGGTCCTCAGATGTCCACACCCGTGCCAGCATTCACATATACCCCTCCAAACATAAAACAAACAAAAACATTGCCAAACAAACAAGAATGCTGAAGGAAGAATGGGATCTCACCAAGCATGGGAGTGAGGTTGTTGATGTTGCTGGCGACTGCTCTAGCTAGTGGGTATAGAGTGTGTAAAAGCCCAGAGGCACTGCCTTGTGTGGCAAATGGAAGAAACAGAAAGAAAACCCGGTGATAAGGCTCAGAGAGTGGGGGAGGGGCCTGCTCAGGGAGGGAGGTACACGATGAGACGCCAGAATCAGGGGTTGAGAACATGTGAGAGTTTGGTATGACCTTGCACACCTGTGATCTAAGCACTAGGGAGACAAAGGAAGGTGGGAGTTAGAGGCTAGCCTGTGCTACACAGCAAGGCCCTGTCTCAAGAACCCTAGGACTGGGACTGTAGCTTGGCTATAGAGCAAGTCCAGTCCCTGTCACACGCACACAATCACATTCACGGATTCGCAGTGTGTGAATCGTGCAAGGAAACAGGAAGTGAAAGTTTGCCACTAGGAGCCACACCGGGATAGATTTGTACTTTTAAAGGTTTCTTTCTAGGACGGCAGGTGGGCTTTCGGGAACAAGGCTGGGTATGGGAGGTGGCAGCTAGGAGACTGCTAGCGGCATCCAAGCAGGGATGTTAGCAGCCTGAACAAATCCCACAGCAGTTCACTAATTGAGTAAATGCCTGTTGGGCACCTGCTATGTGCCAGACCCTGGCTCAGCACAATACGCAGGATGAATAGGCGTGCAAGGGGCTGAGTTATGCCTGGGGTCATCCAGTCCCTGCGGGAGACAGGTGCTCTATTAGTCAAAGCACAGGTCGCTGTTTGCTGCTTCTCTTAAGGTTTGTCTGGCTCAGCAAGGAGAGTATGCAGGTGGCCATGGGAGTCCCTCAACTGCCATCACCTTGAGAGCCGACAGGATTTTCACCTGCTGTGTCATTTATCCACTGCTATGTAACAATGCACCGTGACTCTTAATGACTTAAAACAACAATCGCCTTATTTAGTCTTGATTTTGTCGTTCAGCAGTTCCGTCTTGGAGTCAGCTGAGCAGTCTGGCTGGCCTCACCTGGGATCACTAATGCTTTTGTAATCATCTGGCATTTAGCCTGAGACTGGTTTCTGGCTATGGTTTGAACACATCCCCCAAAGGTTCATATACCGGGAGCTCCTCCAGCAATATGGCAGTGTAGGAGTTGGTATAGAACCTTTCAGCAAGTGGGGCCTCTGTGGAAAGTAACTAGGTTCTAGGGAACTACCCTCGGAAGGGATTAATGAAGGTTTTCTGGCACTGGATTAGTTCCTTCCAGATCTAATTATAATTAGTTGGGAGCCTGCCATCTCCCCCAAATCTCTCTCCCACGTAAGCAGCTAACAATACCACGTGCATTGCCACCATCATGATGTCATTCACAGTGAGGCCCTCCCCAGCATAGATGCCAATACTATGCCCTTGAACATCCAAATTCCTGAGCTTCTTTTACATAAGCCCTCCCTCCTTTATAAGGAACCTAGCACCAAATATTTTGTTATCACAACAGAATGGACCAAGACGATAACCTAAGATGGTTTCCATGACCAGTGTTTCATGTACTCTAGTTGGCCCACAGGTTGGATTGTTTATCTGGCCCCACATGACTTCTCATCCTCCTGCAGGTTAGAGTAGGGTTTTGTTTTATTTTGTTTCACAGACAGAGCACAAAAGCAGACACCTCTCCAGGCCCAGCAACTGTACCAAGCAGCCCAGGATAGCCATGTGTTAGGGCTCAGCTCACGTGGATGGTACTCTGAAAATGTTGCGATTTTCAGACTCTTGCAGAGCAGGGAGACCTATACTGCATATTCCTTGTTAGATGACATCATGCTCTTTTAACGGGCTCCACATTAAAATAGCATGTCTGTCTCTGCGGAGAAGCTGGAGAGCACACCTTGCCTTGCCACCCACCTCTTGTGGGCAATGGGATTGTGTAGGTTGCCATGTGGGCACGCCAGTCTACCTAACAGATATCACAGACCCAGCAGCTGGTAACAGACCCTTATTTCCCCATGGTTCAGGAAGCTGGGAGTCTAAGATCTGGGTGTAAGCAGAGTTAGCTTCATTCTTAAGCTTTCTTCCTAGGTTTGCAGCATTTTCAATTGTTTCCACAAGAGCCCTGCATCCTTGAGTGTCTGAAGCCTCTGGTCTCCCCTTCTTTTAAGGACACTATCCATGTGGCCCTTGAGGCCATAACAACCCCACAGGGACTCAGTCACCTCCTTCAAACCCTGTCTCCAAATGTAGCTGCATTTTCAGGTTCTAGGGATAGAGCTTCAGCATGTGAGTCTTGGGAAGCCACAACCTCTCCCATCACTTCTAGGGCAGCATTAATCCAGTTTCCTGCAAATGTTCAGAGACCGAGGGTTGCTTTGGGGCTTCTTCTTCTGGGCAGAGGTGGACACATGAAGACATCATAAAGCTAACCATTTAAAAACCTTATTTGGGGGCTGGAGAGATGGCTCAGTGGTTAAGACCACTTGCTGCTCTTTCAGAGGACCTGAGTTTGGTTCCCAGATCAGATGGTTCACAACCGTCTGTAACTCCAGCTGCTGGACCCCCTAGCACCTGTCTCACATGCACATATCATGTGAAGACACACACACACGCACACACACACACACACACACCTACAAAAATAAACAATAAAAATATTTGGGTGTGGTGGCATTTTAGTCCCAGCACAGAGGCAGAGGCAGGTGGGTCTCTTTGAGTTCCAGGACAGCCTAATCTACATAGCAAGTTCCAAGCCAGCCAAGACTGCATAAGGATACCCTATTCCAAATAAACATAATAATAATAATTAAAGTAAATCTGTAGAAATCTTATTTGTTCAGACCTAGAGCCTGTGTTATACCATTACGTGTTTGGAACCCCCATATGTCAAATGGTGGCAATGCAGAGATGGCCTCAGGCCTAACAATGCCACAGGCATGGAACATGTTCCCAGCATCTTATAGCCACCCAAATAAACTAGGCCTGTCTCCACAATGCTCTGTTTACCTAGCGCTCAGAGTAGTAGTCTACAAAATCTGAAGGTCTGTTTGTGTGAAATCCTCCACAGCTTCCCTTGTAGAGCAGGCACTGCCGATCTGTCTTATGGCAGATCTCCTGGAAGGTTCTGAGACGGTGGCTCATGGAAGGTGCGTGGAGGAATAAGCTGGGAAGATTCGTGCAGATGGAAGGCAGGGAGAGGGCAGGGCTGGCTGGGCTCAGCTATGATAGATGAGACAGGAAGCTGACTTGTTTTGTAGACTGGCAGTGAGGCGATTTTACTAGAAGCAGCGACAGGGAAGAAGTCATATTGCACCTAACACGAGATTTTTTCAAAGCTATCTACTCATCTTTGATTTTGTCCCTAATGGCTCCTCTGTGTGCTAGGTACTCCCTTATCCCCTGCCTCCTTCCCCCAAAGCTTAAGAATGGTGGGAGACATGGAAGACTTCCTGGAAGAGTGAGGTGCTGGGAGGAGCTTGCCCAGACCTGAGCCCAGCCTGCCATACCTGCTCAGAACTGAGTGAAATCAGCCTTACACCCCTCTCATGGCCCAGGACCTCCCTGCTTTCTCAGGTGTGATGTCAGCCAGATGGAGGACAAGAAGCAATGATTATTTTTTTTAAATTATAGCATTTGTCTATTGTGTGTGTTGCAGGGCAGACACGTGGAAGTGAGCGGACAATTCGGTTCTCTCTCCAGTGGGGTCTGGAGATCCCATTCATGTTGTCAGTCTTGGTGACAAGTGCTCTCACCTGATGAGTTGTCTCTCTGGCACAATATGCCTGTGCATGAGAGAGAGACTCTCTCTCTCTCTCTCTCTCTCTCTCTCTCTCTCTCTCACATGCATGTGCAGAGGTCATAGGAGGTATCACTTATCCTGCCCGATTACTCTACTTGCTACTTTGAGGCAGTTTGTCTTTCTGATCCTGGAGCTTGGCCAGTGGCCAGCAAACTCCAGCAGTCCGTCCACCTTCCACAGTGCTGGGGTCACACAGCTTTCTCCACAGATCTCCACAGATGCTGGGATCTGAACTCAGGTCCATACACTCACACAGCAGCCCTCTTACCCACCGAGTCATCTCTCCAGTCCCTGAAAAATACATTTCGTGTTTGCAATCGTCACCATCCTCCACAAGAGAGCAGGCACGTAGGTCTGGTGGAAGTGGTGTCTCCTACCCAAGAAACTTACCCTAGCCCCTGCTATGTGTTTCCACAGCCACAAGGGGTCAGTAAAGACCTTGGGTGTTGCAGCACCATCCTGGAGTCAGGAAACAAGCTGGACTTTGAGGTCTTAGATACCCTACCTGGAAGGATTAGAGGGTAGGGGCTGTGTTCTGAGCCCTTCATTTTTCTTCCAGTTGTTTGTTTTTCTCTGATACACACCAAACACTGTTACAGTCGCCATGCTTGTGGCCACTGCCGCGCTCATAAAACTCACAAGTCTCTGCTTCCCCGGAGTAGGCAGTACACTGTGGTCTAGATAGCAACCAGCAGCAGTAACAAAGCTTAGACACCCCAGAAGATGATAAGAAAATGAACTAAAATGAAGTAGTGACAGTATTGGGCGAGGTCTGGGGGTGAGGCCACCAAGAAGGGCCAAGAGAAACAGACCAAAACTCCCAAGGCCTCCAGGAGCCCTGGATCTAATTGCCCCGTTTAGCTGACAAAGAAACCGAGGCTCCAAAGGCATTGCAGAGCCCAGAGAGGAGCCCAAACCTCCTAACTTCCAGACCGGTTCCCAAATGGCCCCTTTGCTCTTTAGCTTGCCTTGTGCTGTCTTGGAATGGGGTGGAAGGAGAGATGTGGGGGTGCTTTGAGAATGTGGGTGTTAACAGGGTGGTGTGTGCACATGTGTGTGTGTGTGTGTGTGTATGTAAAACTTTCAGTCCTTAGAGCAAAATCTACAGAATACCACACAGTAATGACAAAGCTGTCATGGAGTTCTGACCTTGGTCTGGTGATTCGGCTTCAAGGCCTTCCCACAGACACTACACACTAAATTATTTCCCAAACTTCGGGTTTGCGCTTTGCCTATCTGAGGGTGTGGCCCTGGGAAAGTTATGTCCTCAGCTCCCTCATCTTTAAATCTGAACCCCAAAGCCACCTCCCTCTCCACACCTTGGGTCGTTTGCATGACTGGGCACCTGGCTGAACCCAGCCCGCTTGCGCACACCAGCCCTAAGCCCATCCACACAAATGTCAATTCCAGTCACGCTTATTTAGACACTCACAGAGACGCTATGATGTCGGTTTGGGTGTGATCATCCTGTTTGCCAAGTAGGAAGAGAGCTCCAGCAAGAGAGGGCTTGCTCAAGGTCACACCGTGTAAGCGACAGAGCCAGGATTCAAACACGTGGTTCCCTTCCCTTTCCCTACTCAAAGCTCCAGCTAAGACAATGGAAAACATCCAAGCTTGGGTGTTTGAGGGAATTAAGCTCCATCCCCCTAAAAATCCATGTAGGTGGTCCAGTAAGCTTCATTTGGTGTGGTACTGCCACCTGCAGAGCAAATGGGGCTATTGCACCCTACATCAAGCAGGTGCCTTTAGATCCGACTAAATTTCTTTTACTGTGTGTGTGTGTGTGTGTGTGTGTGTGTGT
>LOEQ01001145.1:89451-99544 GCA_001685075.1 Bramus lutescens | reverse complement strand
ATTCTAGACTCTGGGGTAGAATCTATTTTCTAAACAGAGTACTTAGGGATCTGGTTGCCCTGCCTCCTTTGGATTTCTCTCACTTAAACTCTGTTGTGCAGAAAAGAGGGACTTAGGGGACATTTCCTTTCCTATGGGGAACCTGGGATGCACCCCTTCTTCCTGGCAAAGCTGTGGGTGTTGACATGGCAGAGAGAAAATTCCCTGGGTGGAAGTGGGGAAAGCTAAGTCACCTTGGGCAAGTCCTTTGCTTCCTCAGTGGCACTCAGAGGTGTTTTAAACAAGAGAACTTGATTCTGTCAGTACAATTATTGCAAACATGCCTCTGAGCTCCTACGGCTTTTTTGGTCTTTGCTTGGTAGGCAGATAAACAGAGGAATCCAGGCAGAAGAGAAGGTGACAGGCAGTCCTTGCCAGATCTGGGATCCCAGAATATACACAGGTGATTTGGAAAGACCACAGGTTTTACCCCAAAATATTTCAATCTTGAAGATCAGAGCATGGCCGGTTCTATTCCAGATTCCAGGGGTTGAGGAGTCAATAACTCCAGCCAGAAGTTATATCCACTGCACCTCTGTTCCTTATCAAAGAAGGATCAGGCCTCAGGCTCCCAGTACTTATGAGGGTTCCACAAGGTCCAGAGTGTCCAGAGCTTGGCATTGTGTGGGTCTGCTTGTCTCCCTCGGCTGGCCTATGCTTGCCGAGGGGCTTTGCACCTAAGAAATCTTGCCTCGGCCCTTCTGAGTGGGCTTGTATTCTTCTAGATCAAAGCCCTCTTCAGAGGGCATCTCTGACCTTAAACTTGTTACTCAGAGAGACAGAGACAGGAGTAGAGGGCTGGAGCCACAGGTGGGACTCTGGGGAAGCCTGCAGGGTTGAGAGGCAGCGCTGGAGCTGACCTCTCTCGCCTAATAACTTTCCCTGGTCTCGGTGAAGTCCTTCCTTCCTTTTTGGAGACAGGACTGAGTGGCTTTCAAGAAGGTTGGCATTGATCAGCACTAGATGTACGGATTGGCAGAGGAAAGAATATCCTCGGCAAGGGTGACAGGACAGGAAGGCACGGGCTGGATCCTGAAGCAGCAGTAGAGGGAACAGGTTTGCTCACATTCTTGTCAGGCCAGGATTCCAAGACACTTTTCTGCTCGTGTCACCATCCTATCGTTCCTATCAGTATCCTATCAGTCTGTGCAGACAGCTCTGCTGTGGGCTCTTCTTAGCCCCAAGCCCCTCTCCTGTTCTCCTCTCTCCTCACAACAATCACCAGTGGCCATCACTTGCCGTCTTTTGCAGACAAAGAAGCAAGCTTAGAGAGGAAGACTTGAGTGCCAAGAAGGACTGAGAGGAAGGAGCATATCCTGCAATGAGAACCTGCTATGTGTGCAAGGCCCTGTTCCTGTAAACACACTTCTGCTCCATAGACTAGCAAGGTCCACTTCACATCAAGGGACAGCAGAACTAAACCTCTGGAAGCTCTGGCTCAGGTCCCAAGAGTGTCACAGAGCCAAGGTGTGAGTGAGCTGAGCAGTATTGGGTTCAGGACTTGCTGTTCTGAGTTCTCAGTCATGGGAAAGGTGAGAAAGAGACTCGGAGATGCTCGGTCTCCTAAGAGCGGCCACCACCAGCACATTGCAAAGCTGGGTTTCCATCTAACTGGAAAACATCTGCCTTTCCCATTGGACTTCTTTTTCTCCATCTTTTCTGGTATGGCTGGCTGATAGGGAATGACTAAACAGAATTTGAAAAGAGATAAAGGGGCCTGAGCTAGCATTAACAGTTCTTCTGGTTTTGTTTGTTTTTTTAAGATAGTTAATGTCTCTAATAGTCAGACTGACCTCCAACTTGCTGTGTTGCCAAGCGTAGCCTTGAACCTCCCATCCTCTTCCCTCTTCCTCCCATTGCCTAATGTTGCGGCTCCTGGAGAGCATCTAGTTTATGTGGTGATGAGGGTGGAACCCAGGGTAGGGCATGCTAAGTGGGCACCCTATGGACGAAGCTAGATCCCAGCTCTGTTACTGTTACTGTGGTTCATGCTTGTGCACTCACTAACACAGTGAGTTGGCCCCCACACTGCAGGATTTTTGTTTACAGAGATAAAATGCCATCACAACTCTTCCCCTGGTCTATTTGAGAGTCAAAATTTATTGTTTGTGGCAATTAAATGCAGCAGATAATCTTGCATTTGTTTTTGTTTGTTTTGTTTTAAAGCATATATGAGGATGATTGGAAACTTTTAAATAAATTTGTAGGTTTATTATATTACATAACTCCAAATTTATAGACATATATATACATATATATTTGATCTCTCTAGGTAGAGTCTCAGAGTCTCTCTAGTTGTCCTAGAACTCACTATGTAGACCAGGCTGGCCTGGTCCAAAGTTCAGGATTTGAATGGCAAGAATAGCTTTTGCCTCTGCTTCCTGAGTGCTGGGATTAAAGGCATGCGCTGACACACTTGGCTAATACTTATTTTTTTCAAATTTATTTATTATTATTGTATGTATGTGTGTATGTGTGTATGTGTGTGATGTGTGATTGCTGGTGAGGAGAGGCTACATGTGGAAGCGGAGGTCAGGGGACAATTCTGTGGAAGTGGTTCTCTCTTTCCACCTTACTTGGGTGAACTCAGGTCAGCCTTGGCAGCAAGTGTGACCTGTGGAGCCATCCATCCAGCCCAGATGTTCCAGTTTTTGATGGTTGTATTCTGGTTGTGTCTTTTGGGGGCTTTTGGATTTATTCAATGTATATGTATGAATGCCTTCCTCCTGAATGTATACATGTGCACCGTCTCTGTTCCTGGTGCCCTGGAAAGTCAGAAGAGGACCAAGGGGCCCCTGGAACTGCAGTTTCTGATGGCTGTGAACCACCGTTTAGGTGCTGGGATCTGAACCTGGCTCCTCTGCAGGAGCAGTAAGTGTTCTTAACTGCCAAGCCATCTCTCCAGCCCCCCCATACTGAGTTCTTTCATGATAATGACATACTATGCTAACGACTTTAACTATTTCAGGAAGGGCTGGCAGGATGGCTCAGCAAGGCAAAAGAGCTTGCTGTCAAACCTGATGACCTGTGTTTGATCCTCAGGATAAATTCACATGGAGGAAGGAGAGAACCAGTTCTGACAAGTTGTCTTCTGGCCTCCACATGCATGTAGTAGCACCTGTGATCCCCACCACAACAAACATAATAAAATGCATATTTCGGGAAAATCTGCACTCATACACAGGAATGATACGAAGGCAACATAACAACACTTCGGAGGAGCTGGGAGGAAGGGTAGCTTGGAATTCTTTGCACTATTCTTACAACTCTGCTAGCAATCTGAAATCACATCAGAAGAACAAAAATTAAATGGCAATATTGACTTTGGATTAGGACAAGCAGAGCCCACATTCATCTGTGGGTCCAGGCAGGGAAGGAGCATGTAGACTTGCTTGGGACATCCACTTAGGACCCCCATTTAAAGAGAGGAAGGATCTTGTGTGTCAGAGAAGCGCAGGGGAAGCAGGGCATTTGCAGAGAGCTGACTGTTCTGAGGACTGCTGANATACTGTGTAACCTTTTATTTGGAGGTCATCACTAGGCTATTCATCTGTCAGTGGTGGCTACCCCTACTCCAGTGTGACATCTGGTGTCTGAGGGGTCTGCCACATTGTGAATAGTCTGGTAACCAGCCAGGCTTCTGGCTCCAAGGCCCTGATGGCTGCCTCCCCTTAGTCTGTCTTTTGTATCAGCTTTTCCTAATGTTGCTTTTCTGCTGGTATAACTGCTCCAAGCCGGCTTTGGACCCTAGTGTGTGTCACAGCTGAAGATGACAACAGGTTACATTGTCAAGGCTGTATCTAAGCCTGCGTCATGACCCTAGGTCTCTCATGGCCATGCCTTATCTGGTGATGAGGCCCTGCTAGGACGTCTTGGGTGTAATCATGACCCACCAAGGTCTCAGGAGAACCTGGCACTTGAGCAGGTCACAAAAACATCACACTGGTTGTTTTTGCTGTTGTTCTTGTTGTTGTTGTTTTTTGAGACAGGGTTTCTCTGTAGTTTTGGAGCCTGTCCTGGAACTCACTCTGTGGGCCAGGCTGGCTTCACTCACAGAGATCCACCCGTCTCTGCCTCCGAGTGCTGGGATTAAAGGTGTGTGTCACCACCACCTGGTCATACTGGTTGTCTTTGTTTATTGAAGCAGGTTCTCCCTATATAACCCAGGCTAGACCCCAACTTGGGATCTGTCTACATCAGGCTTCCATGTTTTGGATTATAAGAGTTTGCCACCATGGCTAGCTGAGACAGAGGATTTACCATAAGGAACTGGTCTAATGGCACTTGGCAAGTGGAAAATAGTGAGGTCGCCAGGAGACATGCCACTCCAAGGGATGGGAAGCCAAAGAAGCAGCCAGAGTTCTAGGAGCCTAGAAAGAGAGACTCAGGGCCCTGAGGGCCTTTACCAGGTTGATTTGGCATTGTGGAAGGAAACCTGGCTTAGAAACCAATGCGTCATGGAATCAATTGCCATAGGCAGGACAGAGGGCTGCTGCTCACAGGAGCAGGAGAGCAAACTAATGGTACAGAGGCCTCCCTTCCTCCTCTAGCCTGACCAGCTCTAGGGCCCACTGGGGACAGAGGCTAGTAATGATTTGGCTGGCAAATGGAGGCAAGCTTGATTGAATGCCTGCTTCTATGTTGTCTGAGAGAATAGAGAAGGGTTTTGAGACTGAGGGCTGGTAGTTAATAGGATTGGGCCCAGAGATGTGAACTTTTCTCTCCCTAATTTAGCCTCATTGCCTTTCGGTCTCCGTGGCCCCCTTCCAGGTCAGGGCCTCTTGGAGGTGTTATCTTTCCATGGTCCAGGCCCAAACCTCTTTGCTCTGGGGGCCTCTTTCTGCTTCCCTGGGGTATTCTGAAGCAGTGGAACAGGAGAGAGGCAACCTCAAAGCCGTAGCTTCACATCCAGGCTCTTTCTCCCATGCCTTAGTTCTCAAGAACTCCTTGTCTGACAGGAACAGCCTCTTCTTTGTCTTCAGCTGAACTTTGTCTCCATGGGTCACCAAATTTCATTTCCTGATATTTAAAGAGAAGATCAAAATACCTGACACTCTCTACCTCTTGATTCTTATATTTGAATGATTCTTCAAAAATAATTCTGGTGTCCCTGAAGAGTCTAATTTAATTACCACAAATAATTACAAGTCAAGTACAGCTGGGCGGTGGTGGCGCACGTCTTTAATCCCAGCACTCGGGAGGCAGAGACAAGCAGATCTGTGTGAGTTCGAGGCCAGCCTGGTCTACAGAGCGAGTTCTAGGAAAGGCTCCAAAGCTACAGAGAAACCCTGTTTCAAAACAAAGACAAGTCTGTAAGTATAATGAGGCAGAAGCAGGTAGATCTCTGAGTTCAAGGCCAGCCTGGGTTCACATAGTGAATTCTAGGTTACCCAGGGCATCATATTAAAACCCTGACTCAAACAAACAAAACAAAACAAAACCAAGCATGTGAGAGAACAGATTTTCTTCTGTTAGCCTGATATAATCATTCCACATCGTAAGTGTTCAGTCAAACAGGGCATTGTAGCCCATGAGTGTATACAATTATTTATCCATTAAAAATAAAATTTGTGGTTGTTAATTTTGTTGACTTTTTTTTAAAGAAAACTTTTTTTAATTGCTGAGCGGTGGTGGCATATGCCTTTAATTCCAGAATTCTAAAGTCAAAGGCAAATGGATTTTTGTGAGTTCGAGGCCAGTCTGGTCTACAAAGTGAGTTCCAGGACAGTTAGGATTACACAGAGAAACCCTGTCTCAAAAAAAAAAGGAAAGAAAAGAAAGAAAAAAGATTAATTAATTAATTAAAAGAAAATTTAAAGGCTTGGTGGTGCAAGTTCTTAATCTCAGCACTTGGGAGGCAGAAGCAGGCAGATCTTTGTGAGTTTGAGGCCAGCCTAGTTTACATAGTGAATTTCAGGATAACTAGGATGACATAGAGAGACTTTGTAAAATAAAAGAATGAAATTGAACAAGGGGGCTGGAGAGATGGTTCTCTGCGTATAGAATTTGCTATCTCGCATGGGGACCTGGGTTTTGATTCCCACTCCCATGGAAAGATCTTGCATGTAATCTCCAGGCTAGGGGTGGATGCAGCAGATTTTAGAGCGCTGGCAGGTATCTAGTCTAGCTGCAGTTACAGTGAGAGACATTGTCTCAGGAAATAAGGTAGAGATCAATAGGAGGACTCCCGACGCCAACTTCTGTCCTTCACACATGGCACACACACACACAGAATGGCATGTACACGCGCACCCCAAAATGAGATTTAACAAAAAGAAACAAAAAATAAAAAAGAGAATTGACAGTGAGTGCCAAGGTGCTCCACTGAGCCCAGTGAAGGACCATTAAATGGCAGAAACCTTTTGGTCAAAGCTGTCATGGTGTCTCATGCAGGTCAACCCAAGTGGGAGGTAGAGACAGAAGGCCAAGGCATAAACCGGTCAGCCTTGGCTGCAGGAGACCATGTCTCAATTTCCTTCCTTATTTTCTTAGTTTTATTTTTAAATGTTGTTAATTTATGTGTACGTTTGTCTGTATGTGTATGTCACCAAGAGTGTACTGATGCCTTTGGCCAAAAGTGGGTGCTGAACTCCCCCCAGGACTGGAGTTACTGGTGGTTGTGAGCCTGGAGACCTAGGTGTTGGAAACTGAACTCAGGCCCTGTGAAAGAACAGCAAGACCCCTTTAACTACCTAGTTACCTCCCTCCCTCCATTTTGTTTCCTTCTTTTCTTTCTTGTGAATGAAAAGAAAAGGAAAACCTAGGGGTAGGGAGTCATGGAGACATGTGATAAGGCACTAAATTATATGGTTAGATAAGAGAAGTGAGTGCGGGTGCTCAACTGCAGTGGGGTTATTGTAGATAATAACGTGCTTGTATTTCAAAAGCCAAGAAGAAGACATGTGATGTATGAGGCCCTGGGCTTTGTCCCCATGTCAGGGGGATAAACTAGATAAAAGGGTTTTGAATGTTTTCGCCTCAAATAAATGATACTCCAATGATGAGTGAGAGTTCCCTGTGATAACTGCAAAAATCTAAAATCAGGGGCTGAGAGTGAAGCACGGGGCAGCACACTCTGCCCTGGGTTTGATCCCAGCACCAAAAGTTTAAAAGAAGAGGAAGACTCCACACCATGTCCTGCTGTGTCTGCATGAACCGAATACTTCATGCCACGTTTGGGAGCCAGTTCTAGCCTTTACTATTTTTTTAACTACATTTATTTGATGTGTGTATGTGTATGTGTATGCTTATATGTGTGAACATACATTTTATTGTGTGTGTGTGGAGGTCAGAGGACAACTTGAGGAACTCAGGTCTCTGCTTCCACTATGTGGATCCCAGGAGCCAAACTCAGGCCTTCAAGCTTGTTGGTATGGCAGTCCTTTGTCTTCTGAATCCTCTTGCTGCCTGCCCCTCTCCCCAACCTTTCTTCATACTTTTGGTGAACTTAGGGCCTATACAAACCAACAATGAATACAAGTTCTGGAACAATCTGTCCCAGGGCAGATCACCTAAGTTAAATTAAAAATTTTTATTTATTTTTATGTGCATTAGTGTTTTGTCTGTAAGTCTGTCTTTGTGACACACACATGCCTATGGGCACTGGAAACCAAACCTAGGTCCTGTATGGGAGCAGCAAGTGCTCTTAACTGCTGAGCCATCTCTCCAGGCCTCCACATTGCTATTCTTAACCTATTACTTTACAATATGTTTATATATAAAGAAGAGCTACAGGATTAGGGATAGGGCTCAGTTTCCAGAGTACAGATTTAGCATGCAAAGCCCTGGGTTTGATTCCTAGCACTTCATAACCCAGGAGTTGTGGCACATGCCCAAAATTCCAACTCCCAGGAAGTGGAAGCCAGAGGATCAAGGATATTCAAGGGCATCCTCAACACATAGTCAGATGGAGTCCAGCCTGTGGTTCATAGAACATATAATAAAGATGGAACAGAGAGTTCATTGGTCCATTTTCCTTTAGTATCACATAGCCATGCACATAACCAGGAGCCAAATAAACTACTCAGGGCAATTGCTCTTGCAGAGGATCTGGATTTTGTTTCTAGGACCCAGTGGATGGTAACTTACAAGCATCTGTAACTCCAGTGCCGGGGCAAACGATGCTCCCTTCTGGCCTCCAAGGGTGCCAAGCATATACATGCTATACATACCTAGGTACGGGCTCTTACACATACACATACACATACACATAAAACTAAATAAACATTTTAACATACTACTGACTGACTATGAACTTCATCTGGATTTTACTGATTTCTTCACTGTTGTGTCTGTTCCAAGATTCTTCCTAGGCTCCATACACATTGTAACCAGCTGTCAGGCACCCTTGGTCTTCCTATCTTTGATAATTTCTCAGACTTGTTTTTGCATGATCCTGGCACTTCTGTTTATCTCTTGAGAAGAGGGTCTCACTATGCAAATCAGGTTAGCTTTAAACTCATAGCCATCTGTCTGGCTTAGCATCCCAAGTGCTGGGATTACAGGTTGTGAGCCACCGGGCCCAGCAACCTTGGCCCTGTGAAGAGTACTGCTTAGGTATTTTTTGTAAAATGTCCCCCGAGGCCTTATCTAATGTTTCTCAGAATCAGACTGCGGTTACTGGTTTGGAGGAAGAAGGTCACATGGATGACGTGCCCCTCTCCTTGAGTGTGTTGTTGATACACGATAGCAGTATCCCTGGTGGCCGTGATGTTAACCTCGGTCACGTGGTTCCAAGGTCGTGTCTGCTGCCAGGCTTCTTTACTGGAAAGTTATGCTTCTTTTCCTTACTTGAGAATTGAGCCTCAGAGTCCAGTCCTCCTTCAAGGGTAAGAGAATTGACTTCTGCTTCCCAGGAGAGGGGCATCAAAGTGGGGCAACTATTAACTCCACTGTGGCAATTAAGGTCTCCAAGAAGATACTTTGAGGCTGTATTCTGTTTCTTGGTAACATTTCATTCTCTTTTTGAGTACTGGTCAGTGGATCCCGCCTACAGCAATTCTCCAAGTACAAGAGAACACTTCTCAGCTTTAAACACGCATTATCCATTGTTTGAGAAAGCACGCAAGGTCAATAAGCTATTGTGAAACCAGCCTTTGTGTTGTGGTAACCACAATCAAATCTACATGCTCTAGATGAGCTTCAAGTGTATTCAGAACTGGGACCCGCCTCTGTGACTCTGAATGAGTGAAATCTTGCTTCTTTGCTAAATAGTTCTCACTCCTGCCTTGCTCAGAAGCCCATGCCACCCTCCGGCTTTGCAACCCTCTTCCCATCGCTCCACAGCTGAAACAAAACAGTTAAAAAAAGAAGGAAAGGAAGAAAAAGAAAAAGCTTCAGATCTTTCATTTGTGACTACATTACCATCTAGCTGTAAATGACAAGGTCCCCGGCAGGCCAGCCATTCAGACTCTATCCCAGAAGGGACATTTTATGGGAAAATGGAATGGCTTGAAAAATTAATGTGTGTGTATGTGTGTGTACCATGGCATGCTTGTGAAGGTCAGAAGACATTGGAGGAATTGGTTTTTTACTAAGTAGGTTCTGGGGACTGAATTTAGGTTGTCAGGCTTTGCGGCAGCTGCCTTTACCCACTGTGATGTATCTTTAGCACAAAAACTTAATTTTAGCTTAGTAGAAAAAAGAGAATTTTGTGGTGGTTCTCAGAGGTGAGGTCAATGGCTTTGGGACATTGTGCTTCTAGGCACTAAAGAACAGCCTTCCACGCCCCTCCCAGCTTGGGGAAAGGGGGTCGTTTACCCTGAGAGCATCCATGTGTGGGCATGGTGGTAAATTACTTTAGATAGTATCCAAGCTTTGTGTGAACACACACGACATGTTAAGTAGTCAGCTGACAGGTGGATCCAGGTATGGATGGGTCAGTTTTAAGAAAGCAGCTCTAGCAGGGTGGTGGTGGCATAGGTCTTTAATCCCAGGCAGAGGCAAGTGGATCTCTGTGAGTTCAAGGTCAGCCTGATCTATATAGCAAGCGCCTGGACAGCCAGGGCTCCACAGAGAAACCCTGTCTCAAAAAACAAACAACAGCAACAGCAAA
>LOEQ01001145.1:76827-88706 GCA_001685075.1 Bramus lutescens | reverse complement strand
CTCTTCTGGCCTGCAGGCATACACACAGACAGAATATTGTGTACATAATAAATTTTAAAAAAAAGAATAGTAGCATCTATTGGCTGGTTACTATATTGGGCACAGAAGTAGGCATTTTATGCATTTATTTTTCTGTTTGTTTTAGCTATGGCGCCATGTTGCTCAGGCTCCTCTTCAGCTCATTTGCAGCTGAGGAAGACTTTCAGCTCCTGGAGATGGTCCAGCCCTCACCCTCCAAACATCACAGGCCATCACCACCACACTTGGTTTGCCTGTGATAATTATTTTAATCCTCACCTAAATACTGTGAGATAGGTGCCCCTGTATTGCCCTCACTCTGCAATAATGACATTGAGGCTCAGAATTCAATAACACGCTTCAAGCTCACACAGACAGCTCATGGATAGGGCTGAGATCTGGATACGGGTAGCTGGACAGCAACAGCTTGCTGATAAACACACTGTGTGCACGATCTCCTGCACTGTTTGAAACCAGCATTGTGGTGCTCACCTGCAATTCCAGTGTTTCGGAGGGGGAGACAAAGGGTCAGAAGTTAAAGTCAAGGCCAGCCTTAAAAAGCCTGCCATAAAAAAGGTCATAGCCTTCTGGGATACTATGGCCCATGCATGACCTGCAGATCAGCTCAGAGACTTCATCCAGCTCTGCCTCACTGTTTGATGAAATATTTGTGATGTCAATGCCATTGAGAGCTATAGGAACAAATGTCAGGTGGGTTCCCATCTCTTGGCGTTTAGAGGGCTTGACTGTACTTGACTGACTCATGGTTAAAATGAGAGGAGATTAGGCACTACCCAAGGTGGGCTACTCAAACACCCCACAAGTTCTTTCCCAGAGTCTGGAGAGATGGCTCCGTGGTTAAGAGTCCTTTCAGAGAACCCAAGTTCAGATCATAGCACCCACATCTGGTAGCTCCGGGTCCAAGGGGATTCAGCACCCCTGGCCTCTGTGGGCATCTGCATTCATATGCACTTGTGAATACAGATGCTTGTGTGTGTGCACACACACATGCACATGTATATATGCCTACTTAAAAATGATAAAAAAGTAAAATTTAAAGTTTTTTCCATCATTGAAGTTAAGAGTAGTTTCCTGCCACATCATGTCCTTCAGGGGACAATGATTACTGGAATTGCAAATACAATAATCTCTCCATCATCTCTCCATGGGGAACCCACAAAGCCCCTTTGTGTGTGCCAGGCTGGAGTTGTTTGACAGTTGGAAGGACCTAGGAAGGGCTGGTGTTGTCCTTGGAGAGCCCAGTGAGAGCTGCTTCCATCATTGAGGCAAGAGCCAGGACAAACAGAGCCAAGAGGAAAAATAACCTTGTCACCACAAAGCTCCAGTCTTTTGGAAAGGCAGTGTCACACCTGACCGTTGCTCATGCCGCACAACGGGGTGTCCATTATTCATTGTGTTTCCAGACACAAGGGCTTTCTGTTTCCATCTTAAGCCAGGCTATTGTACACCACCTGAGGATGGAAACCAACGTTGAGAGCCCCAAACTCTGTCAGCCACCTGCACCCACCATACAGATGACCTAACACTTCATCCCAGACCCCTGGAGCCAGTGGAGACCAGAAGGAATCCGAGAGCAAAGCCCGTTTCACAGAAGCTCTCGGAACAGGTGAAAGTCAGTGATTGTACCCCACTGACCAAAGCTGAACAAAAGCGCTGTTTTCTCCTTTTGTCCTCCAGCCTTCCTCCTCTCAATGCCAGTGGAGACCTTCACATGTGTCCCCCTGCCATCTCACATGCTCTCAAACCCCTCCTACAATCCCAAGCTCCTCTCAAGGAGCAAAAGGACAAGCCTGGAAATTGGTTGCATCTAGAGGGATAAGGCAGGGGCAGATGGGACTCTGGATAGAGTGTGTGGAGGGTGTTTCTGAGGAATTTGCTCTTGGTTCTGGTCTGGTGACTTGGGTACGCCTTGGGTCAGGCCTCACTGAACTGGTAGCTGATCAGATGTCAGCAAATGGCTGATAGAGGAATATCTCTAGGCAGGCCACCTGGCTGCCTCTCAACCTTGTTTTTTTCACTTGTGGAATGGGGAAAGTAATCTCTTTCCACTCAGTTCTTGAGTCTCGGGTGGAATCAGTTTGGCAGGCAGTGTGGAGAAGGGCAGCCCTGGCAAGGCTGAAAGCTAGCCAGCTTGGATGTAACTGCCTTCTCCCCTTCTTTCCTGCAGAGTTTGCATGTATGCATGCATGCATGTATGTGCGTATGTAAGTATATGTGTGTGTATTTTGAGGCAGGGTTTTCTCTGCAGCCCTTAAACTCATAAGCCTCCGCCTCAGCCTTTCTAGTACTGATTATGGCTGTACACTACCATACCCGTCTCGTGAATAATTTTTCCTAGTCTTCTCTCTTTTCTATCTGCCCCCCCCCACTTTCCCTAACAAGATCTGACTTGGTAAAGGACCACTTAGCAGTCACTTACACCTGAATGTGAACTTAAACCCCACCCCCACCCCTCAGCTTCGGGTCTCCCACCCTTGTCTCTGACTGGTGGGAATGGCTTTATGGTCATGAACCCCAGACTTCAGTAGTCTTCCCATGACAGGTTCCCCTACTGGGTTGTTAGGTTGTGTCTTGTGTCAAGAATTAGAAATCTGCCTCTCCAAACAAGCAGGGTAACTGGGGTTCAGGTACTCTGCTCATGGAACTTAGGAGAACACTAATGTCTAGAGCTGGGAGCTTTAGGAAGAGAAAGATGGTGCAGAGGGGCAAGCAGGGGGGCCCAGTGAACTTGTTCCAATGCTGAAGCCTACCTTCTCTGGAGGGGGCTCCATTAAGTACTAGAGAGAACTGCTATTTTTGTCCAAAGATGGGACCCTTGATGTCACTTCACAAAGCCCTTCATCCCGACCCTTTCTGAAACCTGTCCAGGTGGGAGACGGAGGAGGTCTCCAAAGGCTGGGTGATTGGCCCCAAGCCTCCCCAAGTGACTGTGGCAGAGAAGAACCTGGGGTCAGTGCCCAGAACAGTGTCTCTCTACTCTGTTGCTGAGCTGTCTGGTGGCTCTTCCTGGGGCCTCCTTTCTCCTCAGCTGTTCTGGTCCGGTCAGGCATTGTTGAGAAGTGTGTGACAGGAACTCCTCATTCCCCATGGTGTCCTGTCACGTCTGCTTTTCTAGTCTCCATTGCTACCATTCACATTCTGGGCCAGGGGCCAATCCTGTTCTTTCAGGGGTAGTTTCCCCTGCCCAGGCAATGGCCTCTGGTGCCCACGACACCTACCCCAGCAAGAACAGGATTGTGTGTGTGTGTGTGTGTGTGTGTGTGCCAATGCCTACAGAGGTCAGAAAGTGGCGTCGGATCTCACGGAGTTACAGGAAGCTGTGAGTCATTCCCTTGTAGTGGGCACTAGGACCTGCACTCTGGTCCTCTAGATGAGCTGTACCAACTCTTACCCTCTGAGCCCCCTCTCCTGAACACATGCCTTTTAAAAATAAGATACTGGAGTGACAATGTGTCATTCTATGCCTTCAGCTCTGGTCGAATCTGGAAACAATGTTCTCCAATCACATACGGGCTCTCAGGAAGGCCCTGAAGCAGAGTAAGGAGGAACGTGGCCAGTTCTTCCCAAGCAGCCACCAGTTTGCCTGCTCAGGGCTGCAGGTGTGGTTCTCCTGGAGTCAAAACAATGCTTCAGGCTCTCCTAGCCCAGGACTCTGTGTTCCCACCTGCTGCCCAGGTCCCCACCCCAGCATGCCTGGCTGCTCCCCAGGAAACAGGGCAAACAAGCGGCTATTGATTCCCGTCATGGCTGGGAGAATGCTCCTTTGTTGAGCTCCACACTTCTTCCCTCTAGTGTCCGTGCCCACAGGACAGGTGTTCAGGTAAACAGTAGCCAGGCCATAGACTTTCCTAGGTATCCACGAGGGAAGACTCTATCCCCCACTCTTATCATTTGTTAGTGTCTATAGTTTCTTGTCTACTTTTGGGGCCACACAAGATTTCCCCTTCCATGTTAGCGTGTCAAGTGGCATCCTGTTTGTTTGTCTTGTTTAGGCAGCCATGTTGATGAAACTTCATGGGTAGAGCTTCTCTGATGGTTATAGCAGATGGAACCTCAGAGCCAATTTCCTGATTCTTTGGCTCTTACTATCCTTTGGATCTTTCTTCCACCATGAGGCTTAGGTGAGGGAGCTGTGCTGTAGACGTAGCCATGGGGCTGGAAGCTGCGCAGTCTCTTGTTCTCTGTAGTTTGATCTGCTGTGGTTTTCTGTGATGGTCTCATCTGTCTTTGACAAGGGGTGAGACCTACACTTTTCTGTGGGTATAAAAACAGATATTTAGAATGAAGTTAGGAATTATGCTGACTTGGTAAAGTGGCAGTTATAGGTGCTCCTCCAAGATCAATGTTTTCACTGGACCTGGGTAGTTAGCTTTGTTATCAGTACGGGGCATGACTTCCCTTTATTGAGCAGGCTTAAGTCCAACAGAGAACTGTTGGTTATCATCAAGGTGTGTGAGCCACTATTGCACCCTTAGGGTTATTGTGCCATGCTGGTCACTATTGTGATTCATGGGCCTTGTAGCTGGGTAAAGATATTGCTTGGTTTACTTCCTTGGAAGAATGCATGGGGCCTTCTGGTACCCTGAAAGCTAGTCATCAGGGAGGAAGCTTTCAAGTCAGCTCCAGCTCAGGTCCCCCGGATCCTGTGTCCAGAGCGCATGGTGTCTTCAGCAATAGGGAATTACCTTCCACCTTTGGGAGGCAACCAAGAGCAGCAGCAATAACCTGTAGTGATTAGGATTCTCTTGGAAAACATCAACCAAGAACTCAAAGTGGGGCTTCTCATGCTTGGTGTTCGGGGTTTGTTGGATAGTCTGTGGCTCTTGGGGGAAGCACTGTCAGCCCAGATGGGAAATTTTTTTTAATTATATATGTATGCACACACTTGTATGTAATTTTAGGTGGATAGCTAATGCTATTATTTTTATGATTTTTCAGCATTCTTACTGTTACTTAGCCTACTTCCTCCTTCTCCTTTTGTGTTGATTCCCTCCCCTCTCCCTAGTTAAGGTCTGTCTTTCCCATTTCTTCTGCTTTCTCCCTCTCTGTTGCTCTTCCCTCCCATGCATGGTATCCTTTTAGTTTTCTGTTTTCTTCAGTGACTGCAGGTTGTACGTTCATATCTGAAGGTTTGGTTTGCTCCATTTTAAAAAAATTATCTGTTTTGCCTGGTGGTGGTGGTGCACACCTTTAATCCCATCACTCAGGAGGCAGAGGCAGGCAGATATCTGTGAGTTCAAGGCCAGCCTGGTCTACAGAGTTCCAGGACTGGTTCCATAGATACTGAGAAACCCTGTTTCAAAAAAACAAACAAAAATAACTATCTGTTTCATTTTGGTTTTGAGTGGAATCTCCTGTAACCCAAGTTGGCCTTGAACTCACTCTACAGCCCTTTACTTCTAATGTCCCTGCCTCTGTCTCCCAGGCCCTGGGTTATAGGTGTGTACCATCACACCCAGGTTATTCAGTGTTGGGGACTGAACCCAGGCCTTCATGTATGTACTCTACCAACTGAGCCACATCTCAGCTTGCCAGCAAAGTCTCAATGACCTGTAGTCACTTCTTTAGGCCATGTGATTCTGGTCTTTGGCTGCCAATCTGACCCTAATCTCCTTGCCTGTCTTCTCTTCTATGCGACACTCTGGCTCCCAGGGCATCATCGATGGCAGGCATTCTGCCTTTTGTGTTCCTGCCTGTGATGTGCCTGTCCCCATGGGAGCCCATCTGGGACAAGGACGTACAAGCGTGGACATTTCCTTCTCTTGCAATGGTTTCCTGCCATGAGAATCCAGAAGGACATTGCTGCGACATTAACATCAGTGAGCCAGCAGTCAAGCCCATCCAGGGACCAGTGCTCATCCCAGGGCTGTGTGCTGCAGATTTCCCTGTTTCCATGAACACATGATGTCATGAAATCAGAAATGCCGCAGAGGCCATGGCTACATTGATCCCTTGCTGGCCCCAGCCAGTTGAAAACCTTCTCCTTTCAGGTTAAATTTGGGCTGTCAGCAGTAATAACAACGGTAGCACTTCATCAGCTACACATAAAGTGAGACCATCTCTCGTCTTCCTACTGATGCCCCAAGGATGCCAGTGGGATTCTGAGACAGGTGACACAGCAGGTTAGAGGTCACCAGGTAATTTTTGCTGCCAATCAAGCCCCAGCTCCCAGGCTAGTGGGTGACCAAGGCCTTGATCTCTACTAGCTTGGCCGCTGGGTGCTGCTGGGCTTCTTGACCACAGACAGCAGGTGGGTAGGGAGACTGAGGAAACTCGGCCCCTCAGAAAGGAGTCTTTGCCCTCAAGAAACTCAGGGCACAGAGAAGTCACTGATCTCTGTATTGGGAGGTTTGATGTGAGAGGTCCTTCTGAATATGTGCTGTTCTTATCGGATAATCAATAAAGCTGTTTCGGTCAATTGCTCGGCAGAATACAGTTAAGTGAGAAATCTGAACAGAGATATATAGAGAGAGTAGGCGGAGTCAGGGAGATGCCATGTAGCTGTTGAAGGAGAAAGATGCCAGCCACCAGCCAGAACCTTATCGGTAGGCCACAGCCTCGTGGAAATACGCAGAATAATAGAGGTGGGTTAATTCAAGATGTAAGAGTTATCTAGAAATATGCCTAAGCTATTGGTCAAACAGTGTTGTAATTAATATAGTTTCTGTGTGGTTATTCCGGTCGGGGCAGCCCATCCGGGAAACAAAAGAACAGTTGCTGTCAACAGAACTTGACTCTGTGAGGGGTTTGCCTTCTTATCTGCTGTGCACCTTTGCTCACATTGCTTACCCTCTCTGTGTCACCCCGGTGTCAACCGTGTAATGGAGCAGTAAGTGCCTTCTCTTAGGCCTGCTCTGACAAGGATGCATAGTGATGTCTGTGGGCATGCTTTGAAGCTACAGTGTATTCTTATCTGTTCCTGGAACAGCATGGGAATCAGAAACCATGTGGTGGGGGAATGCTGGACTGGTCTTGTTCTAGGTAGAGGGAGGCAAGTGAACCTACTGCCCAGCCAAACTCACATGACAAGACAGACCTGCTAAGTAGGTCAGCTTTTGGTAGGAAGAGCTATTCCTGGACCTGCCTGTCAGCGCAGTGCAGGGGCTGGGAGCAGAGCCCAGCTATTTCAGGGCCACCAGAGAACACTACTCAACAGCTTTCTCTTGGCTCCTGGCCCTGCTTTTGTGGCTTGGGCCTGAAAGCCAGGAGGCTCTTATGAGCTCAGGGCCAGAGTCTTGTGGGCACTCTAGGGTAGAGGTGGTCACCTAGGATTATCCCAGCATAGCTTTTCATCCCCTAGGCACCACTGCCTAAGCAACTGTGGGTGAGGCTGAATGACCGCCTTGCAACCTAATGACTACTTGTATAAGCCTGACTTAGTCGCTTAAAGTGTGGTGTGTGAGTGTGGGGGGGGCGTGTGTGTATGGTGTGTTATGTATATGGTACTTACTGTGTGTGGATGTATATGGTGTATGTATGTGTGGGGTATGTATATGGTTTGTGTGTGTAATGTGATATGCATGTGGTGTGTAGTATATGGTGTGTATATATGTCAATATAGTGTGTGTGCATTGCGTTGTGTATTTGGAGTGTGTGTGTGTGTATATATATATGTATCATGTGCCAGTACTTGTGTCCCAGCAGTGTTTATATTATTTATTTTTTTATTTTGAAACAGGGTTTCTCTGTAGCTTTGGAACCTATCCTAGAACTAGCTCTTGTAGACTAGGCTGGTCACCGAGATCCACCTGCCTGTTTCCCAAGTGCTAGGATTAAAGGTGTGTGCCACCACCTCAGGCAATTTACTTATTTATTTTGAGACAAGGTTTCACTGTGTAACGCCGGACTACTTAGATCAAGTTGTCTTTGAGTTTTGGAGATCCACCCAGCTCTGCCTCCCTAGTTCTGGGGTTAAAAGTGTGCACCACCATTCCCTAGCAGTGTCTTAGGATGCGTGAGGTGTGGATAGTACCATGTGTGGTGGTGCCTGCTCTCACCTGAACTTTTAGGGCCTCTAGGATGCAATGGTGACTGTGGGGAGGACAGAAGCCACTAGCTTAGGGGTGGCAGAGGAGGCATCACTGTGGAAGCTGGGCTTTAGCCTGGCGAGGAGTACTCGGAAGAGTGTCCCATTCCAGGCAGGGTGGCACACTTCTGTGACCCCGGCACTGAGAGTTGAGGTTGAGAGTTCAAGGTAGTGTGGGCTCTGTGTGAGATGTGCTTTCCAAACAAAAACAAAACAAAACAAAACTGAAGAATCCCTTCAGGTACACGGTGACCTGAGGTCAGCCTGACCGCAGGAGATGTGCTCAGCTCTTCCAGTGTTAGAGCTGGCAGGTGGCCCCAAGTGCTGTGTCTGCACAATGCCCCAGTGAGAAGTGAGACAATTAACACCACACCTAATGGTGCTGCTATTGTTACCTGACTTAGCCCTAACAGCAACCTAGTGAGGAAAACATAAGGACCCATTTTATAGACCAGAAAAGGGAGGCGCAGAGAGGCTAAGAAATGTATGCACAGTCTTATAGACAAGAAATACTTTTACTGAGATTTAAGTCCAATTTGATGCTAAGCTTTGCTGTTTTAACCCCCCGCCCCCACTCATTATGCTTGGTGTGTGTGTGTGCACTCAAGTGCATGCATGTGTGTGTGTATGTGTGTGTACAGCTACGTGAAAAGTGCCCAGCCCAGCCTGTTAAACAGTCGATGGTGAGTAGCTTCTGCAATTACTGTATTCATTTTTCTCACACATATTTCTCAGAATTTAACTGGAAGTGATAAAACTTCAGTAAAAGTAATAGGTCTTCTAAGATATTAGAAAAATGCAGCGATCTTATTCCCAAGTGAACTGTCAAAAAGAGGAGGCTACCACCTCTTTAATTCCTGGTAGATTTCCCTATAATTATAAAACCTGCCGAAATGTATATATTAAACCTTAGAGGAGTGGTTATATAAATTATGGTTGATTTCTTTGCTGGAAAATTACACACCTACTTAGAACAATGATAATATGACTTAACACGGAAAGTGTTTGTTATATAATTACTGTTACAGAAAAGATGCTGGATATAAAATTTCTATTTTTGTTCTAATTGCACCTCTATTAAAAATATCATCTGCATTTCAAGGAGAGCAGAGAGGGAATATGTAGACAGCTGATGTGTTAAATGCTGGATTGAGGGTTTCTCTTTTTGTAATTGATTCAATAATTCAAGCATAACTTATTGAGAACTTACAAAGTGTCAGTCATCAAGTTGGGCATAATTATTAGTGTGGGTTATACTAGGCTGCAGGAAATCTCGAAGAGACAAGAAAACTTTATTGCCTCCTGAAAGTAGCTCAAAACTGATATGGCATCCTTAGAGTACTGGATGTTGGCTCTCTACAGGTGATTCTGGAGGGCCACGCCCACATTCCTGATGGGCAGGCCGTGCCCCTTCCCAGGGAAGGCCTGATGGAAGGTTGTCCTTGTATGCCGCCAATGCAGTCAGTTCTTGGTTATGTAGTCACCCCAGATGCAAGTTAGAGCAAGACATTTCATTTCTTTTTCTTCTTTTTTTTAAAGATTTATTTATTTATTGTGTATACAGTGTTCTGTATGCATGTATGCCCACGGGCCAGAAGAGGGTGCCAGGTCTCATTACAGATGGTTGTGAGCCACGATGTATTTATGGGGACTTGAACTCAGGACCTCTGGAAGAGCAGCCAATGCTCAACCTCTGAGCCATCTTTCCAGCCCAACATTTCATTTTTTCACCCCAGAAAGGACACTGCTAACAAAGAAACCCTTCCACTCAAGTCCGGCTTGGTGAACTGAGTTCCCTGGTGTTTCATGCTGGAGCAGGAGTGAGGAGCGTGGCCAACTGAAACCCACCCCAGCGTGGGGGACAACTCACAGAGGCCAATGTATCTCTAAAGTGTCCACAGCTTCACCAAAGACAGTCTCCTCCTGCCATTCAGCAGTGGTCTAAGGCTTTTACAGCCTTGAGCATCTGGTGGTGTCCTGGGTTTTTAAAAAATCATTATGGTGTTGGGGGGGTGGTTTGGGGATTCAGTTCTCTCTTTTCACTGTGGGCTCCAGGTCGTTAGGTTTATGTGATCTCACCAACTAAGACATCTCACTGGCCTGAGTTATGGTGCTCCCTATCCCTCCAAGAGAGAGGCTTGGGAGGAAATAGCTATAACAACAAAATACTCTGGGGACCAAATGTAAATTGAGGCCATGTCTCTGAAGAGCCCTGCACTCATGTGTCAAGGAGTATGGAGTGCTGTGCTGGGGTTGTGGGACCCAAGGGTGTGGGGTGGAGAACCCTGCCTGGAAGGCCTTGGCCTCTCCACCTTTGGGGAGGTTCTGCTTTTACAGAGGGTTGCCATGTCTGAGCCCCTCCCACCCCACTCATACCCGAGGGCAGCATGCTCTTTAGGACCTGCCTGACCTCATGCAGGCAGGGGTGAGAGGTCCTCTTGGCCCAGCTTGGGACTGGCCAGTGCTTCTGGGGGCTGAGTGGAATGGTGACTTCCAGAACCATGTTAGACTGGCCCATCATACTGACTCTTCATCCAACTCCCCCACCCTCTATCTACCTGTTGTGCCCCAACAAATCCATAGCTAGCACTCTACCCCCCGCCACCTATTTTTGGCTTACGGTAGCTAGTGAGACCGAAATAAACTGAGCTAATTCAAGGGCTGAGGTTAACAAGGCTTCGATTTTCCCAGGGTGATGAGAAGCCAGGAGGGTTTGAAGGAGGGCAGGGTAGGGTTTCCAGGCAGGGAGTCAGCAGTGTATAAATCTGGAAATCTTTTATTTCTGTGAGTGGTTTATTGATTGGACAACAAAATGACCACCAAGAGGAGAAAATACTTAAAAAGGCATTAGAGGGCAGGGAGCAGGAGGCTGATGATGCCTCCTGGGGGAAGGGCTTGGAGGTCTGCCATCCAAGAAAGTTGGCTGTGTGGTCCTGGGCACACCAGCGACCTCTCTGGACCTGTGTCTTCAGTTAAATGACAAAACTGAGAGTATTTAAGTGAATTACAAAACATAGCTGGATGTGGTGGTGCACACCTGTAATCTCAGCACTCAAGAGGTAGAGGCAGGAGGATCAGGAGCTGAAAGTTATCTTTGGTTATTGAGTTCCAAGATACCTTGGGTTATATGAGATGTTGTCTCACACAAACAAAAAATACACACACATACACACACACACACACACACAACACCACCATTACAACTGAGCTGGGCATGGTGATATGCACCTTTAGTCCCAGTACTCGTGAGGCAGAAACAGGCAGATCTCTGTGAGTTCAAAGCCAACCTGATCGGGCTAGAGAAATGGCTCAGAGGTTAAGAACACTGACTGCTCTTCCAGAGGTCCTGAGTTCAATTCCCAGCAAACCACATGGTGGCTCACAGCCATCTGTGATGAGATCAGGCACTGTCTCCTGTTTCAAAACAAACAAACCAACAAACAACAAACAAACACAAAACACACCTTGCGGAAATATCTAGGGAGACTTTACTATACTGTCCTCTCCAGGCCTGGCTCAATCCCATGCCACATTGACCCCACACACACACTCTGTCATGATCTCTCTGCAGTCTACCCACCAGCAGCTCCCAGAAGCTCAGCCTGAAGCGTCCTCCTCATTCCTCCCACTAATCTGCCCAAGCACATTGAGCCCCTGGAGGCTCCTTTAGTCCTCCCCAGCCTTCCTGCCATCATCTTTGCCTCCTTCCCCTTGTTCTCTCCAGAACAGATAACAGGACCTTTGAAAAATCCAGAACAATCCAGGCGGTGGTGGCGCACGCCTTTAATCCCAGCACTCGGGAGGCAGAGGCAGG
>LOEQ01001145.1:66399-76765 GCA_001685075.1 Bramus lutescens | reverse complement strand
AGCTAGTTCCAGGACAGGCTCCAAAGCTACAGAGAAACCTTGTCTCCAAAAAAATAAAATAAAAAAATTAAAAAAAACAGAGGAAAAAAAGACCCCCAGACAAATGTCAACCAATCAGGGTCCTGAACCCTTGCAATCCCCTCATCCCAACCTTTACTATGATTAAAAAAAAAAAAAACCCTACCCCAACTGGGCTGGGCACTCTCTGCTCTCAACCACTGCGTCAGACAGGCAGAAAGTCCAAACTTAAGCTTCACTGAAGGCTCTTTTCTTTTGCATATAAGTGTGGACTCCATGGTGTTTTGGGGGGGATCCCGTGATCTGGGCGTTACACCAACCACAGACCAAGTGTTCAAATGCCTGATCTGTGCAAGATGTTTTTCACTCAAACCACCATAATACCTCTGTGATTCTGTCTATTGGTTGTTCTAGAAAAAGCAATGGAGCTGGCTAAAGGGTTGACAGTTGCCAGGAGCTGGAGGAGAGGTGATAGAGAGAGCATAGGAAGTTTGTAGGGCAATGAAAGTTCTTGTCTCACACTGTCTCCTGGAAATGTTGTCAGGAGGAGCCTGTGCTGCTCAGTGATGACCTCTTGGCTCCTCTGTGGGAAGCTCTGCAAACTGCTCAGAGTGGGCACAGAGCTAAGAGCATCTCCTTATCTGGATCCACTTTACCCCAGGGTCCCTGCCCAAACAAGCCACTCCAGATCTCTAGCTGGATCTAATAATTGGATCTGCATCTTGCAAGGTGGAGACTAGTAACCATCAACCTTATGAGCCTCAGGTCTCCCAACTTTAGAGTAGGGGAAATCATATGAGTACTGCAGAGCCCTTGTATAAAATGGATGTTATTAAAAGAGGGTTTATTAGATCAGCTTACAGGGTGCAGAGTGACTAACCCAACAATAGTTGTCTCACGCTTGAGGGGCTAAGAACTAGTAGTTACTCAGTCTACAAAACCGGGTGTCTCAGGAGTCCTAATCCGGTGCTGGAGACCTGGAGGAGTCCTGGAGGGCTGCTGGTCTTCAGTCTATGTTGGAACCCCAGAGAAGCTGGTTGTAATATCGGTGAAGGGATGCTGCAGTAGCAGGAGAGGTGGACTTGCAAGCAAAAGTGAAAGCAAGCAAGCAAAAAGTAAGTCTTTTTTCTGTGCCTTTTTATCTAGGCTGCCACCAAACAGTGCCACCCACATTCATTGTGGCTCTTCTTGCTCGAAATAATCTGATCAAGAAAAACCCTCATAGGAGAGTGTCCACTGGCTTGTGTTTTAATTGATTGCAGATCCTGTAGGGTTGACAACTGAGATTAGCCATCATAGCCCTGAAGTACACATGTGTGTGCACAGGTCTAGTTGGGCCAGGGTCTGAAAGCTGGCCAGAAACATCATCCTTCATCCTTATGTCCTTGGGTCCAACCTGTGCTCACATGGAAGACAGCCTTGCAGACTCAGTCCTTTCCCTATCTTGCTTAGGATTGTCTTAGTTAGGGTTTCCGTTGCTGTGAAGAGACACCAGGGCCACAGCAGCTCTTGTAAGGGAAAACATTTAATTGTGGTGACTCTCTTACACTTCAGAGGTTCAGTCCATTATCATCATGGAGGAACATGGTGGCATGCGAGAAGGAGCTGGGAGTCCTACATTGTGTGTGTAGTCAACAGGAAATGGTCTGAGACACTGAGTGGTATCTTGAGCATAGGAGACTTCAAAGCCCGCCTCCACAGTGACACACTTCCTTCGACAAGATCATGCCTACTCCACAAGGTCACACCTCCACTCTTAATAGTGTCACTCCCTTTGGGGGCCATTTTCTTTCAAACCACCACAGGGACCTTTCAGCTTTCCAGCTGCTCCCAGGAGAACACGGGGACTCCACAGCCACTGAGACTTCCTCCTCTGCTCCAAGCCATTTGCCCACCTGCTTTCCCCTTTGTGACAAATATGTGGTCAGGTTAATAAACCATGTCAGAAATATACTCATAAATCCTTAGGACCCAAGGCATTTTGCCACACCAAGGCTCTAAGCAACTGTTCAAGAGAGTAGCCCAGCCTTGTTAGCCTATTATTATCATTATTATTGTTATTGTTATTTTACTTTCTTATTTGACTTTTCGAGACAGGGCTTCTCTGTGTATTTCTGGCTGTCCTGGAACTAGCTCTGTAGACCAGGCTGGCCTTGAACTTGGAAATCCAGCCGGCATGGTTAGCCTTTTCAAGCCAGAATTTCCCAAGTGGTTTTGATCATGGGGCCTGATTCCTAGACTCCCCCAGCAGCACCTGCTCTTGCCTTCACAGTTTCCCTGCCATACTCCATCTGTCTCCTTCTTCACCCAGCCTGGGCTTCCTCACTATACAAGTCTCAGAGTACAGAATTCCAGCTTCCTTAGTGGTGTTCACTACCCCAGTCGGTCCTGCTGCCATGAGCACCCTGCCTCCCCTGAACCTGCTTCTTACCCACCTCAGCTCCTTCTGCTCCTGGTCCACGTCAAAGAGCACGTTCCCTAAGAACCTTTTCTGCATCCTTGGGTGGAAAGAAAACCCTTTCCCCTCAAGATGTTAGAGAGAAGTCCTGGTAGTGGAGGACAGGGCTCAAGTGTTTTCCCACTTCACAGCGTCAGGTTCTTAGAAAGCACTGACTACAAAATACAAGGAGACAGATTCATGAGTCCAGTGCACCCTGAGCCCCCATCATGGTCCAGTGCTGAGAGACAGGGGCACAACAGGAAGCAGAGAGTGAGGCAGAAAGCCAGAAGGGCAGTGAGGAAAGAAAGAACCAGAACAGAAGACTCCTCACTTAAGAGCTGTACATCCCTCGGCAGGACTCTTGCCCTGTCTCGAAAGGTGGAGTATGTCTTACAGGGTTCCTCTGAGGAGCAGTGCATAGCCCGTGGTATGGGCTATCAGTGAGTTAGATGTCATGGTTATGGTAGATGGCTTCATCTCATGGAGAAGACAGACATTGAGTTGATGAAGTAATTAGTTCACTATGTTTCCACCAAGTGTCAAAGGGGAAAAGCCAGGGTTGGATGTGGTGACACAAGCCTGTCTGAGCTGTCCAGAGGTCAAGGTAGGAGGACTAGGAACTCAAGGCCAGCCCGACCTACATTAGGAGACCTTGTCCTACAGTGCTGTACCATGCAAGCATAAGGCAGATGAGCCAGGCTTGGCCAGGGGATCAAAGAAGGGTTCTTAAAAGATGCGGTAATTAGGTCAAGATGAGAATGAGCAGTAGGAACAGCATGAGCAGAGATACTGGGCTCCATGATGAGAATGCAGAGAAGTAGGGGCAGAGAGCAGGACAGGAGGTGAGTTTGCAGGAAGGCAGATGGGAAAGGGCATGGTGAGGACTGGGTCTGCACCCCAGCGTGGGGAAGGAGAAGGGACTCCTGGAGTGTGCAGGGAGGAGAAAGGAGCAGTGATGGGTGCATTCTGCACACACACCAGGGGGTGCATTCCAAGCGCGCACGTGCACGCACACACACCCCAGTCAGAGCTCCCTAGGATGTCTGGTGGGATGCAACTGCTCCACATAGCGGGTGTTGTCTTCCATCTGGGACATCTGAGTCTGGGGTTGCAGATGGGGTTAATCATTTAAGGGAAGTAAAAATAACACACAGAGCCAGATCACACTATATTAAGGATGTCAAAGTAGGCGAGGTAATTATAGGTTGAATGGAGACTTTGGGCTGTTGTGGAGGGGGGGAAGATATTACCTGAGTAACATCAAAAAGGGCTGGGGTGGGGGATGGGTTATCCCTCTTTTTTTTTTTTTCAGAGGTTCAAGTAGAGACCAGTTTTAGTGCAAAGGAGATAGAGGTCACAGTGGATTCTACTACACTGCCTTTCATGGATCCTGGCAGGTGGTGAAATGAGTTGACAGAAGTCACAGGCCAGACATTTTGATGTCACGGAAGATTCATCCATCCACACAAAAATAAACAAATATTTCCCGGTCACTGTCCTTCAGTGACATGAGAATGATCTGAATCCAAGTCCTTTGTCTTCCTCTGGAAGTAAAAGTGTCAGCATTAATCTAACAACAGATCAGTTTCATCAGTAAATGATTAAAGAGTCTAGACTGAGCAATGATAAAGGGACTATGCTTGGAGTGGTCCTCTGAAGGAGACGTTTGACTCGTGTGTAGGTCACATGCACATGTGTATTTATGCATGCATACCTGTGAGGCAGCATGGAACGTATGTGTCTATGCATGCATTCTCCCGAGGTAGCATGGTACATGTGTGTCGTGTGCACCAGTGCAGGCCTGCTATAATGCACGAGTCAGAAGACAGCCTTAGGTCTTTGCCTTCCAGCTTGCTTGAGACGGTTTCTTGTTTGCTGATATTAGCTGGTCAGTGAGTTTCTGGGAATTCTCCTGGCTCCGTTTCCCTTCTCACACAGGAGCACTGGATTACATATGAGCTACATTCCTGGCTTTACATGGCTCCTGAGATCTGAATCCAGGTCCGAATGTCTACACAGCAAGCACATTATCCACTGAGCCAGCTCCCCAGCTCTCCATCTTTTTTTGAGATAGATTTTCTTACTGTCCTGGAATTCATGAGCTAGGCTAGGCTAGCTGTCCAAAGAGCCTGTGGGTTCTCTTCTCTCTGCCCCTGCAGTGTTGGCTTGCAAGTGTGCGCTTCCAGGCCTAGACTCTTGTATGGGTGTTGGGGACTGAACTTGGGTCTTCATGTTTGTGCAGGAGACTTTGCCGACTGAGTCGTCTCTCCAGCCCAAAGGAAACTTGATTTTCAATAACACAGTTAATAAATCATTTTTCTTTGGGAGTGCTAGTTTGTTTTTTCTCTTTCTTTTGTTTTTGTTTTGTTTTGTTTTTGAGAGACAGGTATAGCCTCAAACTTGCTATGTAACTGAACTCCTGACCTCCTTGCCTCCATTTCCTAAGTGCTGGGATTACAAGAGTATATCTTCATGCCTGGCTTACAGATTTCTGGTTTGGGAATGTATGTAGGGTTACTTTACTATTTGTTAGATTTTATTTTGTTTCAGTGTGTGTGTGGTATGTTTGTGTATGTGTATGTGTGTGTGAAGTGTGTGTATATGTGTGTGTGGTGTGTGTGTTTGTGTATATGTGTGTGGTGTGTGTGTGTTTGTGTATGTGTGTGTGGTGTGTGTGTGGTGAATGTGATGTGTGTGTGGTGTGTGTGTGTGGTGTGTGTGCCACAGTACCTGTGTGGTAGGTAATCAGAGACCAACTTTCAGGAGTCCGTACTCTCCTGCACACTGGGTTCTGGGGCTCAAACTCAGGTAATCAGGCTTGAGCAGCAGTAGCTTTTATCCACTGAGCCATCTCCCTGGCCCCACCTTCCTATTTTTGTGTTTACATGTTAAATACTTGACATTAAGTATTTAAGGCAATAGAATAGGAAATAAAAGCCATACAGATGAACAATGAGACCATTAGGAATCAATCGAAAATAAAGAAAGAAAATGGCATTGGAAGCATCTCCACTCCACGCAGCCTAGAGGCAGAAGTTTCTGAGAGCTTCTGAGGGCTGGAGGACAGCTCAGTGGGAAAGTGCCTGCCACAGGAAGGAGTTTGGAGACCCAAGTTCAATCCCCACACCCATGTGAAAATGCTGCCCGTGGGGGCGTGTGCTATAATTGCAGCTCTGGGAAGGCAGAGAGACAAGAGGGTCCCTGGGACTTGCTGACCTGCCAGTCTAGCCATCATGATGAGCTCCAGGCTAGCAAAAGGCCCTGCCTCAAAGAAGGTGACCTGTGTTCCTGGGGGTGACACATGAGGCTGTTCTTTGGCTGCCACACACACCTACACACAAGCAAACATGCATGCACACACCTACACATTTAAAAAAGGAAAAGGAGAAGAATGGTACATTTGAAAACCAGGTATGAGCCAGGTAGCAGTGGCACACACCTTTAGTCCCAGCACTCAGGAGGCAGAGGCAGGCAGAACTCTGTGAATTTGAGGCCAGCCTGGTCTACAGAGTGAGTTCCAGACAGCCAGGGCTACACAGAGAAACACAGTTTCAAAACAAACAAACAAAAAACAAAACAACAACAGCAACCACAAAACCAAAACAAAACAAAGAAACAAAAAGAACTCCTGATGTGAGGTGCTTCTGGGAACCTTGATGAAAATAACAGAGACTCTGGTAAAACAAAACTTCAGTATCTTTCCCGTTTGCACAAACTACGGAACTGACTAAGAAAGCAAAGAACTCACTATACACCACTTCAGAAGGACGCTAATGACAAGCTGGGTAGCGAGTTCAATTAAAAGAGGATTCAGGCTTTGTCATTGTGCAAGGACACTGGAGGTGTCCTGAAAGAAACTTAGGGGCTTTCCCAAGATCAGCAACAATCCAAAGAGGTTTTTTGTTTTGTTTTGCTTTGGTTTTTGAAACAGAGTTTCTCTGTGTAGCCCTGGCTGTCCTGGACTTGCTCAGTAGACCAGGCTGGCTTCAAACTCAAGAGATCCACCTGCCTCTGCCTCCTGAGTGCTGGGCATGTACTACCACTGCCCGGCTATCCTAAGAATTTTTACAACATGACTAGAGTGTGCTGTGACGCTAGAAGAAACTTCTGGGAATTATCAAGAAAAGAAATTTAAATAAGCTATGCCCATAGAGAAGGCAGAGCCATCTTATCTGTCTTCAGAAATAAAGAATAGCAAAATTGTCATAGAGGAAAAGGCAATCAATAACAACAGAGTCAAACATGTAAGAAACTGTAAGAGGCAAATCAGACAAGCAGTTAATAAGAAGATAATGTATTTTCTAAAGTCTGTCCCTAATTGTCAAGCTATTGGTCAACTGTTAAAAATTGTGGTTTATCTCATTGTGATTTCTTCCCTCATTGCCATGGGTCTTCACATTTGTAACTGTTGCACAACCCTGCTGTGTAGCACACTGCCCCAGGGTACATACTCCTAACCCCTAACCACAGTTAAGCATTTGCATATATCTGCAAATTCTCCCCTGGAGGCTGCAGTAGCTCGGGGTTAGGTTATCTGGACCAGGCCACTGGATGGCTCTTCTCCAAATGTTATTCAGTGTCCAGTGTGCTCAGTAGGTAGGAGATAAGACCTAGAAGTAAGCTATCACTTCTGCCCAATTCCATTGCCCAGAGGAAGTCAATGACCAAGCCTGGTGTCGAGGAGGTGGAACTGAGCTCTTGACGCTTTAGTGGCCAGAACTGCGGGCTCCACAGCAAAGATCACACAGGTGAGGAAGACCTCGGGGGAGGAGGAGAAGAAGGAGAGGAGAAAGAAGGAAAGGAAGAGGAGGGAGAAGGAGGGAAAAGAGAAAGAGAAGGAGGAAGGAGGAGGAAGAAAAGGCCTTTGTTATTTTGAAGTTCCATTCTCTCCCTCTCTCCTTTCCTCCTTCTCTGCCTCCCCATTTTCTTTCCTCTACACAACACACATGACCAATAGCATGCTGTGAAGCTAGAAGAATGTTTCCAAAAATTACCCAGAGCTGGGCGGTGGTGGCACACGCCTTTAGTCTCAGCACTTGGGAGACAGAGGCAGGTCCTAGAGACACTCAAGTTCCGGTCGGACCACTACAAGAGCTAGTTCCAGGACAAACTCCAAAGCTACAGAGAAACCTTGTCTCAAAAAAAAAAAATTACCCAAAAAAATATTTTGAATAAACTGTGCTGTAAAGAAGATATAATTTCTCTCTAAAAGCATAAAATTCTATCCCTCTCTCCCTCCCCCTTCCTACCTTCCTTCCTTTTGTGCGTGTGTCTGTGTGTCTGTGTGTGTTTGAAACGGTCTTGCTATGTAGCCAAGGCTGGCCCTTACCTCACTCCTGTCTTAGTTTCCTGAGTCCTGGCATTACAAGCACAGACCACCACTCACCCTCCTTAGTCTTTTTCTCAAAGCACCCCTCGATCCTTCAGCTATATGAACCCCAGCTTTCCACATGACTTGGGTCTCTGCCTGGCTGCTCTGTTCTGTTAACGGATGGTACCCAAGGTAGCTGAAGGCTGACTTCCCTAACCATGGACTTTTCTCAAATAGATGCTTTATTTATTAGTATTTTAAAATACTTGGTAAACAAAGTTCTATTGAAGTTTACTTTCCCTTACATCTTTTCAAGGAATTTCATTCCTTTAAGGCAGGTAAAGAAGTGCTGTTGGAGTCTGAGAAAAACTTCAATTATCCTTGTGGCTTAAATGGTTGCAAAAATAAGGTGATTTGTAGATAAGTTACTCTTTAAAGTAAATTTGATGAAGAATTTAGTGCAGTCATTTAAGATACAAAATCTGATTTAAAGGTGCATGATCAAAGGAGCCAACTAGTGGCATACACAATTATACCTTTACAATATATGTTTTATGGCAACTCTCTGTATTGGTTCATGTAATTTACACTTGTAGCTATTTATGGCAATATACCACCTAAAACCAAAGCTAGAACCTTGACCATAATCATACTATGCTAGTAATGACTACAGATTCCTGCATCCTGTGCCCTGCTCCCTATCCCCAAGACCACATTTTTATTTTACTTTATTTTTTAACTTTTTAAAAGTTTTTTCTTAATGTAAATCTTTGCTGCCATTGTAATCCCAGCACTTGGGAGTTGGAGGCAGAAGGGTTGGGGAAGTTAAGTCCTCTGTCATCTAAAGCAGATTTTTAATATGTTGGGAAATATATTTTCAGTTGCTTCATACTCTCCCCTTCCTTTGCTATAATTTACCTCCTCACCCATGCAGCAACACCTGCGTGTGTGGATCATATTCAGGTTTCTATTCTTTCTCACAGGCTGATCCGTGTGCCACAATTTCAGATTCCCTGCTATCTTAGCATGCCTTCGTAGTGGCCCAAGGTGCCCAGAATGCAGCAAGATGCCCTGAGCCACGGCAGGGCTGTAGCTCACATACAAATGCCTGTAAGGAAGTGGAAAGAGTTGAGGGAGGGCTGGAGAGATGGCTCAGAGGTTAAGAGCATTTCCTGCTCTTCCAAAGGTCCCGAGTTCAATTCCCAGCAACCACATGGTGGCTCACAGCCATCTGTAATGAGGTCTGGTGCCCTCTTCTGGCCTTCAGGCATACAGACAGACAGAATATTGTACACATAATAAATGAATAAAACTATTTTTTAAAAAAAAAAGAGTGAGAGATTGGAGATCCTGGCGGCATGCCAGCTCTGCCCCTTCTAAACTAGTGGCTTTGGGCCCCACAGTTTCCTCTTGGGTCTTGTGGACAAACCAGGAGGAATGACACAACTTTTGAGGTTCGAGGAAAGGGGTCTGTGAGAGAAGCCCCTGGTGCCATGCCTGTCTGTCGGATCTGTGCTCTCGGGATGGAACCCAGAGCACTTAGGCCGCACGCTCAAGCTCACATACCTGGCTGCTCTTTGCTGCTGGAATCCAGAGAATTTCTTGGTGTTTTTCTGTTTCCCAAAGTTCTTTCTGCGTTGAAGTTCTCTGATCTGATGGGAACAGGATGAGTCAGGCAAGGGTCTCTCCGACACTGTTGGAGATGAAGTCAGCTTTGTTTAAAATTCACTTTCTTTTGGCTCTGTTAACCCTGGCCCAGCCAACCCATAGCTCAATAAAGTCCAACAGCTACTGGGTCTGAGTATAGGTTCTAGGAGAGCCCCTGGGAGTGACGGGAAGTTGTTCCTGGATTCACAGAACTCACAGTGGCCTTGAGAGTTACTTTCTAGAATCAGCTTGTGAAGCAAGGCCACACCTGTGCTCTCCCAGTATCTTCTGAGTCCAAGCGGCCCCCGAGTCAGGGCAGGTTCTCGGTAAAGAGTTAATGAATGAATGAATGAATGAATGAACAAGATCGGAGATGCAGTTCTCCTTGAGGAGACATTCTGACCTCATTCTAAAGATGTTAACAGGGAGCTGGAAAGATGGTCCAGCAGGTTAGAGTAATCTCTGTGCAAGTATGAGGTCCTGAGTTAGGATCCCAGCATTCATACTGGAAAAGTAAAAGCATAGCCTGGCTGTGTGCTCCTGGACCCCAGGAGGATCGCTGCGCCTTCCAGGTGGTCAGTCCAGATCCATTGAGAGGCCCTGTCTCAAGTAATAAAGCTGTGAGTACCAGAGCAGGGACCAAGGCCATCCTCTGGCCTCTGCACACAACACACGCAGGCTCACATGTCTGCACACGAAAGCATTCATGTGCACTCACACATGCACACAGACACACACAGGATGAAATATAAAGGTATTTGCAAACCCAGAAGAAGGCTGTGCAACTCACCAGACAATCCTCTGGCCTATGGTGAGAAAGTCTTGGAAAAGACAAGAGGAAAGGAGAAAGCAGGAAGGACGCTGATGGCCAGCATTCATCTCCCTCCTCTTCCCGGCTATAGGTACAGGACCAGCCACCTCCTCTTCCTGACTATAGGTACAGGACCAGC
>LOEQ01001145.1:40410-53270 GCA_001685075.1 Bramus lutescens | reverse complement strand
GCAGGCAGCAGGCACAGCAGGCAGCGGGTCTGAGACTTTGGCAGGCCGTGAAGGCAGCTGGGTCCCAGGCAGGAAACAGTGTTTCAGGTAAGAGACAATGACCTTGAGGGAGCAGAACTCTTCCCCCAATCTAGGTGGGGCCTTTGAGGTTGAAGCACAACAATCTTGAAGGAACTAGAGGTAAATTCTGACTCTCTGACCTTTGGTCAACAGGGAAAGGCTCAAATTTCCCAGCCTCCAAGACTTCCCTCATTTGCCCTTGGATTTTTGTTCTGATTTCTTGCTTCTTGAAATTTTCTCTTACAGGCTCTGCTCTCCTGTCCTCCCTGCCTATGAATTTCACTATGACAACAATGAGGTTTCTATGTGAAGAAAATCCCCATTTGTACAGTCCACCATCTTAATCAACAGGCTACCCGTCCTCATTCAATGGAGTAAGTCTTTGTTCCCTGAATGCCCTGGGCCTCCTGCCTCTGTGCTGGGGTGCACAGCCACCTCTCTTCATCAGACCCTCGTTCCCCACTGCACTGGTCACTCTCTGGGATGACCTCTGCCCCTCACTGGAGACTGCTCTGGGAAGGGTGTGGGCTCTGAGGGTAGGTGAGGTACATTCCTGTGGATTCCAAGGTCTTCCACCTCCACACCAACGTCCTGACCTCTGGATCCCAAACTGTCTTTGTAACTTTGGTGAAATAGGCAGTGCCTGGCACACGGAAGATGCCAAAAAAAAAAAAAATGCTTGCTCAATGAATAAACAAAATAGACACCCATTCTACTGACTCTTTTGAATTGTTTGCATAGTGGTCTTCGAAGGAAGATGATTTGTTTACTGAAAAAGGAAGAGAAAGCTGGGCATTCTGTAATCTCTGTAGTTGGGAGAAAAGAGGATCAGGACCTCAGGGTCATCTTTGGTTAGGTTGCAAGTTGGAAACAGCCTGAAAAACACAAAAACTAACTAACTAACTAACTAACTAACTAACTAACTAATAAATAGTAAGTGGGGGGGTGGAGAGAACAAGAGCAGGGGAGCCTGAGACTGAGCGAACAAGTACAGCTTACAGGCACCCAATAAAATGTGAATATCACTGTGCTTAGCAAATGCTTTTTCAGGGGCTGGAGAGATGGCTCAGATGTTGAGAGCGCTGGCTGCTTTTCCAGAGACTGGGGTTCAATTCCTAGCACCCACATGGCAGCTCACATTTGTCTCCAGTTCTCCAGACTTTTGGTACCATCTCACAAACACATATGCAGACAAATACCAATGAACATAAAATAAAAATTATTAAGAAATAATTTTTGGATCTTTAATAACATTATTCTAAGTTCTGTTTTAAAATGAGACCTGATGAGTACACCCCCCACATGCAATTGAACCCCCAGGAACTCCTCATCCATACCCACACCTCCCCCCCACACAAGAGAACACTGAGAGGTCAAACCTATGGCCTTGGAGGTCAAGGTTGTGGTTATGCTGAAGAGAACTGAGGCAATTTCTAGCTTCTGTTAGTGTGTTTTTCATGATCTGGTGTTCAAGTTACATAGGTGGGACAAATACAGAGAATTTATCGAGTTGTGTAGTTATAATTTTTACATCTTTTAAATAATTTTAAAACAAATACTTTAAAACTGGAATACTTTAAACTCATAATAAATTTTAATCTTTTAGCATTTTTTATTTGTTTGTTTACTCATTTATTGGTCGTGTGTGGGCTCACTCATGCCATTGTACACACGTCCTTTACCTGCTGAGCCATCTCACCAGCCCTCCAAATATAATATATTAAACTTCATAACATTAAATAAAAAACCCCAGCTCTAGACTTCCTTCTTCAGACTCTCTTTAGTCTTCAAAGGAATTCAAACTCACAAACAGATAGGAGTTTTTCTGTGTCCCTTAGAGCTCAGATCAGTTAAATACATGTTGAATGCAGTTATTTTAAAAGGTTGAATCATTTAAAAACTCTTCCATACAAGAGGAACTCAAATGCTTATTATGTAAACATGAGGGTTGTTGGATGCCCTGTTTTCTGCCAGGTTTCAAACGCACTTTTCATTGTGCTAATGACAGGAGTGTGAGCTGTTGCTCCTGGAGACAGAACACATCTTTTAGACAGATCTTGGGTACAGATGTCTGGAGCCTGGCCCAGAATTTGAAATTACAACTATTGAGTTTTACACACATATAATAGCTCCAGTGAGTGTTTGGTGGATGCGAAATCTCGATTGTCTTTCCACTTTGCGTCATTAGATTAGGTTACTCGATGCTGTGGCAGCTGGGAGCATGCTGGGTGTGTAGTGAGTGCGCAGAGCATATCGACACACTGACCCATCACAATCCCCGGGTCACAAACCACCCTTGGGAAACATTGCCTGGCAACACTCAAGACCCTCAAATTATTGACCTGAACTGATGTAAAGATGGTTTTGTGGTATTTTCCCAGCAACTGGAATACAATAATTGGTTTGCTTTCAAGAATGCTTGTTTGTCTTGGTCAGATAAGTGGATAAAAGCCAGACCACGAAGTTTACAGTCACGAGGTAATTTCAGAGCTTTAATTTAGTTCACAATTGAGGGGCTGATATATGCCCAGCTCTGTGCTGGGAATGGTGGACAGAATGCTATTTCTAAGGCTGAAAGGTAACTCAGTTAGTACTGAGTTAGTTAGTGCCTAGCATCCAGAAGTCCTGAGGTTTGATCCCCACCACACTCTTGTAATCTCAACACTTGGGAGATAGAGGCAGGAGGATCAAGAGTACAAGGTTGTCCTTGGCTATGTAGAAAGTTAGAGGCAAGCCTGGGCTACAAGGACCCTAACTTAACAAAAGCAAACAAACAAATGGGCTGGAGAGATGGCTCAGCAGTTAAGAGCACTCCTTTTTCTCGCAGAGGACCCAGATTCAGTTCCCAGAACCCATATGGTGGCTTACAACCTTCAAGAGAATCCAACATTCCTTTCTGATCTATGTGGGCACCAAGGATATCCGTGGTGTACATACATACATACACGCAGGCAAAACAACAAATACATAAAATTAAATAAGTACAAAAAATTAAAACAAAAAACAAACAAAATACCCCAAAACAAAAGCAAAAAGAATGCTGTTTCCAGAGCTGCCATATTGGAAATGGGGACTGCACACTTGGGGTGGTTCTGGAGGATTTGTGAAGGTTGTAGGGTGGCTTTACTTAGCCCTCCTGCAGCTACAGAGTCAAAAGGAAGGATTCCCATCCCTTGGTCTAGAAATCCATCTATAATCTTTTGTGTTGTAGGTGCTGGGATGGAAGCATTGAGAGGTCCTGCAGGTCAAAGCAGCAGGCTACCTACTGCCTCCAATACCTGCTGTCAGGGTGGTAGGATGGACTTACAGAGGAAGGGTAACTAAGTGGCCTAGGCTTGTGGGTTGACCCAGGCAGGGATGGTCCTTTTTCTCATATTTTTTATCCCAAGTCTGAACATATGATGCAAAATATTCATGTTTGTGTTTGCCCATTTCTTTTCATGAAGTCTCATCAATAGATAGTGATACTTCTACTAAAAATAATGGTTCCAAGAAGTTAGAACTGTCTCCCCATGCTTGGTATGTAATTGCACTACCTATGGAATATTTGCCAACTAAGAATCCATTATTGAGATTTGTTTTTAAGTGAGGTGATGTGGGATTCCCCTCTATATGCTGTGAATACCTTTGGTTAATAATGAAACTGTCTTGGGCCTGAGCAGGGAGTAGAGGTAGGCAGGGAAAACTAAACTGAATGCTGGGAGAAGGAAGGAGGAGTTATATAAGAAGCCATATAGCCCTGCTGGAGCCTGACGGAACTTTACCCAGTAAGCCACAGCCATGTGACAATATACAGATTACTAGAAATGGGTTAAATTAAGATGTGAGAGCTAGCTGGCAATACACTTAAGTAATTGGCCAAGCAGTGATTTAAATAATATGGTTTCTGTATGATTATTTTGGGGCTAAGCAGCTGGGAATGAAACAAGCGGCCTCCTTACAACAGTGAGGGGCTACTGCTGCCAAGGTTGTGAACTTGTTATGCATCTAAGGATGATATCACATTCTAATCCTTCTGCCCCTACCTCCTGAGTGTGGGATTACAGCTGTGTACCCACCACACCCAGTTTTATGTACGTTATCAGAGATCTCTGCCAGATTATTCTCACATCTCAGTGTTCTCTGCAAGGAGCATCAATTAACTTGAGGTGATATAAAGTACACCCACATGACTAACTGCTGGTTACAGGCCGTCTGCACTTAAGGGGGTACAGAACAGCTTCCTCCCCTATATCTCCCAGAGATAACCCTGGATCCACTGCCCTCAGTAACCCAGCATCTAGGAAGAAGCTCCATAGAGGAATAGCCATGGATACTTTATGCCTATCCCCAGCAAGCCCACATTAGAGTGTGTGCCACCCTTACTTCCTGAGAAGTTGTTTAGTCACATCTTCACTTGGTGGCATGGCCACCAGCTTTTATTCGGAGCCATTATGAGGAGCAGGTCAGTGACTCCTTCCTGTATGTCCTCTTCATGAATACTAGAGAGGAAAATTAATTTCTGAGATCAGTGGCAGGAATAATGGTCTTTTGTTTATTCAGTAATTGTTTACTGAGCACATACCATATACAGACACTGTGAGGTACTGTGGACAGACTTAAAAATACAGTAGTGAAGACACGACTCAATTTACCAATTATTCCATCAAGTATTACAATTTTGATAACTGTTACTAGAAAGAATAGGAGGAACTTAAGGATGATAGAAAGGGAACCCAAGAGCCAATGAGGGGTTAAGGACAGGATGTTTCTCCTGAGCAATTTCTGAATACTTGCTACTCATTTAAACTGGTTCTCTTCACTCTGACTTATAGAAAGCTTTAAAAGTTGAAGAGAGAAAAGTTAAGAGCCCTGAAAAAGTCTATGATCTAATTTCTTTTCTGAACTTCCTCATTTGTGAAATAACTACTTATTAAAAGCCTACTCTGTGCTGAGACCAGAGGGACTCTGGGCAAACAAAAGAAACAGCATTTGGGAGGCAGAAACAGGCAGATCTCTATGAGTTCGATGCCAGCCTGGTATGCAAGAGCTAGTTCTAGTACAGACTCCAAAGCTACAGAGAAACCTGGTCTCGGAAAAAAAAAATTAAAGCCGTGTGTGTGTGTGTGTGTGTGTGTGTGTGTGTGTAGGCATGTTTGTGCATGCACATGCACACGTCAGAGGGCAGCAGGTATCTTCCTCAGAAACACTGTCCACTTCCTTTGAAGCACAGTCTCTCATTGGCCTAGAGCTCATCAGTGAGTAGACTGGTTGGCCAATGAGCCCAGGATCTTCTTGTCTCTGTCTCTGCAGTGCTAGGGCTGCATACACACATCACCACACTGGGCATTTTTACATGGGTTCTGAGGATTGAACTTTTTTACCTACTAAGCCATCTCCCTAGACCTAGAGTGTGATTTTTAAAATTTTATCTTGAAAGCAATGGGCTGTCATTGAAAAGTAAAGTTTGGGGCTTTTTGGAGCCCATTCCCTGTGGTGGGATACCTTGTTCAGTCTTGATACGGGGCAGGGTGGGAGGAAGGGCTTGGTCCTGCCTCAAGTTGGTGTGTCAGACCTTGTTGACTCCCCAAGGAAGGCCTTACTCCCTCTGCGAAGTGAATGGGGATGGGAAAAGGGGTGAGGAAGGTGGGAGAAGAGGAGGGAGGGGAATTGGAGTTGGTATATAAAATGAAAAATAATTTTTTAAATAAAACATATAAAAAAAGAAAAGTTCTTTGGAAGGCAGAGGCAGGTGCACCTCTGTGATTTCAAGGCTAAGCTGGTTTACCCAGCAAGTTTATATATATACAAAGTCATATATATNATATATAAAACCACCTTTTGAGGGGATTTATTGGTAAATGCTGATGGCAGATACTATCCAAGAGATCAGATGGGAAAGCTGTTGTGACAAGGGAGCCCAGGAAGTTTCTGGGGCCAGAGCAATCTCCTACTGGGCAAGGCATGGGCTCTGGGGATTCTGGCAACCTCTGCCATTCACCACCATCCAGATAAGCTTGTCATGGTGGATGCATCCACTGAGGTCCTCATACTCTTGACACCAACATCTCTGTTTACCCCTCTTCCCACAAAGGGTAACAAGGACAGGATAGACTTCAGGGCCCATGAAAGTACCATTCTATTTCTTGTCAGACACCTGAAGGCTTACAACATAACCCTCATAGCTCCTAGCCCTGATTCTTTGCAATAGCCCACTGCATGGGCAGTCGGTGCTCAAAGTCCAGAATCATCTTATTTGTCTCATTGCTCTTTGGGCTCATAGGACCTTGGGCATCTGGCATTGGTGTGCTTCTGGCCCAGAGCCCTCATCAAGTCCCCACAGTGGGAGTAGAGGATCTTGTTATTGTCTCCTCAGTTCAGAAGCTGGAAAACTGCCTTGAATTCTACAATTTGATCCTTAATGAAGTCACAAATTTTTACCGTTCATAGTTGTAGGACTTTTCTGCTTAATTTTTCTCATATTTTACACACACACACACACACACACGCATGCACGCACGCACGCACGCACGCACGCGAGCGCATGCGCACAGAGAGAGAGAACTTTAAATTCTTTGTAATCAAAGAGATTATAAAATGTGAATTCACTAAATAACGTAAGTAAAAAAGTGAACTTAGATGAGGAGACCTGACTTGACAGTCATGTTATGACAGCATGCAGCCAACAAAAAAGGCTATATATGCATTCACAGGGTATCTCTTCAATGGATAAACAAGAAACTGGGAATAGTGGTTGTCTCTGAGGAGAAACTGGGAACCAGGGTACAGGTGTGCCCTTTCCAGGCATGCCTTCCTTTTTGTCTTCTGAATTTTGTGCCATGCATTTTTTGAAAAGTATATTATAATTTTAGAATATTCTCAGTCTATGAAAACTGACAACATATTTGATAATAGTTGTCTCTCTCCTGTCCTATCTCTCACTGAGTTAACCTATGAGATTGCTAGACAGACTGACAACATGGTGATGTGAAAGTCAAGGAAAGGTTCTACGCTGGGCAGAATGGGGGGGACAGCACAGAAGGATGATTCAAAGAGAATGGCACACTGCCTTGGGAGGCCATTTGCATTCACTGCAGCTTGGTCTTCATAATCTATAACAGTGGCTCTCAGTTTTCTCAGTGATAACCCTTTCATACAGTTCTTCATGTATAAAATTATTTTCATTGCTACAACACAGATCTAATTTTGCTACTGCTATGAATTGTAATGGAAATATCTATGTTTCCTAATGGTCTTAGGTGACCCCTGTAGGTTGCTCACCCCAAAGGGGTAGAGACCCACAGGTTGATAACCAATGATCTCTAAGATGGTGGTAATGGTGGTGTTTTCATTTGCATTCATTCACTCCATTCTGGTCTTCATCATCTTTAAGATAGTGATAATGGTGGTGTTTTCATTAGAGGGTACTAGTGAGAAAGATGTTAGATACTGCTTATTAAAAGGTGAACAAGATTGTACCTGATAAAGAATTGGAGGCAAAGGAAGGTTAAGTAACCTCAAAGAGATTCCAATCTGGGTAGAGGAGCCAGACAAGTAAATAAGCAATGCCAACACACTGTGACCGACACCTCAGGCAGCATCCAGCAAGTTGAGAATGTGTGGGAGGGGTGCTGTCTTAATAAAGTCCCCTGGGAACATGGCCTGAGATGGGGCTTTTGAGTCAGTGAATGACTGAAGAGTGCTGGAGGGCTCAGCACCTTTAAACCATGACTGGAAACCTCAGGTGGAGTTGTGTAACTGAATGTGTGTGCTGTGTAAAACCACCAAAATGAATTCAACATCAAACATGCGATGAACCTAAGATAGCTTTGGGCAGTGCTCAACCTGGGTTATATCTTGTGATTTTACCACAGCCTTGGTTCAAGGCATACAACGTGTATGCACTTTGCACTGTATATGCAAAGCCAGTGACTGTTGCCTGAAACACCTCGGTTCAGTTTTAAATCTGTTGCATGCTATAAACTGCAGAGGACATGCTGAGTCTTCTGCTCTTATAGAAGCCTAGTAGTTTGATGATAGAAAACAAAGACTTTCCATATTTTCCTGCCATCATTCCTTATATCAAGTTTGTATATATTTGAATTGTATTGTATTAGAATGGGATGCATCTGAGTTGGCAGAGTACATTTCTGTTATGGAGGAAACCTTGGGTTCAGGCAAAACAAGCACAGTGGTCCACGTCTGTCATCCTCACCTTTGGGAAGAGAACCAAAAGTTTGAGGTTGCCCTTGTACTAAGAAAAGGAAAAGAATGTTTGATTAAGAAATTGTTGTTTGGTGAGGTAACCCAGACACAGAAAGACAATTATCACATGAACTCATAGGTGTTTTTTAAACATAAAGCAAAGAAAACCAGCCTACAAACCACAATCCCAGAGAACTTAAACAACAATGCAGACACTAAGAGAGGCTTATACAGATATAATCTATGTGGGAAGTAGAAAGTATAAAAAGATAAGCTCTCCTGAGTAAATTGTGAGCATGGGGACCTTGGGGGAGGATTGAAGGGGGGAGGGAAGAGGCAGGGAGGGGAGCAGAGAAAAAAGTAGAGTTCAATAAATATCAATAAAAAAAAGTATAAAGAAAAAGAAATTGTTTTTTGGGGTAGGGGTTGGAGAGACAACTCAGTGGTTAAGAGCACTGGCTCAGAGGGCCTGAGTTTAATTCCCAGCAACTCATAATCATCTATAGTGAGATCTGATGCCTTCTTCTGGCATGCAAACACACCTGTAGAGCACTCATACATAAAATATAAATAAAAATTATTAAAAATTTTGTTTGGGTTACTGATTTGATTTTTAATTTTTTAAGAATCATTAAATGAATTGGCTTGGGATTAGGACAGATTTACAGCAATTTCTGAAGCAGCAATAAACATAGTTCTGACATTTCACATTACACACTTTAGTCTTCTCATTACTGATGATTATAAAATAAAATCTATCAACTCAGGAAAACCTTGAAGATACCCTATGTCCTGCAGTATCAAGTATTCAACCAAGATGTGTGGTGTGTGCGTGCGTGCGTGTGTGCTCATGTGCATGGGCATATGAGGTGGCTGAGAGGCCAAAGGTTGATGCTAGAATGTCTTCCTCAAATGTTTCTCCAGCTTAATTTTTGAGACAAGGTCTCTCACTGAACCTGGAGCTTACCTCTTTGGCTAGACTTGCTGACCTGGCCAATAAGCCCTAAGATCTACCTGTCTCTGCCTCCTATCACTGAGATTACAGGTGTGTGCTGCCTTGTTCATCTTTTCATGTGGGTGCTGGGGATTCAAACTCAGGTTGGTCCTCATGCTTGTGTAGGAAGTACTTTGCTCACAGAACCATCTTCCCAGTGACTTAATTCTTCATGTAAAAATAAGCAAGCTGTCCATTTCAGTAGTATGCAAATTGCTTTCATGTTTCAAATATATATTTTGATATGTTATACATATAATTACCTTAAGTTTCTTCATGACGTGTTATCATTAAATGTTTGTTTTATACACCTATGTACCCAGAGTTCCTTCTTGGGTGAAAAGAGGTTGTGAGTGGAAAATGCTTCCTGCTCTAGGTTAACACCCATGAAGGAGTAAGGGGAATCAACAGGGCAAGGAAGAAGCTAGGAATATGTATGTTTCATTTAGGGACTGCCAAGGTTTGGTCTTTATACTAATTCTGTACTTGTGTAAAGAAAATTTTATTGAAACAGAGTTTTCTTGGGACAAGCCACACTTACTTCATTATGTGTAGTGGAATAGCTCTTTACACTATGTGAAGATGTGTCATTATGATTGGTATTAATTAAAAGCTAAATGGCCAATAGTTGGGCAGGAGGTTTATCAGGGACTTCTGGACAGAGAGAGCACTGGGAAGAAAAGAAGTGTCACCAGCCAGACTCAGAGAAAGGAAGATGCGCAAAATGGAGATAATGACTGTGGAAGAATGTAGATTTTAAAATGTGGGTTAATTTAAGTTATAAGAGTTAATGGGCTTTTTCCGTCTCTCTCCCAAAGAGGCAGCTTCTGCCTTGCTCCCTTCTCCCCACTTCTCCCCTTTCCCCCTCTGTCTCTATTTCTCTCTCTCTCTCTCTCTCTCTCTGCTCTTCCCCTTCTCTCCTTACTCCCTATCCCCTTCCCTCCCATAATCCACAAAATGAATATCCATCCTCAAGAAAAAAAGAGCTCATAGGGCAAGCCTAAGCTATAGGCCAAGTTTTTATAGCAAATAATAAGTCTCTATGTCATTACTGGGGAGTTAGTTGATGGTCCCTATAAAAAAGTCCAGCAACAAACGGCATCCAAAGTGGGGGCATGTATCTCTATGTTTAAGACCTAAGAAAGATTAAAAAAGAGTTCCAGACACACAAAAATGAAGACAAACATGGATTCCTTGTCCTGTAGTCTCTCATGCAGGCATTGGCATAGAGACTCCTGGCCACTGCCTGTGGGCTTGAGCCAGTGCCAGCTGGTTTAAGGTTTTGCTCATGTAGACATAAAAGGTTACAGATATGCTGTAAAGAGAGATTCAGATAGAAAAACAAAAACCTCTAAATAGGTTACACTGTGTTTAAAATGCGTGTAGGTTTAAAAAAGAAAAGAAATGGGTATAGATAGTCATAGAAAAAGTAGTTTATAAATAATAAGACAAAGTCTTTAAATAGAGAACAAGATAATATAAAAATAAGTTATGGAAAAATGGAAAGTACATGGAGAGCTTGGATCCTACATGGTGTCTTGTTGATTTTAACTTTTTGAATGATAATAAGCAGGGAACAACAGCTGCTGAGACACATTGGATTGTGGAAGGAACTGCTGAATTAAACTTTAGGAATGCCTTAACTTTAAAATGGAAGTCAGAAAATGAATTGCTTTGGAAAATAGATTATGCTTTTGCTTACACAGAAAATAAAAGGTTGTGGATTTGTTCAAGGTTAAAGAAGATCAGGTTTGATTGGGGAAGACCCCCTGGAAATCCTGGCAACAGGCATAAGAAAATAAACCTAGAAAAATTACAGGACAGGTGATGTATATTTTACCTGCTGAAACATAAAACAAAAAAATCATCTTTGACTGGTTTGTGTACAACACACAGTCCATACTTACTCTAATGCAGGTATGTATGTATGTATTTACCTTTGAAAGTTTGTGTGTTTCTGGAGTAAGGGGACCAGACCCCAAAGAAACAAAGAAGCCCAGGTGATACAGCCTCTTGGAGTGCCTTTGTTGCAGTTTCTTCAGGGTTCTACATCTAGAACAGCTTTAAGGCTGCTGGTTGAGATGGTCCAGCCAGGACTACAGATAAGCCTTACACTTTCCCATTGCACAGAGACTGGACAACAAACATTATGGCTAGTTATTCTAGGACTTGACCATTATCCCAGTTTCCCCAGGGTTCCCCAAAGATGTCACTGCCCCCAGACAACAGGAAGCAGTCTAGAGGACACAACACCTATACTCCCAAAAGATGGAATAGGTGGCTTTTGGTTATTTGATGGGTTTGGATGTTTGTCATCATTTAGGGGAATTGGTTCCAAATTGTTACTGGTCATGGTCAGGGAGAAAGCTAAACAAAGGATCTCTTTCTAAAAGGAAAAAATGGGAAATATAGTATAAAAATGATGGGATAAAAGGATGGATTGTTGAGTCTACTTTTGAACAACCACTAGTCTCAAATATTTTACATTGGTATGGAATTTTGTATATTAATATAAATTTAAGGTTATTTTTAATTAGAATATACTGTACATATGTTTCTACTCTCATTTAAGGTATTGCACCTATGCAGCTCATTTAATAATATAATGTAAATTTCTAGTCCTTGAAAGTTATCAAAAATTATTTAGGATAATAAAGAAATGCACGTTAGTAGGTCCAACATATATTTTAAATAGACAGGTGGTCTTGAAACACTTAAAAGAACTATAGAATATGTATTTAAAATGTTATAAGGCTTTTCTTGATAGTGAGACATGTCTGCTCATGGCAACATCAATTTACTACAAAAAGGATGATGGGCATCAAGGATGCCGTCATATGGAGTTTTCTTTCTTTGTGGCAAAGCTAGCCATTTGGGAAAACTGCCATTGCCTCGACTGCTGACAGTATGCTGTCAAAACTGGATAAACAGAACACAAAAGAAAGCAGACTGCCAAACTTTGCCAAGACCTAAAAGTAGAACAGTCTGGTGTGGGAAAATGGTCAGTATTCTGTCAATTATATTTCAAATAAACGCAGATTGGCCATTAGCCAGGCAGTAAGTATAGGTGGAACAACCAGACAAGAAGTAGAGGCGGGTCAATGAGAACAAGAGAATTCTGGGGAGAAGGAAGTCTTGGTGGGAGTCCTGATCCAGCCACAGAGCAAACAAGATGTGATTGCCTCACCGAAAAAGGTACCAAGCCACGTGGCTAACATGGACATGAATAATGGGCTAATATAAGTTATAAGAGTTAATAAGAAGCCTGAGCTAATGGGCCAATTAGTTTATAGACCTCTGTATGATTTCTTTGGGAACCAGGCAGGACAGAAAACCTTAGTTAGTCAATGATAATCCTTCAAAATTCCTGCTTTATGGAAATGTCTATCAGACAGTCTGTAGAGGCCCAAAAATGTGATTCTATTTCCACTTTGTCTGAAAGTCAGAGAGTTGGAACTTACTTCTATTCCTTCAAGGTTATTGTCTGTTTCTACCTCTGACAAAAGCCAAAGGATCCAACTAAGTTCCTTTTCCCTTAGGGAGATGACAATGGATTCCACCCATGATGTAGGAGGGTCATCTGTGTATGTGTTACTTTCATTGGTTAATAAAGAAACTGCCT
>LOEQ01001145.1:18656-31521 GCA_001685075.1 Bramus lutescens | reverse complement strand
CTGGGAATTGAACTCAGGACCTTTGGAAGAGCCGGCAATGCTCTTAACCACTGAACCATCTCTCCAGCCCATAGGAACTGGAGGTTTTGTATGACTTCTTTTAAACGCTTAACAGTTCTTTCCTATTGGTCAGTCTTCTAAAACTTAGTGGAGCTTTGTTCTCTGTTTAGCCAAACACATTTTTTTCAAGGTGAATTGGAATGATCTTTCAAGATTATGACTTTTTCTCTCACATAGGGGAAATTTTGAGACATTTGCCTGGTATTCAGTGTCTGCAATGATCCTGGCTAACTGGCTGTGAAGGTTTATTTGTAAGATGTATATATAAAAATCTGTGTATTTATATGTAAATTTCCCTTCTAGGTTAAAAGGGAAAATGAAGTACATTCTGGTTACTGGTGGTGTTATATCAGGAATTGGAAAAGGAGTCATTGCCAGTAGTGTGGGCACAATACTCAAGTCATGTGGCTTACATGTAACATCAATTAAAATTGACCCCTACATTAACATTGATGCAGGAACATTCTCTCCTTATGAACATGGTAAGCGAACTGCAATTTTCTCTTCTAAATAGTAGCTGTGTCTATGTAAGAGCATGCTAGCTCTTGGGGATTAGGTGTACATAGTGCGTAACTTCCATTTCCTGCCTTCTAGAACGATCCTTAGTGTAACAGAATGATGCTTTTTCTCTCAAAATAAAAGGACGCAGCTATCTTAATAGATAACTTATTTTCTATAATAGATGTGAAATGTGGGTGCCAGGTGGGTGTGGTGGCAGCGAAATGAAAGTTTTTCATTTCATTTAAAAGAAGACAAAATATGCTGTTGTGCCCCAGTCTTTAGAAATTGTATGAGTAAGTAGAAGCTGCTGGGCAATGGTGGCACATTTTTTAATCCCAGCACTCAGGAGTCAGGCTACACAGAGAAACCCTGTCTCGAAAAGCAAAAAAACAAAACAAAAAAAAAAGAATTTAGGAAACAGGGCTGTTTTGTAGGAGCTCAAGCAACAGGTAGGTAATGGATTTTAAAGGGTGAGTAAGCTTGGGATTCTGTTTTGCTACTATAGTTTGATTTTTTTTGGTTTGGTTTTTCGAGACAGGGTTTCTCTAGCTTTGGAGCCTGTCCTGGAACTAGCTCTTGTAGACCAGGCTTTCCTCGAACTTACAAAGATCCACCTGCCTCTGCCTCCTGAGTGCTGGGATTAAAGGCGTGCACCAGCACCGCCTGGCAGTTTGAATATTTATAATGAGGATTTTTCAAAGTAAAAGCTGAAACTGAATAAGGGTGGAAGATAACAGTTTGCTTCTTTGTTACTGAATTCATATTTATGGTGATTAATGAGTAACATATTCAGTCTTCTTTGTTTAAAGTTGAAAAAGCAATTTTTTTGTTTGTTTTTTGAGACAGAGTTTTTCTGTAGCTTTGGGGCCTGTCCTGGAACTAGCTCTTGTAGACCAAGCTGGTCTTGAACTCAGAGGTCTGCCTGCCTCTGTCTCTGTCTCCTGAGTGCTGGGATTAAAGGCGTGCACTACCACTGCCTGGCTGGAGAAGCAATTTTAAAACCTACCTAAAAGCTGAGTCTGGTGGCATAGGCCTGTAGTAGTAATCCTAGCACTTAAGGAAGCTGAGACAGGATTGCAAGTCTGAGGCCAGCATGGACTAACTACGTAGTGAGCTCAAGGCCAACAACCTGGGCTACTTTTTCAAGGCTAGTTAGGATTATATAGCAAGACACTGTCAAAACATTATTAACTCATTAAGACCCTGTGCCTTCAAGTTTTAAAGTTCTATACTTTTGCTTTCTAGTGTTGAAATAAGAATCTGGAGGATATATACTGCCGTTTTAACAGGTAGCATCAGAGGATCCATATACTAGAGGAATTTTATTGTTCCCTCAGTTCTAGAGGATTGAACCAAGGGCTTTGTGTGCTAGCATTGCCCATCCACCTTTGAAGGGGATTTTAATATAAAGTTCTTGAGCAGAGGTTGGGTTCTCTGAAGGGTGATATAAGATGGTTTTTCCTGCTTTTGAGCTTGTTCCCTATTTAGATGGTGGGAATGAACCTAGGCAGCATTTCCATCATGAAGTTGCGAAGAATAAATGTGAAACAAAGGAATGGGGCAACTAGGACTATTTAATAACTGCGCAGAACTAAAGTGTGCTCCAAAGCTGGCTTTCAAAGTCAATACGTCCTTTCTTTGTTTATGTCATAGAAGTTTCAAATAGTCCTGCTTCTGTTCTTGAACATTTGCTGCTTGGGTAGGTCTTTTGCTCAAGATCCTACGTTACTGCAGCATCTCTTCACCACAATCTTTGACTGGGCTTTCCCCATTCCATGCTTCCCAATAATGAGTGGGTTCAGGTTGGAAGCATGAAGCACTCTTTTGGAGAGTAACTGGCAGTTGTCTTCAGACATTTAATTTTCTAGAAATAATGTCCTTGTTTTGTAATCTGGTTGTGCAGACTTTGTTCCATCTGAATTTTTATATTTCAAGATTGAAATTGCACATGGCAAATGTGTTTTTCATTTCCTTGAACATATTCACTCTTCACTGAAGGAGAAGTTTTTGTGCTGGATGATGGTGGAGAAGTTGACCTTGACTTGGGAAATTATGAGCGGTTCCTGGATATCCGCCTTACCAAAGACAATAATCTTACCACGGGGAAGATATACCAGTATGTCATTAACAAAGAGCGCAAAGGAGATTACTTGGGGAAAACTGTCCAAGGTAAGACTGGATTTACCTTTAAGAAAGAAACTATTAGCCAATTTAATTTCTTTTGAATATAAAAAATTATTTTTATGTGATTTTAGTATTTTGTCAAGGTATTATTAACAAAATATCCTTTGGGTTGGAAATTAAGAATTGTATGGCTGTTCCCTCAGAAAATACTTGGAGAAAGCTGCTGTTGGCGCTAGTAATGGCATAGGTGTTGTCAGTCACATGACGATATGGTAGGATTCCGGAGAGCTGCTGCTTTTACATGCTAAGCAGTGAAGGAAGCTTAACTGAGGCATTATGCCTGGTGGCTTGTGTAAGTGATGGGGAAATGAACTTCCATTGCTTATATTGGGAAAACATGCATGTGACACAGGCTTTTCATTTGATGGAAGTCTGAGAAGTGGGCTCCTGGGCCCTCTTGAGTTTTCACCAGCTCAGCTGACATCTGTTGGCTGTTCTGGGATTTTCTGTAAGTAGTCATTTAGGAAAAGTGCTCCCTGCTTTGAAACGGTGGCACTGGGACTCCATTGGTCTAGTGGGATGATAGTATGTGAGTTTGGGCCATTGCTTTCCTCTGAGTAGAAGAGCAGATTTGCATTTGATTTAGCTTTGCTACACTGAGAACCAAGGTTCAGCCTGACTCTGGCCTGGGGCTGCCCTGGCCAGAGTCTGGTCCAATCATTTCATAATTTGGGGCTTAGCTCTGTTATATACTAGCCCTATGAACACAGGAAAGAAAATTCTGTACCCTTTTGGGATGTGGTTTCCTTTTGTGTAAAATGGAGGTGGTAAAGGCTTCTGCTTTTTGAGTTGATAAAGAGTTAAAAGACATCAGGATGCTGCTGCTCCACCTTCCTGGCACATAGAGAGGGTCTGTTGTGAATTAAGGTCATGTTGGTTGTGCAGTTTGTTCTGGTGTACTTGTTCCTTTATTTGTCACCATGAAATGTGACTCACTGAGGGTCAGACCATTAGTGGTACACAGGTACACAGGCCCCAGACTACAGGGATCTGTGGGAAGCTGCTTTGGTTGAGACATTACAGTCTGGGACAGTAGCGCTGTCATCCAGTGGATGTTATGTGAGGCTTTCACAGATTACTAAGGAGTTTAAATGTGGAGTAATGAATTCTGATTAGTGTTTGTAGATCACTTGGCTGCTCTGTGTGACGTAGGTAATGGATATCTATGCAAGAGCACTGTTGCTTAACCCCAGATCATTCCAGTCACCCAGGAATTGTATTCTTGACTCCAACAACTGTGATTCTAAAAAGTGTTCCACAGTAGCTGGTTATTACTGAATCTTGGATGTTCTGCTATCTTATAAGATATTCTCAGAAGTAGAAGTCGTAATTACTTCTACTTGAAGACTCCAAGCTTAAAGATAAAGAGATAATTGACTCTGTGAGCATAGCTGGTGAGTTGTGAACTGAGATTTGACCCTAGGTGGTGCTGTTCCTTTCACAGCTTTGCTGTGTTGTTATGTCTCTTGCAGTGGATTGCCTACCCTTTGGTTAAACTGGAAACATGGCACAGGGTTCTGGTAGTATGTTTGCTCCTGGAAAAAACGCTCAGGTGTGATGCACCCATTGCAGCTTCAGCTGAGAGCGGTAGGGGTGGTCACAGGTTTTATGTCCTTGTGTGGCTAGAGAAGTAGACTGCACAGGGCATGTGTTTGGAGCTGCTTAGGGAGCCACTTTTGGCTTCATTCTTTTCACATGGCTTCCAGCAACAGTCTAGAAGTCTGGAAAGGAGGCCTAGGGAAGTGTGAACCCAAAGATTTATTGAGTCATTTAAAGGCACTTCAAAAATATTATGATCCTATTGCTTGTTTAGGAAGAACTTTCCTAAGTACACCCATACCCCATTGCTTGTATATCTAGACAAGAAAGTGTATCAGTTTGTCTTAACAGTCAATGAATTTGCCTTCATAAATGCTGATTGATAGGTAAGCATAAGTTACAGGTTTCTTTTCTTTTCTTAGTTGTCCCTCACATCACAGATGCAGTCCAGGAGTGGGTGATGAGACAGGCATTAATACCTGTAGATGAAGATGGCTTGGAACCTCAAGTGTGTGTTATTGAGGTTTGTATGATTCTTGCCTGTGTGAACTAGTTCAGTTATTCCACTCCTTAGCCATCAATAGGACCATGCCCAGTGAAAACCCAGCCTTCCATTTCTGTGCATGCAGTGTGCAGCAGCAGATAGAATGGTGCACAGGGGAGACAATATTTTCCCTAACAGTGCTCACTTTTAGTGTGTGTTGGACAGTCTAACACATACTCAGAGTGACAGGACACTTTTTTGTCCCTTGATATTAGTAGCTCTTTGCTTGCCTCTGCTTGCTAGCTTCCTTTGCTTTGTTTCTATTCTACTGTCTGTTCGTCCCAGCTCAGGAAGTCCCAGCAGTTTTGTTATAACTGGTGGTTTTTAGTAGAAAGGTTATACTCATCTAGGTTTCATTCATTCATTCATTCTCTGTGGTTCTCAAGTGAATCAACAGTGCCTAAGAATTTAGTTTCTGGTTCCCTCCCTTTCTCCTCCTCCTCCTCCTTCTTTTTTTTTGAGACAGGGTTTCTCTGTGTAGCCCTGGCTGTCCTTGGAACTTAGACTAGCCTTGAACTCACGGAGATTGGTTTGCTTCTGCCTCNNNNCCCCCCCCAAGTGCTGGTATTAAAGGTGTGTGTCACCACTACCTGATTCCAGGTACCTTTCAAGCCCAGTCATTTTCTTAAAATGCTGTGATGATATCTGCAATATTTTTAGGGAAATCAGGAGTCCCTAATAGTATCAACTTTGAGCACAAATAGTGTCTGAAGACTGACATTCTGTAAGGCTAGGAGTTTGCAGTTACACTGCAATATGGGCGCTGAATGGTAGAAATTCAATGTTAACCTCTGAGATGGTGTTTCCTTTCAGCTTGGTGGCACAGTGGGAGACATTGAAAGCATGCCCTTCATTGAGGCCTTCCGCCAGTTCCAGTTCAAGGTCAAGAAGGAGAACTTTTGTAATATCCACGTCAGTCTGGTTCCTCAGGTAAGGTACTCAGTTTGGTTCTAAGCTTTCAACACTGGAGGTATAAGAATTAGGAAATAAAGAACTTCTGTGAGTTTATTACAATCACATGCTTTATTTATTTGATGTATGTAGCTGAGTCTTCTTGCTAGTCTGTGTTCTGAAAGATTAAATGGAAAAGGTTTGAAAAATGAATCAGGATTCATTGTAATAAAGGTGGTAGATTGAACATGTATGCTTGTCTTTGCTATCTGTCAAAATCAGAGTGAAGTAATTTTTTAAGACAGAAATTCAGAAAAGAGCATGGAGATGAGTTGGCAGTAGTAAAAGTAAGGAATTTACAAAGCACACTGACATAAAAACTGACTGAGCAACGTTCGGTGTGCACCTGCAGCAGGGGGCGCTGAGAAGCCATCCTTTTTGCCTTGTGGCCCCCTCCAGAGGCTCATGATAGGCAGTGTCAGGCTCTTCTAGGAGTAGGAATAGGGCTCGCTGCAAAGACTGCTCATACCTGTTTGCTTTTGTGCCCAGTCAGGCATCTGTGTCTCTTTCTTTCTATAAGATAGCCCTGGGGAGAGTGTCTGACAAGCAGACACTGGATAGTTGAGAGCAGTGATGCTGAACCATAAACATGCTGTGTTGCCGAGATGCTTACTGTCTTCTGCCTGTTGGCTTTCAGAGTCTTCAGAGCCAGGCTGGGCCCCTTCACATGGGAAGTCTAAGACTTCTGTTATGTGTGACCAGCCTAGGAGAAGACACTGCTCCTAAGGCTCCCCAGTCACCAGCCTGTCTTTTATAGGGAACTTCTAGTTTGCTTTTAGATAGGAGTCAGCAGCCAGTAACTGCATGTGTTCAGCAGGAACTGGATGCCATAAGACAGGAACATGAGACAGGCAAGAATTGAAGCTAAGAATTAGATCAAACAGAGATGACGGTAAGAAGGAGGGAAGCTGAAGAAAAACCCAAAAGTAGGACAGGGACAGAAAATAGAGAGGAGGTAAGAAAGTTAGAGGATTGGTCCAGATCTCTTATATATAGCAGGGCATCCTGTAAAGAAATAAGGGAATTGGAGGACCAAGAAGGCTGAGTCTGATGAAGCAGGACTTGGCCGATACACTCCTCCTAGACAAATGGGTAGAGAAAGCAGCCCTCATTGGAGAAGACCACAGGGTTGACTGTATGACCCAACATTTTCCAGCACTATCTTTGCTATTGTTTTTAAATTAAATACCAATTGAAGAGAGGAAAAAAAAAAGAAATGAAGAGGGAAATGTAGTCTGAATCACAGGTTGTATTTGGGGGCCAAGGCTATTGATTGGCTTTTTTTTTTTTAGGTTTATTTACTTATTATGTAGAATGTGCTCTGTCTACATGTTTGCTTACATGCCAGAAGAGGACATAGGATCTCATTACAGATGGTTATGAGCCACCATGTGGTTCCTGGGAATTGAACTCAAGACCTGGAAGAGCAGTCATTGCTCTTAACCTTTGAGCCATTTCTCTAGCCCCTGATTGGCTATTTTTTAAAAAAGGCTTGTTTTATGGAAATAGATCTATATTCCTTGGTTGATGTGTCATCTGTGACTGCTTTTATACAGAAACAACAAAGTTTAGTCTATATGACAAGCTATGGTCCACAAAGCTCAAAATAATAACAGTAGTAATAGTAATGGGCTTTGAGATGGATAATATGCCATGATATAGCTCAGAGAGGCCTGGGCTCACTGTTATCTAGACTGTTGGCCTTGAACAAGTAATGGGCGTGAGCCATGACGTAAGACTAGACCCTAAAGTAGTCATTATCTGTTTCTTTACAGAGTTTACTGGCCTGATCTGAACAAGAAAACTTTTTAAGACAGTTTCTAGATTGGAAGAGCCCATAACGTGCTTACTGTATTGATTCTAAAATGGCCAGCACTAAGGTTCATAGTGATAAGTGTAGCTACAAATATTCCCCACCTGCTGGACCCCTTTACCAGGTCTTCTCTGTCTGCCTGTTCATGAAGCTGCTTATAAAATAACCTCTCTGGCTAGGTTGTGGTGGCACACGCCTTTTCCCCAGCACTCGGGAGGCAGAGGCAGGCGGATCTCTCTGAGTTTGAGACCAACTTGGTCTATAAGAGCGAGTTCCAGAACAGGCTCCAAAGCTACAGAGAAACCCTGTCTCGAATAAAACCAAAAAAAAAACCAAAATAAAAACAAACAAAAACCTCTCTGAGGCTTAATATTCATTGCATACTCTTTGGCCTATTAGTTCAGGATTTTTATTAACTAATTATATCTTAAATTAACTCATTTTTATTATTTTATATTTTATTACGAGGCTTGTGGTTTGTTTTTTAGGTGGCTACATGGTGTCTGCCCGCCTCTACCTTCTTTCTCACTGCATTCAGTTTAGTTTTCTCACCTAGCTATATTCTGCCTTGCCATAGGACAAAGCAGTTTCTTTATTAACGAATAGTAATAGAACACATTCACAACATACAGAGGGAATCCCTTATCAGTGAGAGTATAGAATAATGAAGTAGAACACCTCAAAGGCCCTATAAGTCAGTATGACCAAACTGCATTAATATTCTTGAGGCAATGTTTCTTCAACCTGCCTAATGGCTGTAGCCCTTTAATGCAGTTCCTTAGGTTGACCTAAGGTGGTGACCTCCAACTATAAAATTATTTTCGTTGCCACTTCATAACTGTGATTTTGCTGTTGTTATGATTTGTAATAGAAATAGCTGTTTTCCAGTGGTCTTTGGTGACTGTTGTGAAACAGTCATATGATTCCACCAAGGGGTCACAGTCCACAGGTTGAGGAACCATCATTCTAAGGGAAGGTTCTTTCCAACTGAGAACTCTAAACCTAGCAGATCTGTCTTAAGTATGGGAAGAGAATAAAGATACTTTATTATAGACAAAGTATGGCACGTGGCTTACCTGAATACTTTATATATACTCAAGAGTGTACACAGCTGAAATGGCAGGAGGGAGAGAGCTCAGTAGAGCATGCCTTAGACAAGCTGAGCTGTAGCAGGAGAGCAGGGCAGTAGACTGGGAGTTGACGTGGACTGGGGGCTGTCTTTAGTGTCGGCCAAGCCCTGGTTCAGTTCTGCCCCAAATACAGATATGGAAAAACCCATTATTTGTAGGATATGGAGAGTAGCAAATCAAGGCTGAATTGTACAATCAAATTTCCAATCAGAGGTTTAGAGAGAAGTCATGCTTGGAAAGCTGTCAGAGAAATGAACCACTTGTTTTTTTTCTTTTGTAAAACAGCCAAGTTCAACAGGGGAACAGAAGACAAAACCCACCCAAAACAGTGTTCGGGAGCTTAGAGGACTTGGGCTTTCTCCAGACTTGGTAAGGTTTCCTTCAGTGCCTGCTTTTGGTGTTTAATTAGACCACATCTAATTAAAATCTGGCCTCTAGTGGGATGGATGTTTGTCAGCAGATGTCTAGTGGTGGAGAAAACAAGGCTTTGACTGAGATTGGAGTCTGGTTTTCTTGCAGGCACATAGGAAGGCTTATACATCTTCTTATGTCTTGCTCTCACACACAGTCCTTCACTCCTCCTAAGAACATTGAGGAGGAGAACCAGTTAGCTCTTGTAGTTCACTCTTTCCCCCTTGCTGTCTCTCATGCTCTGCTTGGGATGTAGGAGTTTTGGTTTTGAAAACTAAATAGTGGTGTGTTTATGGATCATATGCAGTGTGCCTAGAGCTGACCTTTTGGTCCATCTCAGAGCATTACCTCTATTTTAATTCCAGTTGCGGAAAACCCTACTTAGACTCTTCTGCTCCTAGTTCCTTGTTTTCTTAATTACTAGGTGGTGTGCAGATGCTCAAATCCTCTTGACACATCTGTGAAAGAGAAAATATCTATGTTCTGCCATGTGGAACCTGAACAAGTAAGTACTTTTCACCTCTGGAAATGACTTTACTTCTCCTTACCTTGGGGTAAAGGCATCTGGGGCTGGAGTCATGTTCCTTGTGTAACTCGGGAGCACAGGATGATTTTCATTTTTTTTCAGTGATCCTTTATTGTGTACTTTATTTCAGGTACTTCTGTCTTCATAAGTGAAGAAGGGGGAGATTTCCTTTCTTTGGCAAAATTGACTGTCATAAGAACTATTCTCTGGGCATGGCAGTGCACTGTTTTAATCCCAATATTTAGGAGGCTGAAGCAGGTATCTCTGAGTTTGAGGCCAGCCTAGTCTATGTGGCTAGTTCTAGGACAGCCAGGACTTCTTGTTTCAAAAGAACAAAAACAAAAAAATAAAAGCTGTGAAAATTCTTTACTGTTACTCACTGAGGAGTAGTCCACATTTATTGCAGATTTGATTTGCAGGTCTTCTGCCTATTTTAAACATTGGATTGTTTATATCAAGTTGTAAGAAGTTAATCTGAATGTAGTCTTTTGTCAGGTATGTGATGTGCAGTGTTTTTTCAGCCTGTGGCTTGCTTTTTATGCTCTTAGTGGAGCATAGAAACTTATAAATGTTCAGCGTTTTCTTTTGTGAGTTGTGCTTCTTTCTCTGCTTAATGATGGTCATGAAAATTTTCCTCAATTTTCTCAAGTTTTATATCATACCAGACCCATTTTGAGTCAGCGTTTGTGTGCAGTGTGAGGTAAGTAGTGACAGATTATCTTTTTGTGTATGAATATTCAGGTATCCAGCCCTACTTGTTAAAAATCAATTTTTGTATTGTATGTAAGATTTGCTCCATAAACTTTAGATTTATGTATAACTTCATTTTTGTTACTATAGTGAATGATATTTTAAAAAACTTTTCTTGATTAGGAATGGCCCACATGTGGGGCACCCTGGTGGTTTCTTTTGATTTATAGTCTAGCATCCTACTAAAATTCTGTTAAGTCTTGTTTTTTATGGGCACATATATTCAATCATGATGCATGCATGTAGTTCCAGTTGCTTTTATTTTTCAGATCACATTGTGTTTCTTGTTTGACTTTAATGGGTGACATCTCCAGGATCTCTGACTAGTGACGGGAGCTATCTTCTCTCTCTCTCTTAAATTTTATTTATTTTTGCTTGTTTTTGGTATGAATACTTCATCTATATGTATCCCTACATGCCAGAAGAGGACATCAGGGCATCAGAGCCAATTAGAGATGGTTGTGAGCCACCATGTGGTTGCTGGGAATTGAACTCAGGACCTCTGGAAGAGCAGTGTTCTTAACCACTGAACCAGCTCACCAGCCCTGAGCCATCATCTCTTATTCTTTTAACAGAAAGCAGTTTTGTTAGACTATGGGTATTTTATATTTTCAGAATTTACCTAGTATTCTTAATTTATCTCAATTTATTTTGAACAAGTTCTGAATTTTTATCACCTGTATCCACAGAGATCTCACTTCTCCCCTTTTTAATGTGTTCATGTGGCGTGTCCCAGTGTTACTCTTATTATTGGCACATACTCATTGTACAGAAGGATCAGTTTCTTTATAACATTTCCATAGTATATTGTGAATTTTGAATTTACTTACTATTTAGTTTTGGTTTTTTGAGGCAGGGTTTCTCTGTGTAGCCCTGGTTGTCCTGGAACTTGCTTTGTAGACCATGCTGGCCTTGAACTCAGAGATTTCTGCCTGCCTGTGCCTTCAGAGTGCTGGGATTAAAGGTGTGTGCCACCACTGCCTGTCTTGACTTTGTGCACCCCCCCCCTTAACTTTTCTTATTTCCCACCTCCTTCTGGTTTTCTACCTTTTACCCACTGTGTGAACCACCTTCTACTTTCATGTCCTGTATTTGTTTTTAAAAATCTAGATTCCTTATGGGAGAGAAACCAAGTTCCACTTTAAGATGGCCCTGTGCAGTAGATTTCAAATTTGACTGCACACTGGGATAAGGTGGGAGCCTGCCACTTCCAGAGAGTTGGACCTGAGTGATCGTGCAATATAGCATAGACTTAGAAATTCTTACAAACTCCCTCAGAGATTCTTCTGTATAGCTGAGTTTGAGAATCACCAATTCTATTATATGTGGGCATATTTTTGTTGTTATTTTGAGATAACCTAAGGTGCCATCTAACTTATGCTTCCTTGCCTTAGCCTTCTGAGTGCAGGAATTACAGGTGTGCACCACCACATCTGGCTCTTTTTAAAGGATTTTTGCATCCATGTTCATAATAGTCCCCATTCACTTATTTTCTATTCTTGAATCAGTTGCAAGTTTATCTTTCTAGAAAAATCACTTTTTTTGTTCCAAATTAAAGTTTTCCTCCGTTACGATCATGTAGGTGTAACCCTAGTAAATTAGTTGTTTTTATTAAAACCCCACCCCCCTTTTTTAAAACAGGTGATCTGTGTTCATGATGTTTCATCCATCTACCGGGTACCCTTGTTGTTAGAAGAGCAAGGGGTCGTAGACTATTTTCTTCGGAGACTTGACCTTCCTGTTGAGAGACAGTCACGAAAGATGCTGATTAAATGGAAAGAAATGGCAGACAGGTTTGTCATAAGCAGTTGGGCATGCATATCTCAGTCTTTAGTAGGGCTCCACCATGCTGTCATAATGGGTAGAAAAGGTGCTCATAGAAAGATGCTCAGAAGGCTAACAAAGGATTTTATACCCAGCATGTGGTCACAACACAGAGGAGGATCTAGGTAGTCTAGGCCTGTTCCGAGGACTTCAGGCAGTGAGTTCAGATCACTACATTGTGCTGTACTATCTTATGAGCTCATCAGCACCAACAGCAGCCTGGTGGCAGAGGGCTACATGTATTCCCAGAGCCTACAGGAATGCTGGCCTTGGTCTCAGCACCAAATTGTGTTTGGGAACATGTCATACTCTCAGCTAGAAAATGCTGAACAGAGATGAACTGCTGCCACCTTGTCCTTAAGCTCCAAGGTTGTCTCATTTCTGAGATAACTAATTCATGGCCTAGAGCAGGGTGAGTCAAACTGTGACAGTGTAAGCACACACAGATGGAGTGGAGTGCTCATTGTCTTGTCTGTGATAACTGCTTTTACTTGGACAGTTTCTTTTTTATTTTTTGACCATTTATGTGGATATCTTTTGTAAGTCCATTTGCATGTAGCTATAAAAATAGCTTGTAGTTTTTTTAATAAAACATTTATTTATTATGTATACAATATTCTGTCTGTATGCCT
>LOEQ01001145.1:890-18609 GCA_001685075.1 Bramus lutescens | reverse complement strand
GAATTGAACTCAGGACCTTTGGAAGAGCAGCCAATACTCTTAACCTCTGAGCCATCTCTCCAGCCCCTAGCCTGTAGTTTTTTAGTGGCCTTTTTTTCATAAAACTTGAAACATTGTTAGTCTTTTAATTGTCTACGGGTCTCTATTGCTGTGAAGAGACATGACCACAGCAACTCTTATAAATGAATCATTTAATTGGGGCTGGCCTACAGTTCAGAGGTTTAGTTTATTGTCATGGTGGGAAGCATGGTGGCTTGCAGGACATGGGTACTAGAAAGTTCTACATCTGGATCCGAAGGCAGCAGGAAGAGACTGAGAGAGACACTGAGCCTGATTTGAACATCTAAAACCTCAAAGCCTACCCTTAGTGACACACTTCCTCTAACAATGCATGCTGCACCTACTCCAACAATGCCATATCTCCTAATAGTGCCACTCCCTATAAGGGTGTGGGGACCATTTTCTTTCAAACCACCACATTTAGTTATGTTTTAAAATGGAAATTTTTGATGATTATGGACAGACATCCTTTGTGACTATACCATAATTTATTTGACTTATGTTAACTCTCATGAATTGTTTGTTTAGTTTTTTTGCCCTTTGGGGTTGATTTTTTTTTTTTAATGACATTTATTTTGGTTGTGTGCTTGAGCATTTGCATGCCACAGTGTATATGTGGAGATCAAAGGACATCTTGTAGGGGTCTGATTTTTCTTTCCACCCAGTTCTGGGATGGATCTCAGATCATTGGGCTTGTGTGGCAAGCCCACTGAATCATCTAATTTTACCCACTGAGTCATCTCATTTACTCCAATCCTATTCTCTTTCTGACTGCCCTTTTGATATAAGGGTTCTTTTTGTTCTGTGTACAGTACTGAGGTGATATACTCTGTCGACTTCCCGGGCATGTTTCCTCCTTGCAGAAGTAATTTCAGTCTCACAATGGTGTGGATGTTGCAAGTAACTGTCTTGACCCTTATTTGCTAGATATGATCGCTTGCTGGAGACCTGCTCTATTGCTCTTGTGGGCAAATATACCAAATTCTCAGACTCGTATGCCTCTGTCATTAAAGCTTTAGAACATTCTGCATTGGCTATTAACCACAAGTTGGAGATCAAGGTAAGGAAGGGTGGTGTGGGTACAACTAAGGAGTAAATGGAAACAGCTTGTGTGTGTGTGTTTTACACATTAAAAAATTTGTTAGGTGCAGGTATATGTGGGTACATGTGTGTATGTGCCATGGCATACATGTAGAGTTCAGAAAATAATTAATAGAAGTCAGTTTTTTTCTTCCATAATGTGGGTCCTAGGGATTAAACTAGGTTGTCAAACTTGACAACAAATGCCTTTACCCACTGAGTCATCTTTAAGACTCAAGCCTTGTGATCTTGTAGGTACTCCATACCTACCTGCTTTATGGTTTTTGGACCTCTGCATTTATTTTTAGGAATAAGAAAGATTCATGTTGGTTTTTGGCTCCAAGGAGACACCAGAGTATTTCTCAGAACTAACGAAGGGGCCTTAGTGCATGGATCTGAGTGTCAGTCCCTATGGAATGGGAGGGCTTGGTGGACATAGGTATAGTGCACAGCTGATGGTGCCACCAAAGACTTTCCCAGTAGCTGCTCTGGTGAAGTGTTAGTACATGCTCCCATCAACTGTCATGATTAAAGGCACAGGCTACAGAGCAGGTGGCCAGTCCTGGAGTGCTGGATCTGCTGCCCAAGTACTCTGAGCTTGGATGTCTTAACCTTCTGCCTGGGTTTCCTTTAAAAGGGGATTGTGATAGTAGTTTCTCCTGTGGCTAAGAACTAAATGGTTTACTTGGAAGTGCTATATAATAACTGCTGGATGTCGTCGCTTCCTTTGGAAGTTGACTGGTCCATTTAGAGCTCTTGTTCCTGTTGTGCTGGCTTGAGCTTTTCAGGAGATGGAGGAGAGAAGTGAGAGCTTGGAGCCCAGTGGCCCATGAAGACAGGTTCCCACAGAATGGTAACATAGACCTGGATGACCCCATTTTACTAGCTGGACTGTTTTTTGTTTTTTGGCTAGTTCTTTACAACACTGATTAATTTTATCTATTTGAAATTAGTTTGTGGCCACCTTGTGTTCAATGATGGAGGCTGAGAGAATAAAGAATTAAAAGCCCCAGTTTTTTAGGAACACTGAGGCTCTCAGACATAGAACACCTAGGAAAGAGGATCACTTGCCTTGGTAGATATATGAGAGAGGAAGGCCCTAAGGACGTTGAGAGGGCTTGGGAAGGCAGAGGGAAGGAAGGGTGCCTGATATTCAGGAAGCATTTTCTCAACTGAGGCTCCTTCCTCTGTGATGACTCCAGCTTGTGTCAACTTGTCATAAAACCAGCCAGTACAGGGTACTATTCCTAAGATATTTATATCTTATTTTTTATAAGTCATTTAGGTGGGAGAAAAATGGAAAAACCAGCTAGCAAATAAACCAAAAACCTATGTGGGATGGCCTGTGGAAAGTGTCATTTGAACAAAGGACAGAGCCTTTTCCAGTGACTTACTTGCAAGATCTAAATTATATACTCAAGTGGGGTGGGTAGAATTAGACTTGAAGGTTAAATAATCTTAAGGGGGACCCTTAATTAAAACATTTAATTTTATTAAATACTAAATTATTTAATTATGTTCACTTTAAACTGAAATTAAGGGAGATGGAACATTGATAATGCTATTTGAAAGTTGAGAGGTATGGTTGGATTCATAAGCTGATTTCTCTCTGCCTGGTGCCCCAGTACATTGATTCCACAGATCTGGAGCCCAGCACCCTGCAGGAGGACCCTGTGCGTTACCATGAGGCATGGCAGAAGCTCTGCAGTGCTCAGTAAGTAGCCTTCTCTGCCAATCAACATAGACCTGTGCTTCCAGTGCTGAGGGAGGTCTTTTGCCCGTTAAACTGTCTTTTAATGATTAGACAGCCTAGTAAATGGAATAATTTCTAAAAAATAAAAAAGTGCGACGTTATAATTGGATCTAAAGAAATATACTCTCATTTTACTGATTCTTCATGGGGCTTAAATATTGTTTTCATCTGGATCATTTGATGAGTAGCCATCAGTTGAGTCTCATAAATTGTTTTTGATAGCTGCTGCTATTACTAATGCAGGGCCATGTGCTAAGAAGCAATGCTCTGTCACTAAACCACATCCCCAGGTCCTCTCAAGAGGTTTCTCTGCTTAGCCTTGTTCGTCCTAGAACTCTAATCTGGCCTTGAACTCAGAGATCTGCCTGCCTTTGCCTCCCAATCATTGGTATTGAAGGCGTGTTCCACTATGCCCAGTTAGATTTTTCTTTCTTTTTTTTTAATATTTATTTATTTATTATGTATACAATGTTCTGTCTGTATGTCTGCCTGCAGGCCAGAAGAGGGCACCAGACTTCATTATAGATGGTTGTGAGCCACCATGTGGTTGCTGAGAATTGAACCCAGGACCTTTGGAAGAGCAGGCAATGCTCTTAACCACTGAGCTATCTCTCCAGCCCTAGATTTTTCTTAAAATATAAAAACTAGAAGGAAGTTTGAATGCACTAGAGCAGTCAGTGTCATGAGGCTCTGAACTACTGCTGATTTGCGTGGTCAGTGTGGTGCATTGCTGAGGAGGAAAGGCCCCTCATGGAAACTGAGAGGAGCACTGGAATCCGGAGGAAACGTGCACTGACTGCACTTTGAACATACCTATAGTCTGATACTTAGGAGGCTGAGGCAGGAGGATTGTGAGTTTGGAGCCAGTCTAGGCTATACTGAAAGAACTATCTCAGAAAAGAAATATGAATGATGAATTAGAGTCAAGGACAGTAGCAGCAGAATCCTGATAGCCCATGTTTCTGTTTGCACTAAGTTCATTGTGTTCACATTCACAGAATGTGTACCCACAGTCTTCTAGCTATAGTCTCAGACTCTGGGGGCTTAGATATATGGGAAGTTAGTTCATGGCTCAGTGTTTTGGCAGTGGCTTCTTTGGTATGATTGAGGGCTGGATTAGTGGAAAAGGGAAGTTGCTTTGTGTTCTTCTCTCTGCAGTGGAGTGTTGGTTCCAGGAGGATTTGGTGTTCGGGGAACAGAAGGAAAAATTCAAGCTATTGCCTGGGCTCGGAAACAGAAGAAACCTTTTTTGGGTAAGGAGCCCTGTTGTGCCCTCTTCACCCTGGAGAGAGAAGAATGAGGAAGTTGCCAGTGAAGCAAGACATGCACACATTTTTTTTTTCTAAAGAGCAGAGGAATTTTCTGGGGGAAATTCAATTATATTTACTTATATATGTGTATGTGTGTAGGAGCATGTCATGGCATATGGCATACATGTAGAAGGCAGAGAACAACTTTCCATGGTTCTCTCCTTCCACTATTTTGTCCCAGGAATTGAGCTTAGGTTATCAGGCTTAGGTTAGCACTTTTAGCTACTGAGCCATCATCTCATTGGCCCTCAGATTCGTAGTATGGAAAGTTTTTGAGCTACATGTGAATGACAAGGAATTTTGAGAAAGTGGACTGAGATAGGAAATGTTCTTTGCAGTGCATATGAGGCTGGGTTTTGTGTCATCCTCACTTGGCAAAACAGCCAGTAACTGGGCCAAGTGATTTATGGATGCTTCATGTTGCTGCACAGTTAAGTGATTTTCAACCTGACCAACCTGGAAATGAGCACGTAATGAGAAAGGATTGGGAGCATGGATTTTAAGGTGCCGAGTGTAGTTTCGTTTCTTTAACTGAGTAGCTTTGCAGAACCCTGAATCTTCATGTATATATAGGTCCTGGTTTAATTCAGCAGGTAAAGCTTTCGGGTGTTTCTGACTTGATGTTAAGCATATGATTTCCACTCAAGACACACAAAGACACTGACAGGCTGGGGGATTGGAGGAGTTGCCCTCTCAGTGGAGATTGACATTATTTTTCCTTCTCTTGGAAGGTGTGTGCTTAGGAATGCAGCTAGCAGTGGTAGAATTTTCAAGAAATGTGTTGGGATGGCAAGGTAAGTATCTTGTTTATTAAATGTTTCATTCCTGGCCTGAAAGCCATTGTGTGCTGGTGGTTGAGAGCTGTATGATGCCTGTTTTCTCAGCAAGTCTCAGTGTTCAGGGAAGAAGGCACCTTATTCATAGTGGTGCAAGAATCCCTCTACATATGCATGAAGGAGCGCCTGAGCGAACAGGTCTTTGGCTATTGCCATGTGTTTTTTGTCTCAAGATTCTCACTTTGAACACAGTGACCACCACCCAGATGGTGTCCAGCAAGAAGCCACTGATGTACAGAAGAATTGTGTAGTTATAGACTTGGGCTCAAGTTCTGGCTTTATCACTCAATATATAGGTAGTTTTTGGCAACTTAGTCTTTCTGACTTCTGTTGCCTGTAGAATAGGCATCTCTTCACACAGTTGAAAAAAATTAGGTGAAGCTGAGTGGTGATGGTGGCACATGCCTTTAATTCTAGTATCCAGGAAGCAAAGGCAGGTGGATTTCTGTGATTTCAAGGCCAGTCTGGTCTACAAAGTAAGTTCCAGGACAGGCAGGGCTACCCAGAGAAACCAGGTCTTGAAAAAATAACAACAAAAGTAGGTGAAACACTATAAACAAATAGTCCCTATCAGTTCCTGTTAGAAAGTGTAAGATCTCCTTGTAACTGGATGACTATGAGAGACTAGACTTCTCACAGCTCTGGCTTTTGAGCTTGCTACAAAATTAAGCAGCATGTAGGTATGAAAAAGCTGTAGTGTAAGAGCAGCTGGCTTGTGGCCAAGGCTAGGTTCCACCTCACAACCCTGGGGACCATGGCTCAGTGGGATAAGCAGCTTGTCCTTTATTTCCGGTGTCTGAGTCTTCACAAGGACTGTCTGCCCATCACCCAGAGTGGGCATCTAGGATTCTTGGATGCTTTCACACTCAAGCTCAAGCTCCTGCCTCCCCCTGGGGTTCCCAGTTGGCCATGTGGCCTGATGATATACTTAGCCTGGTTTGGGCCCAGGCAGGAAACAGTACCTTACATTCACACAGAAAGGAACCAACACACACTGCTAGGGATTTGATCCTTTTCCTTTTTGCCTAGTGCAACCTATAGAAAGGTTGTTTATGTTGAAATCAGTTAACTTCCCACCTTTTTCAGAGACTGAGACAGTGAGTTTCATGATGACCTAGACTGTACAATAAGACCCTGTCTCAAATTAAAAATGAAAAAGAGCTGGACATTTGCGAGGCCCTGGATTCAGTCCCAGAGCTGCAAAGAAAAGTAACAGCTCAGCTAATTCCTAACGTAACTGAAGATGACAGCATATTAGATGCTGAGGATGGAAGGCAGAGGGAACAATTCTTACTCATCTTAGAGATTCTATAACAAAATGAAAAATTAATGTAAGAACTGTTATCAGAGAAACAATCTAAGATGATTTTTATCTACCTTGCAGTTTGACTTCCCAGAAAGATAAAGATTTGATAGGGCGAGTTCATCCTGTTTACTGTCCCCTGAAAGAATAAAACTATGTGATTATATTTTAATTATTATAGCCGGGCAGTGGTGCGCACGCCTTTAATCCCGGCACTCAAGAGGTAGAGGTAGGGATATCTGTGAGTTTGAGGCCAGCCAGATGTACAAGAACAGCTAGTTCCTGGACTGCTAGGACTGTTTCACAGTGAAACCCTGTCTCGAAAAACAAAAACAGACAAAACAAAAAAATTTACTAGTTGTCTCTCTCTCCCTTTTTTTTGGGGGGGGCTTGTTTTTTGCTTTTCGCATTTTGAGATGGAGTCTCACTGTGTAGCTCTAGTTGGTCTTGAACTCTATGTAGATCAGGACTTTAACTCACAGTATCTACCTGCCTTTGTATCTTGAGTTCTAGAATGAAAGACATGTGCCAGCACATCTGGTTATTGGTATTCCATAATTTTGTAATAATTTATTTTCATTCTTTTACTTTGTGCATATGAATGTTTTGCATGCATGTAAGTGCATTCTACTTGCCTGGTGTCCATGGAGGTCAGATGGCACTGGATCCCCTGGAACTGAAATTATGGATGGTTGTCAATAGCTGTGTGGGCACTAGGAACCAAATCTAGTTCATCTGGAAGAGCAGTGAGTGCTCTAAATTATTTGGCCATTGACTTTAAACTGAGAGAGAAAGAGATCATGATTTGTTGCTTAGCATGAAACTTTAACAGGTTTTGTTTATAGCTATTTTCATTAACTTTTCAGATGCTAATTCTACAGAATTTGACCCTAAGACTAGCCATCCTGTGGTGAGTCAAGCATTTGAACCTCTCAGGGCTTAGAAAGGATGGAAGGACATCTGTGAAGCAGGGGGTGGCAGACAGGCAGTGAGGTCACTGCGTCCCCAAAACCCTCAGATCTCATGATAAGGACCTTCTGAGTTTTCACTTAATTTCTCACCAGTCTTTTCAGGTAACTACAGGAAATCTGTAATAGACAGTTATGATCCCTGATAGCAAGGAGATAGCTCTCCTGTCCCCTCAGTTCCTGGTGGGAAGTGTGTGGGGGTGGAGGCTTGTTGCTGGTAACCATTGTTCTCAGAGTTCCATATAGCAGTTCGTGTTCTTTTGGGTGCCAATCCTGGAAGGAAGACAGGCTCAGGGTTGACGAGCTCGGGGTGGTGATTTCTTTAGGGGTAAGCGAGGCTTTTTCCAGACTGCAATCCTTCTGCTGTTGATCACCTAGGCATGTGGCCTAGACAGCCCATGATGGCACTATAAGGTTCGCTGGGGAGGAGCATTGTCTTTGTCTTTGAATCGCTGATCATTGGTTGTGTGCAAGGGACTGTTTTGTCACTGAGAAAATGACAAGATGGACAAGTTTTTGATCTCAGTGACTTAGCATCTGTATATTAGGTGATCTGAAGTTGGAGTTTTGTTAATGTAAGATCAATGGGATGAGGGAGTGGAGCATAGGGAAGCCTAGAGGAATTTTTAATGTGCTCAGGCATGCTGGGCCAAGAAGCAAGCCATTCCCAGCCCCCTTTGGGGTGCCACAGTCTCCCTGTTCATAGACTTGTTAGTGGCTGTTGGTCTTTTGTACCCTTTTTTCAGACCCAGAGGACAGCTGTGTCTGACTAGTCAGTCTTGTGGCCATTACTGTGGTGCCACAGCACAGAGCCTTTGACCTCCCAAGGGGACAGCATCATGAGGCAGCCTGAAGCACTGAACTCCTTTCTGGGAATGCTTCACTTGGGGAAGGAGGTCTGACTTTAACAGCAGCAGAGTGTGGTAGTTAGATTTGTTTTCTGAACGTCTCTAGGTCATAGACATGCCAGAACATAATCCTGGGCAGATGGGTGGAACCATGAGGCTGGGCAAGAGGAGAACCCTGTTCCAGACCAAGAACTCAGTCATGAGTAAGTTGTTTCACATGAGTCTGGCTTTCGTCCTGGTCCATACAGGACAAATGGGCTAGATGGTGCTGCAGCTCCAAAGAGCCAGGCCAACCTTTTCTTGGCTTTGTTCCTGTTTTTGCAATTTTTTCTTCCTCCTTTTCATGCTTATTTAGGACATTCTGTGTTAGCTAGGTGGTCTCTAGTAATACAGACAAGCCATTAGGTTAAAAACCATTGCAATCCATGGTTACTTTCTTATACTAGTAAATAAAACTATGCAGAATTTGGTGGTTTAGAGAAAAAAAATCACAATTTCATATAGTTTAAATACATTTTATTCTAACAAATAATCATGGTTAAAAACTTAGGGGAATTGGAGGAGGAAAATATCGAAGAAAATTAGTAGACATTGCCTTGCCCAGTGGAAGCATTGCTCTATGTCTTGTGGAAGTTCCAGTGGCAGACTAGTTTGAGAATCACTTGTACCATTTTCCAGTTTTTCCAGCTGTGCTGTTGTATGGATTTGGGGCCTCAGTAGGCAGTGAGGAGCGAGTCAGTAAGCACCCCATTTTCTCACACTGCTTGTTTATCCACAGTTACCAGGCACCAACCATTTTCATTTCCCTTTCAGACACTGTTCTGAGGGCCTGGCCTGTCCCTGTGGTTCCAGCATCACAGTGCTTTGCATTTAGCAGTGATTGTTCAAGGGACCTCGTGAAAGTTTGTTCCTGTTGTGGTACTTAGTTTGGGCAGAGGAGTCAGCGCCCCAGGAACTGTCTGAATTATATATATCAAGAGCAGACGGCTAGCAGAATTTTGGTAGCCTGGTTTACTACCTACATGATGGAGTGAATTGGGAAGTTAGTAGTTTACATAGATTGTCATACAAATTGCCTGGTTTTCTGCAGGGAAACTCTATGGAGACACAGACTACTTGGAAGAGAGGCACCGCCACCGATTTGAGGTGAGGATGTGAGCCTGCTCCTTGTTCCTCTGCAAAGAAGGGAATGGAGAGGCCAGCACAATGAGTTTTCCTGCCCCACCAGGTGAATCCAGTCTTGAAGAAGTGCTTGGAAGAGCAAGGCTTGAAGTTTGTTGGCCAAGATGTTGAAGGCGAAAGGATGGAGATTTTGGAGTTGGAAGGTGACTGAGTAGTGATAACTCCTCGGTGTGTGGGAAAATAGAAAAATGTGTTTCCCAGGTGTGGCGGTGTCACACACTGCAGTTTCCAGCCCTTAAAGAGTTGAGGGAGGAGGATGAGTTCAGGTTACCTGGGGCCAGAGCCAGACAGACCTTGTCTAAAGAAAAACGAGGAGGCAGCGGTGTCTGGGCAACAGTTTCTGACACAGTTCTGGAGAGGGGAGGTGTATCCCTAAGCATGGCTTCCACGGCAGCCATGTAGCCCTGGGCTCTCCCAGCATGAAGAGCTGGACTTGGTGCTAAATTCCTTTCAGATTTCATGTGAATTGTGGGGCTCAACCTAGGCAAGTCACAAGACTCAGGACTCTGGAGAGCAGGAGCCTCAGCCGTGAGGTATATGGTATTGAGGAAAGTGTCAGCTCCCTCTGGCTTTGGAATTCCTTTTGCCTTGAATTGGTTTTCTTTCAAACACTCTTAGGGTTTGTCTCATCTTTGTATGCACAGAATACTAATTTTTTCCTTCTGAATTTGTGTTGCAGATCACCCATTCTTTGTTGGGGTGCAGTATCACCCTGAGTTCCTGTCCAGGCCTATCAAGCCCTCCCCACCCTACTTTGGCCTCCTCCTGGCCTCTGTTGGGAGGCTCCCACACTACCTGCAGAAAGGTTGCCGGCTCTCACCCAGGTAGAGATATTAATCACAGTGAGGCTCTACACAGGCTAAGAAAAAGCCATTTGGCAGGTCCTGGTCCTTGTGTAGGTGACCACACATTCTTCGCTATGCTGTGAAGGTTGAAGGTTCCCGGCCTTTCCCTGGGGTTTTGTTAGGCTTCCCCTGTCTTACTGGCCAGGCCTCATCTCTTGTGATTTCTGGTTCTGGTAATGCTGCTGAGCAGATCCTGTCCATGGCAGGTGGGTCACAACCAGATGGGCTTATGCCCGATTACTTTTATCCGAAACGAGTTTCTCTCAGTAGGTGGCAACCATATCAGTATTGAAGTACTCAGGAGAAGGAAATCCCTCCACAACCTCATATGTGTGGTAGAGATGTTGGCATGTGTGGACACACGATTGTATAACAGTGGTTACAGAGATGGGGAGGTAAATTGTTAGCTGGGAGATGAGTAAACCTGTATTCCACAGGGACACTTACAGTGACAGAAGTGGGAGCAGCTCCCCCGACTCTGAAATCACTGAACTGAAGTTTCCATCAATAAATCAGGACTGATCTGGTAAGTGACGTTTTTAATGTTTATTAAAAAAAGACGGTCTCTAAGAGCTCACTGGCCAGCCCACCCAGCTGTATCAGTGAGCAGCAGAGACTCTGAGAAGTTGTCTCATAAATTGAAAAGTGACAGGAAGACGCCTGCCAGCCTCTGTCCTCCATGTAGAAGGCACACATAGGTGCATACACTCACATTCCCCTCCACACACATTTGTCATTGGGAGTGCCTGTCCCTCAGCAGCCTTGAAACAGGCTGCCACTTTAGACAGAGTGCTTTGTATCTGGCTGAGCATAGCACAGAGGTTGCTGCAAGACCTTGATGGTGTGTGGTTCTGTGGAATTGCAAATGCAGGCTTCTGCCATTTTCCCACAGGAACAGGCCTCGTTCCCTGTGGTGGCTGGCAGCTGACCAAGTTCTGACACTTCTCTAATAAGACATCATGTAATTCTAGCATTTTTTTTTCTTTTTAAACAGGATGATTCTTCAAGAAAGCCTTTGACCTGATAGTTTACAACTATGATTTTACACTCTGCTTTTGACACTTCCTTTAAATTATGTTTTTATTAAGATTATTTTATTATGGGGAAAAATATTTGGAAAACTTTGCCACTTGCATGTCCTATCATTTATATTGGCTCCTGTGACATACCTGTTTGTGAGACAATTCCTTTGCAGTTGTGTTTCTGGCATGGGAAGTAGGACTCTGGATGGGACCTGATGGTGGCCAGCATCTGGTTGAAGGCCATCAACCACTCGAGTCACTGTCATTCAAGTGCGTTGCTATTATTCCCCTGGGGTGCCAGCTCTTCCAGTGCTGGGCTTCTAATTGTAGGTATTGCTGGAATCTCCGTGCTGCTGAGTTGTGGGGGACTTGGTGCCACTTGTGGCCCTTGTCATCCAGAGGGATGTTTGGTTCTTAGGCACATCAGACAAGCTCTATGAAGTAAACCTTGGGGCTCTGGCTGCACTTCCTGTTTGTGGAGCTGAGAACACTCCTTGCATCAAGGGGTCAAGAAACGAGCAATCTTGGGAACTAGTTATGAGCCCTCTCTTGTGTATGCAGCATTGGTTTGGGGGTATTTTTTCTTCCAGAATGGTGTTATTGCAGTTGAAATGCAATTCAAAAAGTTATTTTCTTAATGTGACATAGGAGTGGGCATGGCCATGTGCCCACACTATGGTGGCTGACTCAATGTATACTCCTAACTTAATAAATAATGAGAAACCATTGATGTGTGTTCTCATTCTGTCACTGGCTGGTGTGTTTTTCCATGGGCACTAAGCTTCAATGCTGGGCTGTTCCTAAGCCAGCAGTCTGATGCTTTGTATCAAAGTAAGATGCAAGCCTTAGTAGCAGCCAGGATTTCTCAGCAAGGCTTCATTTTTTCATGATGTGTACCATGTACCAAGGGATTCAAAGCCAATTACTGCTGTGTGTTACTCAGCAGGGGAAAAGCAGAACCATGGGCTTGCCTGGACAGGATCATTTGCTCACTGCAGACAGGGCACTTCACACATGGAGCCAGACAACTAACTAAGGGCTGTTTTAACCAGCTGGTCTGCTTTCTCTCACTCTGCACTCATTTGTGACCTCTAGAGTTGAGGCTCAGAAGTTCAAGGTCACAGGGACTAGATTCTTTTCAAAGTCAATTATGAGGTGATGGTGGCAGCACTCACTCTCTGGCTGCAGGCCTAGTTGTATAGGTGGTAAAAGTAACATCCTTCACTTGGTCTAAGTTGAGACATGGAGCCTTGGGGAGGGATATGTGTCTCACCATTAGCCCAGCTCCTTACCTCAGACTTTCATTCCCTGGTCCAATGCCCCTATCATCCTTGAGGCCTCCTGATCAAAAGCATCCTGTCCTTCCCTTACTTCTCACTAAGCTCATGTTTACTTCTACATAGATCCTGTCTGGGTTGTAGCTGATTGTACTTCTAACTCCCCTTCCCACCCAGTGGTTTCATTTTTTCCCCCATGCTGAGGCAGTGTGTCCCAGAGGGACCACCGCTGTTACCACAATAGCGAGGACTTGGCCTGGTGTGGGGTGGTTTGGAAGAGCTATTTGGAATGCTTTTCTGATGGAGAGTGATGAAGATGGCCTCAACTATTGACCAGTTGCCACATGCCAGCTACCTGTATAACCTGTCGGCAAAAAGAAAAATCCCTAGAGTTTGCCATGGTGCTGGAGGGTGGCCCTCTCTGTCCAATGACTACCAGACCGCAGGCTTCTCCCTAGCAGGAGGGAACCTGGCAGGCTTCTGTGTTCTTAATGTGTCCGCCTCAGACCTAGGGGACAAGGGCAGCTGGCAGCTGTGCTTCCTGTGACTACCTGCCTTAGCAGAAACCAGCTTCCAGAGAAAAATACTTCTGAGGATGTTGCCTCCTGGACCAAAATCTAGCACATGGGTTGATGATACCCAGAACATTCTCTGGCCTCTTGAGTAATTACTTAATTTTTACATTCATTTATTTTGATTATCCTGGGGCTTAAGCTAGTGAGTGAAATGTTCTACCACTGGAGCCACAACTCAGCCTTAGGAGCGCATTCTTTGTGGAGCCCTGTGAACACCAGTATGTAAGGTAAATGTCTTCAACACTTCTGAAGATGTTTGGTCCCTGGCAGCATTGTAAGTCCTGGTAGGGATTGTATTCTGTTTGCTGCATGGAAAGATCAGGTTTTTGAGTGGTGAGTGGTCCAGGGAGTGTCCAGTAGCCAGTGAATGGGGCATGGGAGCTGAAATTTCAAAACTCACGTGTGCACGTGTCGAGGATACAGTGCCTTTCTCTTTGATGCCTACTCATGTGGCTGAGAACCTCAAGAAAGGGAGAGCGGATAACTACTTTCATTGTCTTATAAAATGTTATTTGTCAGTACTTTAAAAGTACCCTTGATTGTCTCATTAGGGAATTCGGTACCTCCACATGCTTGTGTTCTGAACACAGACCATATCCCTGACTTGCAGCATGTACTTCAGTGGGAGAAACTCTGACATTGCTATGGAGAGGAAAGGAAGCCAGACACAGTTGCTCCTGCTCATGATCCTAGCACCTTGGCAGTGACAGGACTGGGGGTGTTGAAGAAGGCAGAGTACCACAAGTCCAAGGCCATCCTGGAGGGGAAGCTAAGCCCTGCAGCTCTGAGAAAGGGTTCTAGGCAGAGGAGCACCCAGTGTAGAGGTGGGGTGGGGTGGTTGCTGTAGAATGCATGGCTGGTGTAAGGGGCAGCAGGAGGAGCTACCACAGGTGGCTTTTTTACGATGAAATGGGTGTGGGCAGAGCAGGTGGAGCAGGTTCCAGCTCTTGCTTTAGTGCCAGTTAGTGGGGAAGCAATCTGTGGCTAGACTCCTTGTGAATGGCTGTTCTGCCATGGCCAACAGATACCAGATACTGCATGATGGTGACAAAATGCCCTTGCCCACTTGTCACTGTCTGACAAGTGGCAAGACTAAGGCAGAGGTAGGCACTGTTGCCCCACGTGCTGAGTCTTAGGGCAGAGCTGCAGTGGGTGCTGAGTGGCTGTGGTATCTCAGAGTGGGTTCTTCCTCCTGAGCAGATGTGGGCTGGGCATGAGACTTGTGACACAGCAGCCTCTGGCTGGCTGATCAAATGTCTTAGAACTAACTGAGCATTCCTGTGCGTGTAGTGTATAAGGAGTAAGGGTTAGGGTAAGAGCCGCAGGGTGGCCCTTTCCAGGTTGACAATTTTCCTAGCCTGCTAGAATCAGCTTAGGCAAAAAGTGCATTTGGGATTAGAGTTACAGTCCCTTAGAGCTCAGTTCTAGAATAACTAGCATAGTTTTCTGAAATCGGGGTTCCTTGGTGGTCATCAGCCTTTTCGGAGGTGACGCCACAGCACTCACATGAGCAGTGCTGACGGAGAGAGGTGGTACCCCATGTATGTTTTATTCCAGGCCCTAACCTCACAGGATGCAGCAGCTGCAGGACAGGGACCGCTGCTGCTGAAGCTGCTGCTGAAGCTGCTCCTTTTCCACCGTTAGCACCTTCACCCTCTCTTCCAGCTTGCCCAGCTCCATCGTCCACTTCTGAGAGGACAAATGTGGCAGTGATGATCAGGCTGCCAGTCTTCTTTTCTGGGGTGGGCCGTAGCCTGGGGGCCCTGGCTATGCTGATGCCTCTAACCAAGGAGCTTGAGGTGCCTCTATACTCCACTGGGATGGAGCCCCCTTTGCAGCCTCCCAAGGGCTGGCACCGGGACCTGATCACCACCTGACCATATCTCCAGTGTCAGCTCCCTTGCCCTGTTTTTCACCACCTGGCGGTTCTCTCAGAAAGACCACACCATGGGACTCAGTCCAGCTTTCTGCCACCCCCTCACCAGGCTCTACCCAGGTACAGTGCATAACATTTGGGGTCTCCATATAACACCTCAGTAGTCCAGTCTCCCTGAAAAACCTGGTCCTTCAACATAATGGCTCAACTGCTGAGCCAGGGGCTTTGTGCTGTGGATTGGGGTAGATTTTAAAATGACCGCTGGGACTTTGCCTCTGGCTACTGAGCTGTGGAATTTGGGAGGAAGCAGAGTTCCTTTCATCCAGGCCCTCCCTTCTCCAAGCTTACCCAGCCCTTTAGGGTAAGTGGCTGGAGAGGTCTGAGTCCACTTGACCTCAGCCTACCTTGGCCAGAGCCTCCTCACCTGCCTGCACCAGTCCTGGATGGCGCCAACAGACAGTGGGCCCTGGATGCTTCCGTCATGCCGTAGAAATACCTCCCCCTGGTCTGTCTCATAGAGCTGTGGCTCACCCTGGGCCTTGGGGGTGTGTACAGTCAGACGGAGTACCTTAGCAGGGGCAGCAACAGCTCAGAAGGTGCCACACCTGATGGTGGCAGCCCCACACTTCACCTCCCAGAAGCAGCCTAGTGGGCTGCTTATTGCTGCCCACCCCTGTGCTGCTCAGCAATGTCACAGGGTAGTCCCCACTGTTCTGAGTGACCACAGGCACTAGTAGCTCACCTTGAGGAGGGGTGTTGGCTGTGGAAGTGCTTATGACGGGGATGAAGGTGAGGGTGTAGGCATCAGGGAAGACCTGGGGTTTGAAGCCCTGCAGGATGGAGTCCACCAGCAGGCGTGTGCGGTCCTCATCACGGTGGCTGCAGTGGATACCCTGTACCAGGCCATTGTCCTCGACACCTACCAGCAGGCTGCCACCCTCACTGTTGAGAAAGGCACACACGTAGCGCCATACATGATGCTTAAAAGCCAGGCTCAGGTACTCACCGCTGCCTCGCTTAAATTCCACATTCCGTGTCTCACTGCCAAGGAAGGCACCCTGGAATAGCTGCTCCTGGCCCAAAATCTCCTGGTGCACAATGGCACTATCAGAGCGCACGCCACTGGGTCGGTTCTGAGAAATCTGTCGACACCCAGCCCAGCACCAGTTAGGGGAAGGGTCTGGCAGTTGTGGCCGCTGTGGTCGCCTTAAGCCTGGGCTGGGGCTTGGGCTGCTGTCTTCCTGTTGGGGTGGGGGTTGAGAGTGGGTGTATAGGCAAAGGTAAAAGACAAGGAGCCCTAACCTAAGAGACTGCCAGACCCCCATCACACTACTGGTCCTCTCCCAGGCTGAGGGACCATGCTAGAGCCCTTGGGTTGGGCTCTTAGAGTGGTGCCTGCTCTAGGATGCCTGGGTGGGTAAAGAGATTGTCCCTTTGGAGGTGGGAGCCACCCATGGGCCAGTCTTTTCCCACTTGGGAGTATGCAGTAGGTTCCAGGCCCCGATGTTCTCAGGAGGCATCTTGGTACCCTGTAGTTCTCTGGGCAGAGCTGCAGGGAGGGCCTTGAACTGAGGGACCCTACTCTCTTTGTTGTTCCTGGAATGTCTGCCAGCTAGCTACCTCCTGGCCAATGGAACTTAGCTTGCTTTCTTCTTCCTGAGTCCCTCTGTAGCTCCTGCTTTGTCTCTGGGGCTCTGAGCATTTTGTTTCTGCATGGTAACTTCCTTAGGGTCTTGACAGCCCATCCATTAGCTTCCTCTTCCCATCCTCTCAGGAGCTCTAAATGCCAATCCAGTGGCCTCTCCCATGTCCCAGCAGCCTTCACCTCTATAGGGAAGGACACTCAGCTGGGCTGGTGCACTATGATGGGCAGGACCTAGCAGCCCTCAGGTTCCCAGGGAAGATGAACTTATTTAGCCTCAGAAACAGAACAGAACTGGCACAGAAATACAAAAGCAGGTGCTAGGGCATCAAAGGTATCACAGAGCTGCAGAGCCACAGTTCATGCCCCATGGGTTTGCCCTCTGGACAGAAGACCCAAGGATATTGGTAGTATAAACTTTCACCCCTCAAAACTGGCCTGGACCCTGCTTTTCTGAGATCATGACAGCTGTAGTGATCTGGACCCAGCCTCTGGCCCAGCTTCTTCCTCAGGGGCCTCTGTGGCCTGCAGCCTCAGCTCCAGAGATACCAAACAGCCTGTTCTACGTCACTACTGAACATCTTTTCTTGGAGGGCCTTCTGTGCTCCCAAGCCTGGCTTTTCAATCCCCTTAATTTGTCTTCAGTAGGCCGTGAGGGCTTGCCTGTTCTCCCTCCGCCACCCCAACTTTAGGACTGGCAGAGTTGGTTCTGCTCCTGAAGGGCTTGCCTGCCTCAGCCTCGCTTCTGGTACTTCTGGTGTTTGTCAACAGAACAAATGAGGTAGGCCGAGAAGAAAACTAGCACTTGGTATGTATGTCGTGGGCCTCCCAAATCTGATTGGAATGCTAACATTAGTCCCTCTGAGAAGAGGGGTCAATCATTTGAGTCACATCCCCAGGGCGTGCGTGCAGTTCCTCATCTCTTCCTTAGCAAGCCTTTCAGGGGACACTTGGGTAAATGGCACTTACCTCCCTGTGGTTTAAGGACTCCAAGCCCTCACTCAACACCAGCTCCTTGCCATGGGCTGTGAGCTCTTTGAGGATTAGCTGCTCCTCCATGGCCATTTGCAGACGCCAGGGGAGGGAGGCTAGGGCAGCCTTGGGGGCAGCCACCCGTACCAGTGCATAAGTGTTTCGTGGCC
>LOEQ01001144.1:391222-417313 GCA_001685075.1 Bramus lutescens | reverse complement strand
CTCACATCTTGATTAACCCATTTCTATTAATATGTGTAGCACCACGAAGTGGTGTCTTACCAGGAAGATTCTAACCTACGTCCATCTCGGGCCAGAGCCATGGGGCCAGAGCTTCGTGGCGTCTGCCTGACTCTGCTTTTTTCCTCCCAGAATTCTGTTCTGTCTACTCCGCCTATTAAGCTGCTGTCCTATCAAAAGGCCAAGGCAGTTTCTTTATTAACCAATGAAAGTAACACATAGACAGAAGACACTCCCACATCAATGTTATTATGAATTTCTGTTTTGTATACTTTTCATATTTTAATTTAATCAAGCTGTAACACATATATTGTCCAAAACAGTACTTTTAAAGCAATCATGGAAAGGGCATCTGCAAATGATTAGGATGTTTCCAGCACAGCTCACGGCTGTCTGTCTGTCTGTCTGTCTGTCTGTCTGTCTGGACTACCATGACTAGCTAGCTAATTGAGTGAGACTGTTGACAGTAGGACAGGCCTCCATGTTTGTTTTTGACTCTAGTATTCTAAGTATATGTAAATCTAGCAAGCAGTTTTGAAGCAGTAAAGGTAGTTACAGTGGGATCATAAAACAGGTTTGTAAAAACGAATAGATGAAACTTTTCTTTAGTGTATGTATAGCTTTCTTGTTTATAGGTAGTTCTTTTTTTTTAACCCACTGAATTGTTTCCTTGCATATCTGGTGGATTTTGTTTCTTGCGATCAACCAAAATATAGTCACAGAAACCCAAAGAACAATTTTTCACACCGAATGTTTTTCTAATGAAAAATTCCATGCAGACCTGGGCATGATGGTTAAGTGGAATGCTGAGGCGGGGAAATTGCAATGTTTAAGGCTAGCCTAGACTACACAGTGAGACCCTATTTCAACAAAAGGGCGGAGTGGAGAGATGGCTCAGTGGTTAAGAGCAATGTCTTCTCTTCCACAGGACCCAGGTTCAATCCCTAGCACTCAGATGGCTGCTAGCAAGAGTCTATAGCTCCATTTTCAAGGGATCTGATGCCTTCTTCTGACCTCCATCATTACTGCATGAGCATAGCACACAGACATGCAGACAAATCACCCACACACATTTTATAAAAAGAAAGGGATAGAAAAGTAGGGAGGAAGAGAGAAAAGGAGGAGGAACTCCACTGTTAGTCCCAACCCTGTGAATCATGATTTTAGTAAGACCGAATGAGTGCAACTGTGAGGCAAAGGCTTTCCTTTTGCAGTCTGGTGGAGATGGTGTGTAAACATAGCATTTGTTTCAGCCTTGCACGAGACAACTCACAGTTGGCCAACAGATGGCTCCTAAATAAAGAGCATTTTAGATCTTGCTTATGATATTTCAGTGACAAACTGTTTAATCCAGTGGATGTTTTCACTTGATTATTGTTAAACTATGAGCTTAAATCAAGTCCTGACAACACAGATGGAGCAGTCTTCTGCATATTAGGGTTCTTATGAGATGCAGAGAATGAAGGAGAGAGATAATATTGTATGTAAGAAAAATATGAACAAAATTTTAATACCTCTAGAATTGTTGGAGTAGAACTTCAGTCTCTGTAATCTAGATGGCCTTGTTCATCTGGGTCACATAATTTGCTATAAAGACAAAGTTAAAGTCACCCCTCTGAGATAGGAAGATTGCTCAGTCAATGAAATATTTGCCTTGCAAGTGTGAAGACTTGAGTTGGGATCCCAGATTCCATGTAGAAACCAGGCACAGCAGCACAGCCTGTAAGCCCAGCACTGGAGGTCCAGGTTCTGTGGATAAGACACCCAATGTCAACCCCCTGCCTCCACACGCACATATATGCACCTGCACATGAACACGTGCACACCACACAGACACACCATTACTTTTTAAATTATTTTAGGAAATTTCTATTTTATCTGATCAATGATGTCACCATGGCCTTGGCTCATTCATTGCAATTTTTATGTTTCTTCTCAACTTTAATGTTTATTGATTGATTATTCAGCTGGTGGTCGAGATTGTATTTTAATGGAAAACTCCTTTTTTGGGTTATGAAGTTTTCAGGCAATCTACCATATTGCAGCACCCGTAATGAACGTACAGTGCCTGTGGTTTTTTAGCACTTGAGTATGTCTTGTCTCTGTGTAAGATGCTGTGTTTAAAAAAAAAGACATCTGCACTCTGTGAACTGAAAAGAATCATCCACAGGTCAGGCCATCTCCATGCTGCATTCTCTTCTGTCAGATCAGGGAGTTTATTGTGGCTCCTTCTTCTAACTTTAGCAACTGTAACTCAGGGCTGTTTGTTTTCTTGTAAACCCTCACCTCTCAACAATCTCTTTGTGCCTTGCAATTACCAAGGCTCCATGTCTACTAAGCCTGTTCCACTGTTGTGCTGGTCTGCTCACAGGTTTCCATGAGAAGCGATGCTAACTGAATGCTTCTGTCCTCGTTGGTTTAGAACCTTATAACTCATTCTTCTGATTATGAGCCAAGCAATCAGGTGTTTTCACCCATTGTATTCTGCTAGTTCTGTCAATTACATTAACCTAGCTTAAATCAAGTCTAGATTATGAGAACTTCTAAGTCGCTGAGTGGTTATGGGCGTATGTTTTTTTTTTTCACTTATGTTGTAGGAAAGGAAGCTTTTTGTTAAAGTTGGTTTCTCTAAAAATTGAGAACCCTAAACAGTGTGTATGGGGGAAAAAAAGGATGTGTAGCTGATAGGGATTCATATTAGTAAAAGCACACTTCTAACAATAGTGTGGACTCATTCTGTCAAATTGTCTCTGCTCATCCTCCTGGTGCCCCCATCAATGTGAACACATAACGTCATGTGTGGTACTGATCAGCGACGAGTTGTAAGAGGCAGAAATTGGACACAAACCAAATGCCTTTCCCTGGGATAAGTAAGTGGATTGTGACTTATGTATACACTGAGCCACTGCCAGTTTTTAAAAAGGAATAGTATAAATGCATGCTCAACAAAGATAAATTTCCAGAGTAATATTAAGTAAAGTTATAAAGAACATGTAGTATGAAACTAGCCTTAGAAATTCATTTTATAAGATTTTTAAAAAGTATATATTTATGTCTGTCTCTGTGGGAGTTCAGGTGCCTCTGGAGGCCAGAAGAGGGTACTTGATTCCTGGTTCTAGAGTCTGGGAGGATGTGAGCATGGGTGCTGGAAACTGAACAGAAAGTGTTCTTAACCAGTGAACCATTTAGCCATAATATTTGCTGTTTAATGTAGTTGATAATTATTACTACAATTTAAAGCCCAAATGTAAAATACTTAGAGAAATGCAAAGAAAAGGTTAAAAGAGACGCAATTCCTCCAAGACCATGAATAAAATGTTACAACTCTGCAGAATGCTCTCACCTATGCCTATGCCAGACCTCATTCCTGGCCTGCAGCTGACTTGTATTTACATCTGATGTTCACCAACTGCCAGGACATTTCCCACACATGCATTATTATTTTATATGTATGGAAAACATTGGAGGTGGCACTATTGGTAAAACAAAACAAAACATAAGTAGTAATACTGTGTTCACCAGTAAGAGGGAAAAGAGCTAAGTAGTTTGTGTGCAGGGCATAGCAAGATCAAAAATAAAAGATGCATGTATCATATTTGTAATAAATTGTGCAGCTATACATATAGCTAGTACAGAAATTCTTTGAATTGTGTGAGAGAGAGAAGTAGCCACAGAGGACACTGATAAGTGTTTAGGAGCTATTTTGTAAAGACTTTGAAAGAAATGTAAGAATTTTTAAGGGAGTGGAGAGATGGTACAGGGGTTAAGAACACTTGCCATACTTGCAGAGAGACCTGGTTCTATTCCCATCATGATGGCTCACAACCTTCAGTAACTCCTTTTCCAGGGGATTCTGTAAGCAATGCACACAGATGATACATAGATATATATACAGGGAAAACATCCATACACATATAATAGAAGTAAATAAATCTGAGAAAAGAGAGAATTTTTAAGGCAGTCAAATCTTTGTTCTATAGATACGTGAAGAAAACTGGACAACAAAAATCAGGAAAGGGCTTAGAGGTTACTGTTGACTATCCAAATAGCAGAATGTGGTCTGCCAAGAGAAAGGGAGGAGAAATAGTAGAAGACATTAGCATTGAAATTTAGTTTGTAACATACCACCTTTGAGATATTTGTGTAACTTCAAGTTGGAAACTTATAGTAAGAAAGTAGGAAACATCCATTTGGGATTTCAAAGAAAACTCAAGAGCAGCTATTTAAAAGTCAACATGCACACCCAGTCACACATGTCCATGCCCCAAAGCCATCAGGATACAGCCCGTGGTTTAAGGTAGAGATGTTGAAAAGCCTACGTAGGCACTAATTTTAGAATGAGACTAGACTATTGAAGATGGAGTGCCAGGGTTCGTGCTGTAAGATCAACAGTGGGGCTGGGGATGTCGCTCAGTGGTCGAGTACTTGCCTAAGCTCACTCATGGTTCTGATTTGGATCTCAAGAACTGGGAAAGAAAAGAATTATCAAAGGGAAAACCTGGAAAAAGAGTGAGAGCAGAAATGAAATAACAGAGCTCATAGGGAAAATTAATGTGGAGGTGGCTGGAGAGTTGTTTCAGCAGTTAAAAGCACATAACTACTCTCATAGGACACTTCGGTTCAGTTCCTAGCACCCATATTGGGCAGCTTACAACCACCTACAGCTCCAGCTCTGGGAGGGTCTCATGCCTCTGGCCTCCTCTGGCATCTGCACACACATACCCACATGCAGACACACACATACACATAATTTTAAAAGTAAATCTTTCTAAAATTCACACATGGGACCAGGAGCTGAGTCCTGAATAAGATTTTGTCTAGATGGTGGGTTAAAAGAGTGACATCTGTTTGGTACATGTCTTTAATCCCAGCACTTGGGCAGCAGAGACAGATCTCTGTGGGTTCAAGGCCAGTCTGGTCTACCAAATGAGTTCCAGGACAGACTCCAAAGCTACAGAGAAACCCTGTCTTTAAAAAAAAAAAATAAATAAATAAATAAAAAGAAAAAAGAATGAATCCTTAGTAGAGAAAACTGTATCTGGAGACTTGAAAAATGAAGGGACTCGGGATTGCAAAAACAGTACTTCTGGGTGCCTAATACACAGTTTGTGCAGGTTAGAGTAACTAGGTCTGCCAGGGAAGTATGCTGGAGATACATTGTAGTAACAGTTTCTTAGCTTGATGCTTTTTAATCTTTCTTGTCCTGGCTCAGATAAAGCAGCAGTATGTGAGATGCTGGGGTGGCAGAGAATGCTGAGGGGTGTTACAGGCACTCCAACTGGCAAAGGACACCTGACACCATAGCACTGCACAGTGGGGAATCTGTGTGACCATAAAAAAACAGGTGTGACCTTCATAGCTCTTTGTCCTATAAAATTAACTTAGGATAGTGCAACATGGCTCATTAAGAACATTGATAAGTATCGACTAAACGTATAGTATATTGTGGAAGAGAAATTTCAGAATAGTCCATGAAAGAAGCACCAGAGCTGATGAGAGTATGTATTGTATGTGCAGAGTGTTGCTGACCAGGAACACTCACTGAACTTTGGTGTTTCCAAGTTTCTTTACTTGAGGCTTCATTATAATGAGCAGGGTGAAACTGCTGCTCTGTGCTTCATCTGCAGCCTTCCCTGCTCCCTAAAGTTGAGGTTGCTTGAAAGTGCCTCAGAGCTCAAAGTTGTTCAGGCTGGGCCAGGCCCTGTCCTGAGTTACCTCCTACTGTAAGTTGTCTAGGTGCCTCTTATGACTCACTGCCATGAAACAAATAAATGCGCAGGTTTGGACCCAAAGGGCCCACACATTTCCTGGTATAATTTTGGTGATCCCCACATTTAGAAGTGACCTCTCAGGAGCCAATCTTTCCTAGGGACCGAGTGGGAGGCCAACTCCTTGTTACTCCAGTTTTGTTTACTCAGGCCCAGGCTAAGTGGTAAGCAGAGCAGGCGAGATTCCTGTCTTGACAGTGTTTACAGTGGAATGTGAAAAAGAAGAAAATTTGCCCTAAAGGCAAGCTCTTTTATTTTCATGGCATAATCTTACCTATAGAAATTCTAGAGCTGTAATTGCCATTAGGTGTTGTCATTTTTCTCATATTCTAAACAGTATTGATATTTACTGAGCCCTTACATCCCTGCTGTGGTTTTCAGCCTTGAACACAGGTTAAAAGTTGAGATGTCTGAACTACTTTTGCTCTCATACACACGATGGAAGACTACTTTTTACAACTGTCTTTGACTCTGCATGTGGGCCCTCTTTCTCATCTTCCTGATGCTCTGGCGCAAACAATGGCAGCAATAGTGGCAAACCAGCATCTGCACCTGTTGTACGTGGTTAGGGTGGAATTTCCAGAAAAGATGATGTTAAATTTGATGGCATGCCTAAGGAGCCATGCAGCTACTGTCTCCTCCCCAAGTGTGTGAAAAAGGGAACCTACAGATAACACTTGAATTTTAGCAAGCAGAGTGGAGGTCAGGGGTGACCATGCACATGTGCACATAAAAACAGCTTCTAAAGTTAGTTTTTATCATTAGTTATCATTTTATCATAAGTTATCCTTTTTATCATAAAGTTAGTTGTGGCAATAAATATAAAAATTTAGCTACCAAATAGGCTTACGGCTTTCTGCTATAGGAAATCTAATCTAATGAGATTAGTACTCTCCATGATGACTGTGTGTTGTTATAACCTAGCATGAGAACAGAGAGAGCCTGCTTTACTATGGAGGTCAGTCAATATAAAAATAATATGAAAGAAAAAGCAAGCTATAACGGAGGAAGAATGGGATTCACTTCACCTGAAATCTGTTAAAGCAGCATGTGGAGTTATTAGGATAATTGTGCATAATAATAATGATGATCATGACTGAAGTTGCTTTAGGATTTTAGTTTTGATCTTACAGAATCTCATTTTCCCTTCTGTCCAACCTTCCTCTTCCTCCTCTCCCCTTCATCCTTCTATCCCTGAAATTGTTGTGATCATGTGTTCCACTCCCTTTATACCACTAGAGTGTCAGGGGTTTTCCAAGTTGTCTTGCAAGGACAGATTGCTGTGAGTGACATCCTTAGTGTATCCAGTAAGCATGAGTTCCACGAGTATGCAGTGTCATTGATAAACGTGGCTATGTGTCTCTGACAGAGTTTGCTGTCTATATGATAGAAGCGCTCTTGGAAATTCACGTTTTACTTTGTTTTAAAGTGAAGGTGTATTTAAAGTATGCAGTGTCATTCATAAAAGTGCTGTGTGTCTCTGACAGAGTTTGCTCTCTATATGATAGAAGCGCTCTTGGAAGTTCACGTTTTACTTAGTTTTAAAGTGAAGGTGTATTTAAGACCTGAGCTAAGACACAGGTCCAGCTAAGATCAAATTCTCTTGAGTTTAGAAGAGAAAGAAATTATGAGTCAAATTTTAAAATAATTTTGTCATTTTAAATTTGAGGAAAACCCTTTATTTGTTCTGATGAAAATGTCAGTAGTCATGGAACTGTGGTAAAAATAATGAAAAATCACTGGCCTGGGTCTGCTTAAATTGAAAACATTTTTTAATTAAGGTTTGACAGTATTTTGTGCTTCCACTGCCTAGCCACGTCCTATCTTGTTCTTTTATTCAGTCCTCTACAGTTGGGAACTGATTTCATTTTGAAGTTTAACTTGAAGGTGTGCCGTGCTGTGGCCTGGTGTTTGTTTTTTTTTTTTCCTCTGATCTACCTTAGAGGCTCTGTTGTTACCAGAGGCCATTCTCATCTATTCCTTTTAATCTTTCTTTTTATTTATTCTTTGTGTCTGTCACATCATGTGTCTAGGTCCCATTCATATCCCATCCCTATGGATACATAAGGAGCTGCTTTTTATAAAGGAAAAAGTTTATAGTTGATTTTGAGTTATAGATATTTTTGTGAAATATTTTAATTGGTTCAAACAAACACATGCCAATTTAAGTCTTTTATTTTAAAAATTACATTATTACATAGTAAGAGAGAACCAACTTCCACAAGCTGACAGCTTGTGGTCTTGCAGATATAACTTGGGTCATCAGGCTCAGCTGCAGGTGCCTTTGCTCCCTGAACGTCACACACACACATACGCACTCACGTAGTCTCTCTCACACACACACAAACCAACCCAGGTTAAGTCCTAAGTGGTAAAGAATACTCCTAATGCTTTTTGTGATAGTAGAGCTCTCCCCAATGAGACGTCCACTGAGATGTTAATTATAGTTAGTAATGAACACAGAACACAAAGGGCACACACATCTGCAGAGATAAAGGATGGAGGAGTTGAGAGTAATTAAAGCCATGGGCGTTTCTCCCTCTTCTCCTGTCTTCCTCTGCACTTGGCTGTAGGTCGTCATTGCCAGAGCTGAGACAATTCTCTGCTTATCTCCAGCTGCTTTCTTAAGGATATGATTTTGGCTTTTACTTACTATAACTACAAACACTACAGTGCGAAGTGGGAGAGATTTGTTCTCAAGATGTTTTCCTTTCTGGTAGATTTATTCTCTATTTCCAAAACTGGCAGCATTTTGTGTGGGTCTTGCTGCTTCTGCTGAATTTTGCCATTTGCAAGAAGAATTATTTTCCTTTAGTGTCATAGGTGACTGTGCACTGGCCAGTCACGTGTTAAATACTGTTGTGTGCCAGTCATGTAACTGTTCTCTTTAAAAACATGCCAAATTTGTTTTCTAAACACACAGAACAATAAGAAAAATAAATAAATAAAACTTATTTAATAATGTTAAATCTTTTAACATGAAAGTCTGAAAAATAATATAATATTCATGAAGACTTTGTTTCCTCTCCAAGAAAGATAAAAATGAATTCAGCTATAGGGTACATTACCAACTAACACTATGAAATTAATTTATTACCAGAGATAAGAGAGCATGAAGTAAAAATAGATAAGTATGCTATATGACCCTAATATCAAAGAAAAGTAAAAACCACTTATCTTGGAATAGATCAGACACACTGTTATTCAAGCCATTCAGGAATGTAATTATATCCATCTTTTATAAGACTATCAATCAGGGTTATTTCTCTAAGTTTGCAGCTGTTCTACATTACTGGGTTTTATAAATACCTCCCCAAAATGTTAGAGTAGCAGTAAAGACCTGTATCACCCTGTGGCTCAAAGAAACAACCACTCCAGAAAAGCGCAGGAAGAAAGCTTGAGATGAAAAGAGAGCCATGTGCCATGTGTGTGTCCTCCTGAGCCTATTCAAGAAGACAGCTGCATGAGGATGTGTGGCCAAGGAAATGTGAATGCTGACTGGTTGAAGAAGAAATTAAGGAATTAATTGGGTTTTAGTTTGGGATATGAAATATAGTATTTTAAGGCTTCTTAGGACTTTATACCTACAGACCAAGTTCGTTGGCAAAATTATGTCTAAAAATTGTTTTTTAATAATTAAGAAGTAGAATAAAAGATTGGCTTAGATGGGCTAAGCAGATAGTGCCATGTTTGGTGTGTGTTTCCTCCCTCCCTTTTGTGGTGGGGGGTCTAACCGAGGGTCTCATGCGTGGAAGCCCACACACACACTTGGTGCTAAAGGGAAATAACCTGAAATTCACTGAAAAACTAGTTGTTTATTACATTAGCCTCTCTGTTTTGTGTACATTTGAAATTTTCCCTAATAAGTTTTTAAATATGTAAATTCATATGACATATTTGATAGAATTATGATCTGGTGCAGTAACTTGTAAATTTAAACCCATCATCAGTGTTGAATAAGTTCAGAACCTCATCTGTGACATTATAAAACTGAAACAATTATTTCTCAGGTCCTTTTCAGCTCTAAGGTTTGGAAGTCTAAATACATTAAATAAAGATGTTTCAGATGACTTCAACAAACATCGTATAAAGAAAGGTGGTTTTTTCCTTTTATATAGAAAATATAATGAGAATTGGAGTCTGAGTCCCTAGAAGATAGGACAGAGCCTTTATGATGGCCTTCCCACCCCTGGTACTCACCATGAACGGTGCTCACTAGACACATTTTAAGCCAATGAAATTACTCCTTGCCATCTTCTTGCTTCCTAGGATTCATTCCTAGTGAAGTCAGTGTAAATAATCCTACTGTCTGTTATGACCTCACTAACTCAATTATTTCCACCAAGTGCATATCTAGAAAATAGTAGAACTCTGGGGCTACCAGGATGGCTAGTGGGTGAAAGCAACCTGTTCAGTCCCCAGAACTCACATGATGGTTGAGAGAGAAAGCTTGAAAGAGCCAACTCCCTCAAGTTGTCCTGACATATATGCATGCCATAGCATGTTCATGTGCATGTACAGATACACACAAAATAAATTTTAAAAAATTTAAGAAAATAGTACTTATTGGCATTCCTTTTATTACTTAACATGTACTATTTCAGACTGTAAGATGGAGAGTAAATTACTATTGGGAGTTAGTTGAATATTTTATATACCGTGGTCTATGTTCCTCACATGCCCTCTGATTTGGTTAAAAGTACATCATGAGAGACTGAGAATCTTAAAATACGATTTTGAGTTTATTTTGCTGTCAACAGAGACCTCCTGCAAATTGAGAGCACATCTTTCTAAGGTAACATTTACCTCCTCACATCTTCAGCAGCTATCAGACATGACATAGGACATATTCATTGACCCTAAAATTTTTCATTAGAACCCTGCACTGAAAGGGGGCAGCCCCAGCCAGACAAGAGGCTCATTTCAATTTTAACGGCTGTAATTAAAGGTTAATTCACTGAGTCAGGATTAACGAGGAAAGTACAAATGATAGGCTAGCAGCTGCCTTTATAATACAAGATCAGAACAACGCAATTACAGTAAGAATTAGAAAAAAAACAATTTCCAGGAAAGGGTCCCTTAATGAGCGAATTAAACTGTGGTCACTAAACATAAATTTATGAAATAATGCTTCTTAAGGAATCATATAAATTAACATTGCATACCTAAGTATATTCTTTCAACAGTGGGAGCAAAGGTGCTCTGAAGTTTCTTTATTTCTAAGTTGCCAGAAAGTATAAGGCTGTATTTAAATAAGATGTTTTGAGATAGCAATGTGTTCTCCCCTCTCTTCTTGATGTTCAGTGGTCTTTATGGAGCTGTAATTGATCCTCTTTTTCTGCCCAGGTCTGCCAAGTACTTCTTCTTATACTTTGGCCCTATTTTCCTTTTAAAGGCCATACCAAACCTCCATTTCCTCTATTGTTAATTTAAAAAAATGACATACAACATAATTTTCAGTTACATTGTATTTACATTTTTTTACAGTTTTTCTTAAAACTCAAACTCAATGCTATATTTTGTCTAGGCCATGTTACTCTCTTTCTGTGTGATATGTCTTTAGCATTGGGGCATCGATCCAAGTTTTTATATGTGATGTAACTTGCTAGAAAGCTCCAAGTTACTTATTATGTTAGATATCCTTCTATGATAGCCTCATATAGTAGCTGGCACATAGTAGGACCTCAGAATCTGTTATCATCTTAAGCTGTTTTTATGCTATTACAATTAAATCCACATACTTGTTTTTAATTATTTGAGCCCTAAATTCTGTCATATAGTTATCGCCTGTCACAGAATGCAAAAAGAAATTATAGATACTTAAGCTTAAAGGTATAAAGAATATCATAAATACAGACCATGGAACATGATTCCGCGGAAGCTTGGGGTATGTCCGTTGCATTTGAGCAGGTTCTGTGCAGTAAATCTTACGCAGGAACAGACCTAAGTGTTGACTCCTGGAAGCTTATAATCTGGTAGAATGGTTCTTAAAAGGGGAGAAAGGGCGGTTACTTGTAGATTTGTGTCATCTGATAGCAGAGCTAGGAGTGCTGCCGCCTGAGGAAAGGCGCTGTGGGCATGGCGCAGGGTTATCGAGAGGTGATCTTTTTATTTGTTGTTCCACTGACAAGTGCTGTAGAATTTGTTCATGTGTACATCCTGGGAAACCTGAGGAAAATTGATATTGTTTTCCTGGTATTTAGATTAGCCCAGGCATTGTATGTAGAGTGGTACAGCATGCTGTTTTGAACAATATTTTGACATTAAGAACTCCACAAAATAGTATTTAAGCCCCTTTTGGCGTGAACAGTTGATAACTTTTCATTCATAATTAGCTCATAGAGAACCGGGAGACATTTCAGGGAAATTGAACTGTCAGTGGGTAGAAACAAGCATTTGACCTCATCACATTGAGTGGGGCCCATCATAATTTGTTCATTTGGTGCCCATCAGCCCAGCCTCATCTCTCATACGGCACCTCTCTGACCTTCCCTCTCCAATTCCGCTCAGTTCAGCTTTAATTATGACTCCGCAGACCTGGAGAAATATTGCAGCTTGCTCTCAAAAACCCTGAACTGCCACTCACCAAAAGATTGGTTTTTAACAGGTAATAAATGCCCAGAGGAAATGGTCCACATACACAGCCTGGGCTTCTTTTGAGCTTTGGCTGGCTCTCCATGCACCGCTGTTGCCCATAGCCTGTGATTGACTTCACCCCTGATCAGTACTCCTTCATGTGGGCAAACTCCTGTAGTTGTTTGTTCTCTGGTGCATCCCAAAGTCGAGAAACAGTTTAGGTAAAGTGTTAATGTTTTGGGGATGTTGTATCTGCTCTTTTCTACTTTGGTTAATAATTGTTTTTTTTTAGATTCCTCCCTCCCCTCCAGAGAGAGAGTGAGAACCAGGAATGCCTCTTGTGGCGGTAGAATTCACTGTAGTCCATCCATTGTTGACTAAAGGAATGCTGCTGAGTTAAGTGTTGATTCTAGTGACAAGCAAACAGTGCAGCTGAAAGCAGCATCCAGGTTACCAGCACACTGCTGTCTGTTCTGTCTGCTCCAACGAGGCTGAACTTTTACAGAGCCCCATTCCATGGCAGTCAGGGACTTGTTTAGCAAGACATCATAAAGCTTCTCAAAATAGAAAGTTTAACTTTTACTTTCAAATTGTAACCCTGCAGACTTCATTGCAAATAAAAATACTGAGAACTGTAGTCCTCTACTGCATATCCTTGTACTGAATGTTGAACTGTCAGCAGGATTTTCAGGTCATTTGACAGAAAGGATACAGGTGCAGTAGCCAGCACTGAAGGTGACTGCTGTTCTCATCAATCACTTTGCCTTTCTTCAAGTTGATACATAATGGACCCCTTCAATCAACTTCTTTGTCACTTGTTTGGGAAGAAGGAAAAAAAAGAAAGAAAGGAAAGTGGAAAGGCCGGACTGTGAAGTCAAGGTTAGGAAATGAATTGTTATTTACTCTGAGTCCAGAGGTGTCATTGTGAAGGGGTTGTTCTTCATAAAACATTGGTTTGAGCTGCATGGTGATATGCAGTTGGAAGCTCTTACAGGTTTCTGCGTGGGCCATGCTGATCAGAGTAGTGATCCAAAATGTGAGCTTGAATTAAGACATTGTGTTGTGGCAGAAACATGTTTTGTGTCAGAAAAATGTTCAAATCACCATTCCTTTTACTTCCTAAAATTGCACCAAGCATTTAATCATGTGAGCATCATTCTTGGGGAGTGTGATGTGGATCAGCCACCGACAACTGAGCTTTATACCTCTGTCATACTTAATCTGAATCAGAGCTTTCTCACATTGATGGGAGGGAGAAGGGAGCTTGGGGTGGAATGTGTATGTTTTCCCTATTTTCTAGAATCCGTAGTTAGTACTATTCGCCAAGTCTGAATCGCTAGATTTTTAAGCAGGCAGCAGGTAAGGCAGTTTAAAAGAACTATCAGGGATTAGCATCTGGCCTGGCAGGTTCCTTTTAGGAAACAAACCCTTTGAACTAATTCCTTAAAGAATGAGACACACCTAGAGTAAGCTATCAACTCATCAATATTTTGATAAATAGGCACATAGGAATCCCAACATAGGTCCTCCCCCATCTTCAATATAGTTATATATATTCTAAGCCTGACCAGTGTGTTTTCTAGAGTCTGTTTTTATAGATATGTGACTTAATGCCTCTATCTTACTTCTAAGCCCTCAGCCAGAGGTGCTGTTATGTCAAAGGCAGTGTGGTGACCTGAGCAGGTGTTAGATTACACAAGGAAATTATGTCTGTGAAATTTGCTTCCCAGTTTGCTAAGAATGCATTGGGTAGAATAAAGAATATAGCTTTATGTTCTTTCTAGTCTCAGCAGATTTGGCATTTGTTTCTGGAGTGAATTTTCTTGCTTTCAGTTATGGTTTCTTGAGTTTCTTCTTTCAAACCTGATTGATTCTGTTAATAAATGTTCATGGAAACTAGGTGCAGAGGCTCAAATGAAACCCAAGGTACTGGGGTGGGGGGAGGGGAGGCTAAGACCAGAGGACCTTGAGCTAAGGCTTTGCCTAGGCAACATAGTGAGACCCTGGCTTGAGAAATAAATGTGCATGGTGTCTTCTACTCTCTGTATATTGCAGTCTTAAGTTGTGGCGAGTAAGCCCTGGCTGCAGTCTCGTGGCATATGGCTGGAAGTCACATGAGCTGGAAGGGTAGAGTAGAGTCTAGCTACAAAGATGTTTATTCAAAGGGAAGGATCTGTGAAGAGGAAGGACCAGTGCCGCCAAGTCTGCCAGGTCTGTAGGAGGGGCCTCTTATTATTTGTAATAAAGCCCTGAATTAAAGCAAATGCCTTCACTAATATTATTTACACATGTAGCATTTCTACCAAGACACATTTGCCATTTCACATAGGTTTCTGTCAGATTGATACACACTAAATTGATGCTTTTTCTCAGTAGCATTTGTCCATATCTGGTGATGCTTTTTGCCTAAGCACTCACTGTGTTACTCATCTCTACAGTTGTTTGTGTGACAGGCACAAACAGCTGCCAGATGAGTGGAACCTGCATTCAGAGAGTCACATACTTTTTAAACATTAGACCTTTGTCTTATATTTGTTTGAGAAAGTGATGTTTCTAGACAAAGTTTCCTTTTTAAAAAGTTCTTCTTTATCAGTTTATTTTGCTCCACCCAGAGTACCTCCCACGTTTGTTTTCCTTCCTTTTCCCCGTTGAAATGTTCTGTAGCTCACCAGAGCCTATTGCTGCTGCTAGTACTAATCCTGCAGTAATCCCATTTTCCATTCATATTTAACAGAAAGGCTCATAGCTGCCTCCTGAAGAGGAGGTTAAGATGCAGTGACTTTGAGAAGGGCCATCTTTTTATTTGTTCCTAGTGTCTGCCAGTTAGCCACAAAGAGATCACAATCAACTACCAGTACTTAGAACAGGAAAGGATGGGTGCAGGGGCGGGTACCTTTTTTAGACTAACTCTCTGGCAAGATGTCCAGGCTAAGAGCCATTCACAGCCATTAGTATCCGTGTCAATTGTTGCTGACCCTGGTAGGGAAGCAGTGCAATTTCCTAGATTCATGTGTCCTACCTTCTTCACAAGTGGAGTCACAACACAGGAATCCACAGTGAGATTTCAGAGACAGTTTCTTACTAATACAACATATTTCCACAAACTTGATGGCTTAAAGCAGTGCAGATTTATTGACCTTTTTATTTTATGTATGAGTGTTTTGCCTGCATGTGTGTGTACCGCATGTATGCAGTGCCTGCAGAGGCCATTAGAGGGCATTGGAGTCTCTGGAAATAAGAGTACAGGTCACCGGTGGTGAGCCACATATGGGTGCTAGGAACCCAACCCAGGTCTTCTGCAAAATCAGGTGCTGTTATCTGCTGAGCCATCTCTCCAACCCTGGGGATTTATTATCATATAGCTCTTGAAGTCAGGGCTTCAAAATAGGTCTCACTGACCCAAACTAAAAAATCAGGCTAGGCTGTGGTGGCCTTTAATCCCAGCACTTGGAGGCAGAGGCAGGTGGATCTCTGAGTTCAGGACCAGCTTAGTTTACAGAGAGAGTTTCAGAAGAGCAGAGCTACACAGAGAACCCTGTCTTGAAAAACAAACAAAAAGTCTGCATGGCTCTATTCCTTCTGGAGCTATGGGGAAAGATAGAAAGATAGAACCTTTTCTACCTTCCCACCCTCTAGAGAGCGCTCACATTCCTTCGAGGCAATTGTCGGCCACAGTGTTGCGAACTCTTGGTCCTAGGTTCAGATGGTGTTCTTGCTTTGGAGATTGAAGAGTCCAAGAATAAGAATATAAAAATGTAGATTCCAGAAATAAGAATGTAGAAATAAAGAAACATAAAGTTGTAAGCCAAGGAGAATGAGAAAAGACTGTTGGCAGCTTAAGGATTAACTATTAACAGTGGTTTACTCTGCTTTACAACCCATAACAGCTCTATTTGCAAGGCTGAAGCATCTCTCTCTAAACTTAAGGTCACTTTGCAAACTGAGGATCAGCTTTTAGATACCCCTTGGCCATTCCTGACCAGAAATTGGAATGAGCTGAGTTAACTTTTAAATGATGGGATGTATGTGACTTTTGACTTTTTGGTTTTATATTGTCTCATACCCTTCCCTGCTATGCGAAACTGTCACTGTCAGGGAGGTGCAGAGCCTTGGTAAACACTATCAAGGAGTGCCAGGGGAAAACAATGGACTGAATGCAAACACTAGTTTAACTGGAAAACTATTAATTTTTGAAAAACTCTGGAAATTGCAAAAAGGGCAATTTGTGTCTGAGTTTTACCTTGAGATTGTAAAAATTCCTTTGTTATTGCCTAATGCTTGTTGTTTCTTACTATAGAAAGGGAGGGTTCCAAATCTGTCCTTTGCCACAGCCGGACAAATCTGTCTCTGGTGTGGTCTCAGCTAACTGATAAGCTTTTTGTGCCCCATGGAGATTTATTTTTTAATTTTTATTTTTTTCCCTGTAATAAAGTTTGCTTCTGGTTTACTAGACTTTGGTGGTCTGTCCCCATCTTTACGCAACCCACATGGATCCAGTAGAGATTCTGGTCCCCTGCCTAATCAAACTGTTGCCTCTGTCAGATCCTCTTAAGAAAATTCGCAAATTTCACAGCAAATTAAATTTTTCCTCTTGCTAGTATTGTCCTTTTGATGTGCAAGAAAATGTTAACACATATTTCAACAGTCAGAATATAGATTTTTGACAAAAACACTAATTTATCTCATTAGATAACTAACTCATTTGTGCTTTAAGGCATCAGAGAAATAAGTTACTTGTGTTTTGGAAAAAGGCTAAAACATGTAAAGAAATTGTATTCAGGCTTAGCATATTGCTAGTTACCCAGGGCATAAGAATATGCATAAAGTTAAATGATACCCAAATTAAATAATGATGTCAGAGTGAAGTGTGATTAAGACTTATGCAGTAGATGTAACAGTGGGAAGAGTCAGACACGCTGGACTGCAGTTGACCATTGGATTCTATATTGGATTTAATATTATTTAAAAGATGACAAGTAAATGTCAGTTTATTGTGATTAAGTAAATCGGAACAAAAGTGATTTCTTTGTGCAAGACTGAAAAAAAAGTGAGGCCTAAGCTCTAAGTCTGAGACACTGCTTGGGGAGCTATACTTTGAGACCTCTAAAAAATCCTCATCAAGGTGTTACAAACCTGTGAAATACTGTCAGAGAAGGCCCAGCCCAACATGAAAAGTAAAATTGTTTCATGTCTTGTATTCCCTGGGCTAGTACTGTTTTATGTTGCTATGTGAGAGGGTTAATCATAGCTGACCTATCTCAGAGCCACGGTCAGTCATGCTGAATGCCCTGAACCAAAGATGGAGTTGATGGTGCCCTCTTTATAACCGAGAATGGCAAATAACACTGCATGAGCACTGCTGTCTCCTCATGGAGTAAGGACCAGTGGGCAGAAGTTGAGTAATCAAAGCAACAGACTAGGAGCTGAGCGTTGGGTTAGCCCTTAGATGGACAGATGTTAACTAGGGAGGAGTGAAGCAGGGTTGCATTCATGCCCTGGGATTTCTCAGACTAGTTTGACTGCAATTCTCTTCCTGTTTGTGTGGTAACTTATCCAGAAAACTTGCAGAGAAAACAATCAAAGAGCACTTCTCAGTGATCAGGAGGGTGGGCAACATCCTGTATAGTTGTGAAACTTTGCTCTTGAAGAGTTGAATTTATTTCTGGACATCAGTCTTCTTAATAGCAATGCATCACCCTCCGTCCACAAATGCTGCTATAATCAGTGATCTGTTGGTTTGTCCATTTTCAGCTCGTAGTACAAAATAAATGAAAGCCAAGGGCATTACAATTGGGAGGGAAGGAGAACTGTTATTTAAAAGGCTTTTAAATGATGTCACTATATATTCTTTTAACAACATCCTCTAAAAGCCTTTGAAAAAGTAGTCCCTACCTCCCTCTGTTGTTAACAGAGATGGTACAGGGACTGCTCTTTAAAAGGCTGTTAAATGGTGATCCTATATATTTTAACATCAACATCATTTAGAAACCTTTTAGAGACAGTCTCTTCAGCCACTGCTAACAGAGAGGGAAAAAGGACATGGGGGAAGGGATTGCTTTTCTAAAGGCCTTTGGACGGCACTATCAATAAATACAGCGATATTGTTATAAAAGCCTTTTTCCAATGATGATTCAGCTTTTTTGATGTGTACTTTTAACCTCGTGACCCTTTGTCATCTGACAGATTGCTGTTTCAACATTGGCGAAAACTCAGTTTACTAATAATCCCCAAAATACTGTTTATTGAATTTTGTGAAGCTTAAAAATCAATTACACATATACTGTCTCATTCGGCCCTCACACCAAGTAGATGAAGCAGGCTGGATGTGTAGACTTAGCTCCATTTTGTAGAGGAGAAAGATAGGAAGCCTGGGGAGTTGCGATACTTCGCTTCACAATTAATACCCAAGCTCTACCCACTGTCCTAGTCACCTTCGCTCACTACTTATTTATTCATTTGCTTGTTTATTTACCTTTGGCAGGATCTCACTGTGTAGTTTGGATTGGTCTGGAATTTGGTTGGTAGACCAGGCTGGCCTCAAACTCACAGCAGTCTGCTTATGTCTGCCTCTCAAGTGCTAGGATTAAAGGTGTGCATCACCATCCCAGCACATTCTTAACACAGTGGTATTCTGACTTGGTCTTCTAAAGTGCTCAAATACTAAAGAGTTAATGTTTTTTATTAGCCTAAAATAAAATTCTGCAACTGAAATTCTGAAGGTAGACATGCAGAGGATGCTGTAGATGACAGTTAGCACAGGGTCCCACAACTGGTCGGTGGGCATAGACTTTGGGGTACACAGTCCTAAATGGGACATGTGTATCTCCTACCCTCATGGCTCTGGAATCATCACAGAAGATGGGGTAGAATGATAATAAGAGCCACAGGTGATGAATGACTTGAAGAAAACAGAAGTTTCTGGAAACGACAGGATAGATGCACATAGGAACTCTGAGCAGTCATGAACAGGGCAGGCTTCGTGTCCAGGAGTAGGTGGACAGCACAGGCTGGACTTAATGGGGCAAGGGAAGGATATATGAATGAGAGCAAAGTTGGGTAGATAAGGATGTTTGGTAGAATCTGGGAGATGAGGGAAGGGGTAATATGATCAAATTACATTGTATGATATTCCCAAATAATTAAGGAAAGCATTTAACATAGAAAAATAAACTAATATAATACGAATAAGGATGAAGGTCACATGGCTTTGCTTCATACACCTGGACTCCAAAGAACCACAGGTTCCTATACTGCAAATCAAGTTTTCTGTCAGTGAGATTTTAAATGTTTGAACAAAGATCAGGAAAAGTGTGTGTAATTATATAAATGTTTGTTTATGTCTCTGTTTCTGTCTCTTGATCTCTAAGAACCCATTTCCCCATCCTTGCTTGGGATTTGGCACCTGTGATGTATAAGGAACTCGTTACACTCTGTTCTGTCAGACTGAATAAAGCATCCTGGGTGGGGTCTAATATTTCAGTTAACATACCCATGTCCATCAACTGAGATAACTTTTCCTACCCCTTAGACTTTTATCTGGATGAGATCCATGTCCCTCAACCTGGGAGATTCCTATCCCCTAACTTATAGTACAGTTGAGTGCAAAGAGGCATAGCCAGCCTTAGAGGCCATAATTCTGTCTCTGAAATACATAGCACAATTCCTAGTTGCCCTGACGTAGTCTGTAAGGTTCTGTCCCATAGTCTAGCCTTTCTCTGGGAATTTCCATTCGGATCATGCCAGCCTGTAGTACATATTCTCAGCATGACCTCATTTGCAATGACCTATAATTCTGTCTATGTCTAAATCATTACTGCCTGTGAGGTGAGATTATCTGTAGAAAGCCCCTAGCTGTTGCTTCCAAGCCAACCCACTGTCACCTTAATATCCCTTCCTAATGTAGGACTACCTTCCCATGCCCTCTTCTCTCCCTCGCCTTTTATCCTTAGATTTTCTTTTGCATGCAGTAAAGACCATGAATTCTCACATATGATCTTGCCATCCTTCCGTTGTCCTAGGAAACCTCATTGTGTTTGTTCTTTGATGTATTGGATTCTGACCACCTGGACTGAAGTTCAGGCACACCCACTTTTATTTGAGCTCAGAACTGTAACTGTAACTCATTGCCTTGCTTGTGCCTTTCATATTCCTCAGGCCCTTTATTTATTCAGATTTTATTTTATATTAGCCTAAATTCAAAACAATCCTGAAAGGCAGATGTCAGTGCCAGTATCTCCATTTTGATGAGTGGCAGATCACTAGAACTTGAGGGACTTTTCTAGTGTCCAAGGGCTATATATATCTTGTCTTAAAAGTCCTACTTTTTTATTTTAATAGAAAATAAATTGTTTTCATATGATATATTCTTTAGAAAACAGACACCTCCCAAAAAAAGATTAAAAATGCCATAACAAAACAATATGAGACAAAAATATCTATAGAAATACCACTGGGTTTGTTTTGTGTTGGCCATGGAATCTACCTGTGGCTAATGTATCCAGTGAGACTCCGTTGAAGAAAATAAGTTTTCCTTTGCAAGCAGTTGTCAGTTAGTGGCAGCTTCTTGTTTAATGATGGGAGATTGTGTCCACTTCCTCCTCTAACTCTGGCCTTTGAACCTGTGCAGGCCCTGTGCATGCTGCCGTAGTCTCTGTGAGTTCATATATGTATCAGTTCGTTGTGTTTGGAAGACTCCCTTTCCTTGGTATCTTCTATTCCTTCTGACTCTTACAATCTTTCTGCCTCCTCTTCTACAGAGTTCTCTGAGTCCTGAGGGGAGGGATTTTATGGAGATCCCATTTAGGACTGAATATTCCAAGGTCTACACTCTCTGCACATTGTCTAGTTGTGAGTTGTCTGTATTGGTTACCATCTACTGTAGGAGGAAGTAGAAGCCCTCCTTTTAAGGGAAGCATTTTTACAGGGGCTTATGGGAATAGAAGGAATCTAAAATCAGGAATGAGACAAGGCTGTCTACTCTCTCCTCACTTGCCCATATAGTTCTCAAAGTCTTAGCTACACAATTGGGCAAGAGAAAGACGTGGGAAGGGGCACAAATAGAAAAGGGAGAATTCAGACTATCATTATATGTGGTGACATAGACTATAGAATGCTAAGAAACTCTTGCCTCTAATATAAACACAGTAAAGTTTCAGGATACAAAAGTCAACAACATAGCAGCCTTCATATATACCAACAGTGTACTCTCAGAGAAAGAAATTGTGAAAATATCCTATTCATAGTAGTTTCACACACACACAAAAAAAAATAAGTACTTAGGAATAAGCTTAGCCAAAGAGCTTGAAAGAGCTCTACAATAAAAATTTGAAGACACAGAAAAGCACTCAAAGAAGATTCTAGAAGTTGGAAAGAGCATCCATGTTCCTGTATTGACAGAATTAATATTGTGGAAATGACTGAACTACCAGAATTAATCTACAGATTTAGTGCAGTGCCCAGTAAAATCCCAGTGGCATATTTTATAGGTCTAGAAAAAAAATCCAATAATACCAGTGGAATCACAGAAGACCATGCTTAAGGTTAGCCAAAACAATGCTAAGGGATAAAAGCATAGTTAGAAGTATCTCAAGCCTGGTGACCTACCAAAATTAAAGGCAGAAGATATAAGTCACTTAAACAGACCCATTACAGGTAATGAAATTGAGGCTGTTATCAAGTTTCCCAACAAGGAAAAGCCCAGGTCCAGAAGAACTGTTGAATTATTCTTTTCAAACTTTCAAGGAGGATTTAGTAATAGTTCTTCTTTACTTCATCAAACAAAAGATGAAGAAGCACTAGAAAATTCATTCAACAAAATCACTATTATCCTGATACCAAAATTAGGTAAAGAAAGAACAGTAACAACAACAAAACTATAGACCAATTTCTCTGATGAACATAAGACACAGAATTTCTCAACAGAATGCATGCAGACCCAATTCAGAAACACATTAACAGGATCATAAAACATGGCCAAGTGGGCTTCATCCTAGAGATGCAAGGTTGGTTCACATTACATAAATCAAGAAATTTAGTGCATCATCTAAATGCATAATATCTCAGTTGATGCAGAAAAGGCATTTGACCAAGTTCACCACGCTGAAGTCCTGGAGATGTTAGGAGTAGATAGAGCATACCTCAAAATGATTAAATCTGTACACAAACCTATAGCCAAGACTGCCACTAACTAGATTGTTTTCTAATTAAATGTGCTGATAGTAGAACTTATAGACTTGTCTTTGGAGGGAAAAGAATAGAATGTTGTATATTAATTCCCTCTACATTGCAAAGTCTTACAGACAGACACATTTTATATATAGGGCCAGGAAAGTTTATTGGTAGTGTTAGGGATGGGACTATAGGGCTTTGCACTTGGTAGGCAAGTACTCTACACTGAGTTACATCTTCAGCCCCAGGTTCTTTGTAAAGAGAGCTAGATAGTGAATACCTTAGCCTTGTAGACTGTAGCCACTCAGTGATGCCATCTTGGCACAAAAGTAGCCTGAGAAAGACAGTACAAAAATGAGCAAGTGTCTGTGCCAGTAAATATTTTAGAAACTAAAATATGAGTTTTGATATTTTAATATCATAAACATTGTATTTTCATAACCATTTTAAATGTTAGAACCATTCTTAGTGCATAGGCTACACAAAATTAGGCAGCTTTTGACACCTCTTTACTGGCATATGTGTATTAATGAACTCATTAAGTGTATATACACTGTTCATATCTGCCTGCAAACAAAGTTTTTTATTATTTTTTATGTGTATGAGTCTTTTGCTCACTTATATGTCTGTGCACCACATGCATGCCTGGTGGTCACGGAGGTCAGAAGAAGGCATTGCTCCCCTGGAACTGGAGTTTTACATGTTATGAGGGACCATGTGGATACTGGGAATCAAGTCCATGTGCTCTGCAGGAATAAGAAGTGCTCTTAGCTACTGCTCTCTCTCTGCAGCCCTTATAACAGATTTTTGAGATGTGTTAATTATCACAAAAATAAGTAAGAACATTTTGAAATGTTCTTAATCTATGCTCGTTACTCAAAATACTAGAAGTTATCACAACTGCTCTCTACAATAGTCAGGTTTACATACATAAGTAAGAGTTATCCTTGAGATAACAAATCGCTTATTTAAAGTAGCGCTTTCTAGAAGGCTTAATACATTTATTTGGATCTGTGCTTTCAGGTAGAGGTAAAGCAAAATTTGCCCTTTGCTTTTTTAATTCTATACTAGATACTGTTCAGTGCAGGGAACTGGAGACACAGTGAGCTTGCTTTTCACTAGGTAAATTAGACAGTTTTGAGGCCTTCTGCCTTATAACTCTGACCAATTGAACCGTACAGTGGTTTAAAAAGCACCAATTTAAGAGATGCAGCTTACATCTGCTTGCAGCCTCTTCCTTACCTTGTCACGTTTATAAATCATATCTAAATAGGCACTGCCATAAAATAAGCCAAGCAAACAAGACACAAAGAGAACAGTTTGTATATTGCAGCTCTTCATTCTTTAGAAATTTAAAGACAAAACAGATTGATAATACTTAAAGATGATTGTGTAACTAAATACGATGAAAGCATAAAAGGTTGAAAATATGGTTTTTGTAATGCTCTATGTGGAAACATTGTCTTTGAAAGAGTGGCGCGGCTACTGAGGGAGCCCAGGATAAGCCCTTCACTCGATACTCCATGTTTTATTTTTCAAGTCTTGTTTTAGATTTTATAATTCAATCATTTTAAACGGCTATGTGCAAAAGAAGTTTTACAACTTTAATCTTAATAATCTCAAGAAAAAGCAGACATGCTATGTCATAAAATAACTATTAGTGACTAGTTTGTATCCTATAAATCTAACTTGAGTTGATAATATGGTCCATTACCTGCTAACTGCACAGAGTATTTTTCATTTTACACTCTTCAGTTACTTTTTAGTGAAGTGTTAAAAAATATGAAGCTTTTCTCCTCTCTAAAACCGCACGCTGTCTGTCTGTTATTAGGGAGATAACAGCTCTTATAAATGTTTCAGGAAGCACTAAGTAGACAGTTATGTGCTCTCTCATTCCACGCTTATTTGCTTACTGTAATAAACTGATAAAATATGTGTGCTTTGTCTCTGTGTATCTACAGGCGTCATGAGTCACATAGATTTCCTTTAGAAATAATGTTGTGGCTGCAGAATTGATTGCTTATTTTCATAAACCATCTAAAGGTACACGAACGACTTTTATTATTTAAACATTTGCTGGGGAAAGATTTGTAGGGGATCGTCTCACTGATACTTGATGCTTTTGCTCTCCTCCCTCTGGGGGAAGCTTTTTTTATTGTAGTGTCACTGCAGCTGGGGAACTAATTACCTCCTCAGGAATCCTCGTGAGGATGGCCTTGTCACCAGCTTAGCATGCAGCAAGCTTTTAACTTTTAGAAGTTTTGTTATGACAAAATTAAGACTAGTGTTTTCAAGATTGAATAGATGGCTCAGTGGTTAAGAGCACTGGCTGCTCCTCCAGAGGACTCACATCTAAGGTTCAATTCCCGTTACCCACATAGCAGCTCACAACTGTCTGTACCTCCAGTTTCAGGGCATCTGACACCCTCACACAGACATATATGTGAGCAAAACGTAAATGCACATAAAATAAAAAATAAATGATTTTAAAAAACTAGTGTTTTCAAGCATTATTTTTCATCCTGGTTGGATGGTACAGATTTTATCAAAATCCTTTTTTTTACATGAATCTATATGTTTCTAATATTTGTTTCACAGAACTTCTTCTCATCAAAAATTTTTCTTTATGTACGCCTTTAGAGATAGTTTTTCTTTTGTTCATAGTTACATATATGTATGATTATGTGTGTCTATATATATAATAGAACTCTTAAATCGTTTCCTAAAACTAATAAATGTTGATGCTCATGATTCTCCACTTATCACCACACTGTGCTTCAGTAAGCACAGTGTGATATTTTTAGAAAACGTTGTATCCAAATGCTTAGCACCAGATAAAGTATAGTTATAACCAACACTGGAGGTAAGATTATTAAGAAATTCTGTAATATTTAAAATGGTGAAAATCTGATTTGAATTCTGAAAATAGATTAAATTATGTTTTAAAGTAAGGAGTGAATGGGAAACCAGATAATAAACATAATAAATTATATATTGTGTATCGCTGTGCTTGGTGTGTGGTGTACACAGTACCAGTACTGTAGAAGCAGAGGCAGGTAGATTTCTGTAAGTTCCAGGCCAGTCTGGTCTACAAAGCAAATTCCAGGCCATCTAGGGCTACTTAGCGACTTTGTGTCAAAAAAAGGAAGTGAATGAGGGGAGGGAGAGGAGAAGGAGCATAGTATTAAGTGACAATGTGAAAAGATAAAGGTGAATATGGGGGAAATAGAAATTTTACTAAACCTCATTAGGAAGGTAATATTGGAACGAAGACATATCAAAACTGAGCGAGGTGGCTATGTGCAAAAAGTACATCCCAAGCCAAGCAAGCTACAGGTAGGACATGGTAGAAGTGTAACTGTCTGGCTGCTGTGTTAGAGGAGCACACACATAAGGGTGAACTGGAATAGAGTGAGCAATGGTGTCCAGAGTAAGAGGAATGCAGTCGACAGGGACCTAGCAGCTTTGGTTGGGGGAGGGGGCTTTGTAAAGAGTTTTTACTTTTACACTCCATTGGTGTAGGAGGGTCATCTGTCTATGTGTTACTTTCATTGGTTAATAA
>LOEQ01001144.1:344709-372405 GCA_001685075.1 Bramus lutescens | reverse complement strand
ACTGGTGTGCGTGAAGGGGCTGGCCCTGCCGAACCAAAGCTAAAGGATGTCCATGACACAGGGCAACAACAGGATATCTGAGAGGAGTCCCCATGAAAATCCAATCTTGATGGTGCAGCAGAAGCCAGAGGCCTTGAACTAGTGCAGTGACTCATTGCGAGTAAATCTTTTGGGTTTTACACACTGCAACTTCTACAGTGAGATTCTTTTCTGTGTTTCCTTATGTGGAAGAGGTTGCAGGGGTGGAGTGTAGATATGGAGGGGTGAGGAGATGAGTGGGATTGGGGTGCATGATGTGAAGTTCACAAAGAATCAGTAAGAAGTTTTTTTTTAAAATGTAAAATTTCTTCGTCAAAAAGAAAAGGTAAGAACTAAAAACAGGGAGTAGAAAGGCACTGGAGCACCTGGAACAGACAGAAGCTCCATCGGCAGGATATATGTAAGGAACTCTCGTTCTGTGATCAGGGCCCAGGATATATGTAAGGAACTCTCGTTCTGTGATCAGGGCCCAGGATATATAAGGAACTCAACATTGTCTATCCAAGTGCTAAATATTCATTGTTTTCACTTGAGCAATTCATATCTTTAGAGGATGAAGCTCAGGTAAGGAATTGTTTGATAGAAGAAAGATCTGTGATACATTTAGATTGCATGTGTAAGTTCTAGTGTCTGTGACACATTATCCTGTTTTATTTCATTTAATGGTCAAAATGATCTCTGAGGGGTTATTACTCTCCTTAGACAAGGAGCCTTGGTTCTCAGGATCAGTAAGCAGCCTGCACACTCCATCTGTCTTACTTGATTTACCCATTTGAATAATAAGCATCTGTGAAATGGGTTGTAAGTAAAAAATCTTACCTTCCATCAAAGTGTTATCCAATTTGGTGTAGCTCAGCTATGTGAAACTGTCTTGATAATGCTCCTCTGTTGGTCTGGTAATCCAGTAGGTTTATATCTCACCAGTCCTATCTGTGTTGAAATATCTATGAATGGAAACAGACATAGTGATTTCATGTTAAAGCAAAGGAGATGTAAAGAGAAGGGGAAAGATAAGGAATATTTGGGACTGGCGAGATGCTGTGCAAGCCTGGCAGCTTGAGTTCGATCCTCAGAACAACAGAAACGTGGAAGGAGAGAATCCACTCCACAAACTTACCTTCTGAGCTCCCCACGTTCACTGTGTCACATGCATTGTTACCCCACATATGCCATACACACACGAGACACACCAACTTGAAAGGTTTTAATTACTTTTTTAAATGAAAAGAATAGCTGTAAAGAGAAAGAAACAACCAGAAAAGAAGGCAAAATGATAGGAAAGAAGAAATGAAGGACACCTTGGAGACTCATGCAAATGAGAAGAAAAAGTTTGTCCAAACATAAAGGAACCTTTCCAAACAGCGTAGAAAACTGACTTAGTGTGTAGAAGGTTTTCATTCTGCGTGAATAACAGAAACCCAACTGTGGCTTAACCAAACAGGGCTTTTCTACTGCTCTAAGAACAGTCCAAGCTCAGCAGTGCCAAGCTGGTAACCAATTGCTCTGTGTCTGTGAGGGTCTAAGTTTCTCTGTCTTGTGTATCTTGTGCTGATTCAGTTGTGATAGATTTTGCATTCTCACGGCTGCATGAAGACTGCTCTACTCAAAGGCTCCTTCCTGTCTTATGTTCTTGCCTCTCCCCCAACCCCCAAAAAAGAAAGTGGGGCGGGGGAGAGGGTATATCAAGGACAAAGGAACCATGTTTGAGTCCAAACAGCAAAGCAGAGAGCTTCTCTGGCAGCTCCCAGTGGAATCTGTCTGTGCTTCATTGCTCATAACTGGGTCACTTACTCACTCTTTACTGCAGGAGAGGCAGAGAAATGTTTCCTGGGGCCCATTGTCAGCAAAGAAGAAAGAGCCAACAGATACTGGGTTAGCAGGTACCAGTGTCCACTGCTGCAGTGTTCTAGTTCTGTTATAGTTTCCTCCAATGCCCATTTTGGACACTCAGTGATTCCATTTCAGCAGACACAACAGAAAATGTACATAAGCACCAAGAGCAGAACACATCTGGCCAGTGGTGTCTGCTGTTCCCCCCGCACACTGTGTCACTAGGAGAAAGCCATTCAAGAGTACTTCCCTGACTCCAGAGAACTGAGAAACCATATTCCTCCCCTCCTCCCTCCCACTCTGCACCACTCTCACCCATCACTGCAGCAGAGCCACCTTGGAGCCCTGGGAAAGCACTTTTCTTACTGTAAAAAGAGTTACAGATAGCACAGTTCCTCTGTCCTTCTGGTCCTCTACCTCTGAAGTTATGTACATGCCTCTCTTAGTAAAATTTTGGCTGTGCATCCCTTTGCATCCCTTTGATGAATGCTTGTTTTTTTTTNTCAGGACCTCTGGAAGAGCAGTCAGTGCTCTTAGCCTCTGAGCCATCTCTCCAGACCATGAATGCTTGTTTTTTGCATATGTGAATATACTCGTGCATATGTAAGCATAGGTTTTGGTATGCTGACTTTTTAAAGATTTATTTATTATGATACAGTGTTCTGCCTACATGTATGCCTGCATGCTAGAAGAGGGCACCAGATCTCACTACAGATGTTTGTGAGCCACCATGTGGTTGCTGGGAATTGAACTCAGGATCCCTGAAAGAGCAGCCAGTGCTCTTAACCTGTGAGCCACCTCTCCAGCCCATGCTGACATTGTTTACCTACTAAGATAAAGAAAATATGACACAAAATTAAAGGTATAAAAAACCAATTAGTAGGAATTTTCCTCATTAGATTGTCCTGTGCCTTCTGTTTCGTAGAATACTGGTATAACTAGCACCTTGAAGGGTTAATTTTGTCTCATTAGCTTAAAAATTACATATACAGTTCATATACTGTGCAGTGTGCACACCTACTCCTTTATGGACTGTTACACATCTCTCTTAATGAGTTAGCCCTCCCTTCCATTGGGCTGGATGTCCTGCTCCAAGCATGATTTTTCTCTGTGTTCTCAGGCTAACCCTTCATCTAGTGCTTAGAGTCATCAGTAAGACCTTGCTCTAGCCAGGCTGTGGGGGTGCACACCTTTAATCCCAGCACTTGGGAGGCAGAGGCAGGTGGATCTCAGGGCTCAAGGTAAGTCTGATCTACATAGTAAGTTCCATGACAGCCAGAACTACACAGAGAAACCCTGTCTTGAAAAACCCAAAAAGGAAGAAGAAGAAGAAAAAAAAAGATGATGCTCTAGCAGGAGCCCCTGTCTCCCTTTCACGGCTCCTTTCATCTCCTGCTCAGGAAGCTCCATGCCTTCCATGCTTCTCTGGTCCCTCTCTACTGTTCCCTGCACCTCGCCGCCCTGTGCTCCCCTCCCATCTGACCATCTTGCTGACATGAGCACTAGCACTTCTCAGGTTAGGCCTCCCTGCAGATCTGGCTTCCCTTTGAAGCCACCCTTCCCTCTGTCTCCGCTAGTCCCTTTCCCCTGTTGTCCACAGGCTTGCACCACACCCTTCTCGGGGTGTCCTCTTTCTCCATGTCACCTTCTTTTCTTGCCCCTCCTAATATGCATTTTAATTGTCTCCTGGACACCTCAAAGTATGAGATAATTAAAGCCAAGTTATTTTGTGTGGAATCCAGATTTCCTTCTTTAATGTGCCATCATTTACCCAGTTCTCTGTGTAAAGTTAAAAGACTCTGTCCATCCAACACTCAGTCTGTCTCTTCTAATTCCCCATTGTAAATGCTTCCCAACCCAGAGAAGTGGGCTTTGAGGCCGAGACACTTGGCTATGTGCCCCTTGGCCATGTTGATTAAATTCTTTTTGGGGTTTTTGATCTTGGATGTTGCTGGCACTCAAACCCAAGGCCAGCAAGCACTCTATCCCTGAGCCACACCCCCAGCCTCTCCAATGTTCTTCCTGTGTCATAGGCTCATTGTTCAGATTTAATGATTAAAATACACAGTAAATGCCAAGAGCACCTGCCGCCTCCACCAGACTTCAGTGATCTCCCCAGCTGGGTGCTCGCTCCTCCCCAGTTTCTAGGTTACAGATGGGATCAGTGCTTAAGGTCCCCAATGGTTTGTCATTGCTTAAAGAAACATTGAAACTGGACTAGAGAGATGGCATAGTGGTTAAGAGCACTTGCTGTTTCTTCCAGAGGACCTGAGTTCCATTCCCAGCACCCACATCCGGTGATTCCAGGGGAACTGATGCTGTCATCTGGCCTCTTGGGTACCCACATGCTTACATAGACAGAAATAGAAAGGAATCTTTAAAAATTAAACCTTGGAAGTGCTTTGTGTTGGTTCTGTGAATAAAGTACTTGACCATGCGTGTGTCCACCCGCACGCTTCAGTGAAGAGGCCAGACGAGCCGTGAGCTGCAGCCCTCCATAGAAAACTGGTGTGAGTGGGCATGCTGTCTAGAAAGCCCTCTGCTTTGTGCCATCGGCCTCATCCATGCTCACCATTCCCGAAACACAAGCCTGGGTGCAAGGTTTTCTTAACTCCTCCCTCCACTCCTGCTAAATATACCAGCTGGGGTGTGCCTTTTCCACATAGCCTAGCACACATCTGAACATTCTGAACACAGGAAGTTTTGCTCCATCCCACCGGACTTGGGTTAGGGTCCAGTGTCACAGTAGATAAGATCACAGCTTTGTTTAGTAAATGTTGGGTTAATACATAAACAGGCCTTGAACAGTTCATTTGTGGGAAAACTTAAAGTAGCTTACATGAATAGATTGTCTGAGAGTAGGGAAGGAGTTAGTAAGCGTAGTGGTGGAGCACTGTCTAGTATGTATCAGGCTCTAGGTTTGGCCCCTAGCATCAGGAAGAAAAAAATCAGTAGTAACATAAATGTAAGTGGATTTCATGTCTCTTCTTCTGTTTTTCCTTTCTCACCCTCACTTCATCTAATAATGTATCTATATCAGCCACCTCCTAGTCACCATCCCTTGCCCACTGCGATCCAGTCCCTCTGTAGGCAACTAAGGAAGCTTTTGCTTCCCTGTCTCAGAAGAAGGAACAGATTTGGTTGGCTCATTTGCTCATCACTTCATCATCACGTTCCCTCTTCAACTGGAATATAAAAGGGGTACCTGGAGATTCAGCAACCATCTGGCAACCATGAGGAAAGCCAGCATCCTGTGGATGGTGGAGTAGAAAGCTAGAGAAATCTGGGTCCTTGGGAATTTCTTTAGCCACTTAATGAGCTTGTGACCTTAACTCTAAGATTTGTATTCTAGACAATAAACACCTGCTTCACAAGAAACTCTTTGCTAGATTTCCTGTTTATCTAGAGCCAAACACACTCCTAATCGGCAGCTCTCGGCAGCTAACCCCAACTGCCTAACTTGGACATCTCTAAAGTGTGTCTAGTGAAACAATTACACTCTGTGTTGTTTTCTATCTAACACTAGAAACACGGTGACTTTCTTAAATTTGTCACATCCTGTCAATTGAAACAGCTTTCATGTCAGTGAATGACACAATTAGAATATAATGTTTTTAGTTAAAAGGGAAGTTTGGAGCTGGCAAGTTGACTCAGTTGGTGAAGGAGTAAGACAAGTGACCTGAGTCGGATCTCCGCAAGGCACATAAAAGTGGAAAGAGAGAGCCAATTCCATACAGTTGTCCTTTGACTGTCACACTTTGGCATGCATGTGTATGCATGTACACAACTTAAACACACTAGATAAATAAAGAAGCAAGAAAAAATAACAAAAAGCCAGCAATAGTGGCACACACTCGTAATTCCTGTACTTGGGAGGTAGAGGTGGGAACATGAGGAGTTGAAGGCCATTCTGGACTACAAAAGACCCTATCTCAAAAAATCAAAACAACAGAATGAAGACTAAAATGCTGAGGGGCTGGGGGTGTAGCTCATTTAATAGTATACTTTGCTTACAGAAATCCTTGGCTGTCCTCAGTATTGCATAAACCAAGCATGGTGGCACAAGCTATAACTAGCTCCTGGAGGTGGAAGTTGAAGGATCAAAAGTTCAAGTTTAAACTGTTTCTGTTAAACTGTGCAGTGTTTCAGTGATTTTTTTTTTAAGCATTTGGTCATCTTTGAATTTTTTTTTCCTTAGCACCAAGGATGATTGCTTCAGTGTCAACATTCAACCTCCTGTTGGGGAACTGCTTTTACCTGTGGCCATGTCAGAGAAAGACTTTAAGAAGGAGCGAGGTGAGAGGTGACTGCAGTTTGCTAGAAAGTTCTGCACTAAACAGTAGGTGCCTGTGCCTCCAATAGGCTCTGGGGTTTCCATGCATGCCCAGCCAGCAACAGGCGAGCGCACAGTCTTCCCATTGGTTCTAATGTGCTCAGACTTTAAAAGTACGTGTTTCTGTATATTCCTGGCAGGGCTGAAAATCAGTGAATATGTCTTTAACATAATAGACTGATCCTTAGTCAATTGTTCAATTCTAAGAGTTGTTTTTTAGCCTCATGCTGTGCTCGTGTGTTTTAACTTCCAGGAACTAGAGACTCACTCATGTGCTTTCTACCACTGCAAACCTCAGGTCTGCATTTGTTTGTGGGTTGTTACAAGGTTGTCTTTCTGTTTCCCAATGTGCTTTTATATACACAGTAACACTTTACCCTCCAGAATCAAGTCCTAATTATACTATTGAAAACCTCTATTTTCTTTTGACTGAGTTTTATTAAAGAAATACTTTGACTAAATTATGTCTGAAAGATTTTTAAATATACGCCAAAGAAAATATTGTAGCAGACTGTAGGTATTAATATTGTACTTGTCCAGAGTCAAGCATGCTTTCTAATAAAAATGAGGGTCTTTTTCTTTATGGATACAGGGGAAACACTGATTTTAGATACTTAAGTACAGTGTTCATAAAGGTAGTGTTTCTTTAAATGTGTAAAAGTTTATGTGAGCCTAAAGAATTTTTCCTCTGGAGGATGTAATCAAAAATCCTTTTATCTGGAGGTCCTTCAGTCATAGCCATCAGTCTTCCAGGAAGTACTGCGCACACAAGACCCCTAGCTGAGGAGAGCTCATGCTTCCTGGCTTGTTGAGTGTTTATTTCACTCCAGCCCTGGCTGGCTGTGGGTTCAGAGACACCTGTTACAGAAGTGCCCCACCACGGAAACCTCAGATGACACTGTCAGTATAGAATCTTTTCCCATTCAGACCTTGTCACGTGATTTTTTTAAAAAGGGATAACTAAGTCCAACTTTGCATTTGTCTTCTTAAAACTTGAGTATTACTGAGGAAGAAATTACCTCTGTGGCTTTCTTTTTCCAATGACAAATGAATTGATTCTCATGTTTGCTGTTCTGCCCTTTGCTGGCTAAAGCCTGCCTCTGTCTTACATCTGCTCAGCAAAACCAGGTGAGTGGCACACCAGGGAGGAAGGTGCCCATTGTAGGGGATAGCCTGCCTGCCTGCCTTCGGGACACAGCTCAAGTCTGCACTGCAGATCACTGCATGCCCTTGCTCTCTCTCGGCTCTTGTTTAGAATACTGGTGATTTCAATCAGATGTTTTGTACTCTGCTGTGACTGAGGGATTTTTCGCTGACTAACCATACAGAACCGCAAGTGCAGGAGAGAAGTGCACACGGAGACTAGCAGCCGTCCTCTGTGGGCTTGTTGCCAAAATTCCTTTTTCTTCTGCCATTTTATTCCTATGGTTGTTGATTATTTGTCTGAATAAATCTGGCAGCTGTTTGCTATGTTTAATAGAGCAGAAAGGCTACTCTGAATAAAGCTATTTGAAAATGTGTTTATATGAAATATTTGTAAATCCTCGAGGTCTCTTGGCGTTCCTGTATCATTCACTCTGTCTTCCTGAATTCACCCTTTGATGTGGGACTTGATGCTGGCAGATTCACCACAGGCCTTTTCAGTACCATCTTTTTAGTTTCGGTTTTCGGCGGGTTTGCTAATAAAGGTCTCAGTCCACAACTTTACACATGGATTAGTGAAACTGCTCCAGGAAGGGGGCTAAGCTTTCACAGAAGACCCCTTAAGATGGCTCACCAGAGGGAAACCCTAACCCAAAATGAAAATTTGTTGTTTATATTTTGTCAGTATAAAGTGCTAAAAGGTAAGGTGGAAGTAAATTGAGGAAACATGCATATGTTTTGTTACATCCTAGCTTTAAAACCTGTTTTTACTTTGATAAGTACACTTACATAATTAGTATCTCATTTCACGGGACCTATTTTAAGATTTAAAAAGTACATTGTGTATTCATTGGGATTTAATTTAAAATTTATAAAGAAGAAAGAAGGGGCATGGTTTTATTTTATTCCAAAGATATACAAAACTGAAAATATGCAAAATATTAGAAATGGTCTCTGCAGACATGCTGCATTCCTATTCCTTAAAGCTAAAGCTTTGTTCAGCAAACCACCTGCCCGTCACTCTTCTCAGTTGCTGAACTTGTGTGCTCAGAACAACGGGTGTGGGCCAGGGGCTCAGTCAGACTGTGCTGGCCTGTCCAATATATTGAAAGTGTTATAGTATTCATATTATTGAGCCTTCGACGGACGTGTGATTTATTTGTTGCGAGTTTGGAGCATTGCAGTTAGTTAATGAGCTATGTGTGAGAGCCTTTCAATACTAGGAAGTATACTTAAAAAATGAGTTTTGTTTTTTTAGTTTTCCTTTCAAAGACTCAGGCCAGTGATCTATTCCAGGCTGCCTGCTCTGCATCATTCTCTTCCTGTCATTTAAATTGCAAATCTAAAATTTAGAAAAATCTTTTCAAATAAGATTTCATTGCATTCCTTGATTTTCATTTTAGCTATTAATTTCACCCAATAAGCCTAGCCTAAATTAAATCTTGTCTTATATCTTGAACAAAATGTTGTTAAGTTTCAATGAAGCCCAGCCCTTCCCTCTGACAGCTTAAGTATTTCCCTGAGCCTTTCCTTTCATACATGTATGGGCAAACATTAATGATCACCATGGCATATTTTTCTTTCTTGTTAATTTGTGAATACCAGATACATTTTCATTAAGCAAAATCTCTGGTTTAAGAAAGAAATCTAGAATGCTTGCTTAATTTTATTGTGATTTATGCATCCGTGTTATGGGCTTCTAGCACGCAAGATGCTAATTCCTTAAATGGTCAGACATTTGCTATTTTCTGGCCCTTAACTACCACAAGCAATCATATTTGATGCCCCTTAATTAGAGCACCTTTCTTTCCCCTTCCAGGTTCCTTTCCACCTCAGCAATCGAGACAATACATTTGCTTACCATGCTGCTCTCCTAAGTGTTCTTTTGCATGTAAATTAATCTTGATTCAGTTTACACTGTCATGCTGAGTGGTACAAATTGCCTATAACAATAAAACAGCATGAGTTAAAAATAAAAGGAGGTGGGAAGGCAGATTGAATGTGTGCCTTACTCGATAGGATGTTGCTTTGCTTTATGCCAATACATTAGCTGACGATAATGAATCTTCTGTTCTGAAAAGCATGGTTTAGTTGATTTTTTTAATTTTACTTCAATGGAGCAGTACCTTGTCTTTTATAGAACAAGTTAGACAAACCATTAATGACAAGAGTGTTAAGGTTAAATATGAAGCAATGCATTCACTCCTCTGAGTGCTATCCATCTTTCCATTTACAGGAGCTTGACAAAAGTACTGGCTTTGTACAGCATTTCCTTTAATTACATGCTGCGGGAAACAGGCTTTTAACATAAACATAGTTGCATTCATTTATTTAGCGGTTGCTCTTCAATAGAGCTTAATGGAGACGGTTTAAATCCTAAATGAGTGCACACATCTCTCGGCAGTCTTATGTCAGCCTCTGTGCTTCACTTAAAAGCACAGTTTGGCCGCTTGTGTAGTTGTTAAAGCTTCTGCCTAATGTTGAAGTTAAACGGCCTAAGACAGAACGTAGTGTTCCTGGGGCTTGAGAGTGGTTAGTAACCGTGCTCCTTGTTGAGCATAGTTGGTTCTGGCTTTCATCTGATAGATGGGAGCACAATCTTGTGCAGTGTTATTAGCAGAGGGACTTTTAAAATGTTCATGTATCCTCTGCAATAACTGAAGTGCGTACCTAGGCTTGGAGGTTAAATGAGAAGGACTGTGCTNTTTTTGAAAAGCATTTCATAAATTGTGTCTAGTGCTGTGCACCTGATCAAATGTCTCCAAAAGTTGTTGTGTTGAATAGACACCATTATTGTTCGTGACTTATGTCACAGATGCAAATAGATGGCATTTACTGTAATCATTTTGGTTTTTAGCCCAGGAGCTAAATTTCAATATTTTCCCAAGAGTTTGGTCTATTATTGAGTCTGTTGCCTGAACATATCCACATGAAGCTCTGATGCTAATAGTATGTCTTTTATTGACTGTGGGGTTTGTCTGTAATTTTACTTCACTCAAGTTTCTTTTTCTAATACTATTTGAAAGGTCCATGAATTTAGAATTTTGTGATATGCATTGTTCCTGTTATCAGACTTCTCTTCAGAAACTCTCATTTGTATCTTTGGTTCCAGTTCTGTTCGCCAGACAGATGGCTTTGTTGTTGGATATAGTTTAGAGCTTCCGTGTTCTAGAACTGCATCACTGTTGAGTGACTTCCAGTCAGTGCAGCCCTCACTGAGTGTCATTTGGAAGCCACCTATGGGGCACTACTGCTGGGGCTCGATTACTGCATTTGCTGTCAATCAGCATGGCGATGATCTTGCAAGGAACAAGGGTAAATAGCTAATGATGTTAAGAAGTAAGTGCCCGCCCAAGTGAGAGCCAGGCACTTTACGTGACCCACATTACATTTTCAAAGGGGCTGAAGTTAAAAACTTTTTATTTAGAATGCTTAGGCTTTATCCTGCGCTAGTTAAAATCTGATTTATGAAGAATGATCTGTTTGTCTTTTTACAACATCTTATGTATTTTCCTACACAATGAAGGGTGTTTTTTTTTGTCTTAGAAACTCTGGCGTCATTTTAACTTTATGTTATTAAACATTAAATTCTAAAGTAGTATCCCTTTCACCCTTTCATTGAGAAAAGTTTTAAAATTTGGCTGTGAACTTGAAGCTGTTAAAATCCTTTTCATAGTAAGACCAGTTGAATGGAATGTTCTTTTGCTGTTACAGGAACACTCACTGGGATGAATGAGGCTTCTGCTACAATCATTGCTGCCCCGCAGAATTTCACTCCCTCCATGATCCTCCAGAAGGTTGTAAATGTTGCCAACCTCGGCGCTGTGCCTTCAGGACAAGATAATGTACACAGGTGGGCTCACTGACCTGTGGTTGGGGAATACTCCTGTATTCATAAGTGCATTCATAATTTGTAACGCATTGTTTTCTTTGTCAGTAAACAACCATATGCCCTGGTGGTCTGCTTGATTAATCAGTTTGAGTCAAAGCCTTGTCCCCCTTTTATAGCATCCTTCTGATACTGACATGGCTGCTTCTGAAGGATGCTCAGACAACATCTATGTTTTCTGATAACTTGGTGGATTCTTAAGATGCCTTTATAATGCTGTTAAGAATTTACCTTATTTTCCTGGATTTGGATTTCTAGGAAAAACTCTTAAGAGTAGAGTGGGGCACTGGGCACAGTAGACACAGCCTTCCATTGACAGGCACTCCCTTACAGCTGCTTCTGATTTCTAAGGAACTGCTGTACAACCAGCGGACCAAATAGCTGCTGTGCTCAGACTGAGTACTGCCTCCCCACCAGGCATCCAGGTCCTGTGTCCTGACAGGCAGTGGCAAGTGTGGCTCATATTTGCACTCTGTATACTGCTGGTGCCTGTGGCTTCAAATGAAAGCAAAGAAAAAGAATTGCCTCATATCCACAGGGCTGTGAGCTCAAAGGAGTCATCACAGACTACATCATGGCATACCTTTGCCATGCAGACAGCTACCCTCTGTATTTGGTGTGTTCCTTCTCATACAATCATCAGTTACAGAGGTAAATTAGACTCAAAAGGTGGCCATTTGGGCCAGTTTTGCTTTGTTTTTCTTTTGTATCAGCTCAGAAGCAGAAGAGGCTCTGTGTGAAACAAGCCGTGGATGGCTTGGGTGTCAGACCTGCTGCACCTGGCCTTGAGGTCTGGGGCTTGGCTATTCCTTCTCCATGTGGTCTCAGCTTCGCCACCAATACGGAACTAGGTAGAAAGCTGAAAGGGGAGGCAGAGCTGAAATGCTGGGACAACTGCAGAAGGACTGCCCTCCGCAGAGCTGGGAGGCCATTGTTCACAACTGCCTGATTGTTCTGTGCTCTTGGGACAGCATCAGGTTGTGAATGCTACTCAAGAAGCAGGTGCGCTTTGTTTTTATTTTTGTTTACAGCAAGAGAAGGGGGTGGAACTTGGGGTAAATCAGTTGGGAACACTGAGGTTTACACTTCTTTCTAAGAAACCCTGTCCATCTCGTGGAGGGTGGTGATTAAAGGAAGCAAATGGAAGAAAGGTGGCCCCTTGATGCAAACCCGGCCGTCTGCCAAGTGATGCTGCTCAATGGCAGAGAAAACAAAGGCTTTTCGGGAAAAGGAGGGCATTTGTTTGCTTCAGAGTTTGCCTATGTGGTTTGTTTTATCTTCTCCATTGGATGGAGATTGAACCATCGTACCTGGCGGGCAAGCTCTCCACTGCCAAACCGTCCCAGTCCTTTTTGCTTTCCTGTGGTTTTTCTCTAATGTTTATGAGTTCCTAAAGCTATGAAAGTGTAAGAATGTCATTGTTGGCTTTAACTTCTGGCTTCTTATGAAGTGTCCCCTCCACTCTCTAACTGCAGCCCTCTGCAGGCTTCCTAATCTCCTGCAATGAGCAGAAGATGACAATTGTTCTCACTCCCAACTTCTGCTTCAGTTCTTGTGTGAGGATTGTTGGGTCTTGGTTTTTGTTCTTTAGAAAACAAAAGTCAATCTTTCGTGTTTTTATTTCTGCGATGAAAGAAATAAAATTACCTTCTAAATTAAGATAAATAATATGAAAGCTATCTTCCTACTAGAAGGCGAGCTAAGAAGTATGCTTAACATAGTTTTGTTTATTTTCTGCTGTCAAAAATAGACAGTTTATTACAGAAGAGAAAGGTATGCCCGAAAATGAAGTGGGCTGGAGAGCAGGACTGGTCTGAGATTCAAAAGCCAGTTTTGTAATTCTGATTAACACATAATTTTCTTGAAACTTGTTCTGGAGGTTTGCAACCTCTTGCCTGGTCAAATGACTTTAATTAAAAATTACAGTCAGTGCTCAATTATTACTGCTAATGCAAAGGAGACAGATAACTCAGAACCACTTACTTTAGCGTGGGGATGGCACTCAGCCTTAATGTGCTCAGCCCTCATGTACAGGATCTCATGGTGCTTTTCTGTTTAGTTCCATCATTAATGGTCTGGGTTTGGGCTCTGCGACCTGGGGGTGGATGGTCGACAGGAATAAAAGGTCTATGTAGACTTAATAGATTGTGCTATCCTAACTTGCCTCTCACCTGAAAATATCCCATTTGTTACAAAAAAATATAGCTATATAATGCCCTAAATGTTTTTTATTTTTTAAGGCTTCCAGGTATAAGTACTTCATTACCGTATTTTATCAATTAAGTTGATTCAAATTATTTGGCTGATTTTCTACATTCTGCCATTCTTTTCAGTTAATTGTTTATAAAATCTATGTTAGTGCTTTTCTTAATTTCACTTAAATGAAATAACAATTGTTGATTACAGTTTAATAGCAGAAATTGACAGTTTATTATTTTTTGAGTTGTTGTAGTGTGTTAAGATTGTAGCATTTGATGTTATGTTACCCCATGGGATGTTGTTTTTATCTCTAAGCCTAGATACTGTCTGCTGATTACAACATTGAAACCCCGTGAGGTTTTCAATGACTCTGCTACTTTTCTCCAAGAGCTCTTTTGAGTTTCTGAAAGACCAAGACCAGCCATACTCTAATATTTGTAAACAGTAATTGTCTTTAGATTATTTTTAAAATACCAAACATAAAAAGCATTTGACTGTTCCTATTTAAGATACTAAATTTTGGGGACAGGAGGTAGTGAGACACACCTTTTAATCCCAGCATTCAGGAGGCAGAGGCAGGCGTGTCTCTTTGAGTTTTAGGACAGCCTGATCAACACAACAAATTCCAGAATAGCCAGGGCTCCACAGAAAAACCCTGTCTCGAAAAACCCAAAAAAAAAAAAAAAACTAAACTAAATTTTGTTTTATAACGAACTGGCATGTGTTCTGCTGAAGATCTTTTCTTTCTTGCAGGACTTTTAACAATGCCATTGTATTCTTCCTAACCAATCAATGAGTAAAATTCCCATTGTCTTGCTTTGAAATAATGTATTCCTCTAGCTCCCCAAAATTTGAATATTTTTGCATTAAACACCAATTTTAAAAATACATGAGTTCCTAAGAAAAGTAAACCTTTATGAATTTGCCAGAGTGTGCAGCAGTACACAGTGGGAGCTTTCCTTGAACAAGAAAATCGGTGCCTGTCATTTTCAACAGTAATGCTGATCGTTAAGAAAAAGTCCATGGCCTGCAAATGTAGTCTTGTAGTCTCAACTACTTCAGGGCTGAGACAAGAGGACAGAAAGTTTAAGGCCCCTTGGCTGCTGAGTGAGTTCAAGGTCGGCCTGGGCAACCTCGGGTGAGACTGACTCTAAATAGAAAGTAGAGATCATCTGAGAAAGTGCACCTACCTTTAGTTTGCATGGTGTTTAAACAGGATTTTCCTAAAGAGCATTAGAAAGCGGGTGCACTGCCGACTGCCTGCCTCCTCGCTGGCTTTCTGTTGGTTTTCCTGCTCTTGGGAAGAACCAGCCATCTTAGTGAGGCACCAGCCCTTGTGCCCGTGTGCTGTTTTCCAGGTCATGGTCATACAAGTAAGGGACAGCAGCTGGGAGCGAGAAGCACTGGCATCATCTAAAAGCGTTTACTAAAAATGTAGTAGAATAGCCTTTTTCTTCCTTTGAAATGTGTGTGGTACGCTGTACATTGTGGGGAGTCATAAGTCAGAAACATGAAGGTAATTCATGAGTAGAGCCTGGGAAGGCAGGATGGCCAGCACTCAGAGCATATGGATGGATTCCTCAAAGTCAGGAGTTCATGTGTTCTGAGGGAGGCTACCAAGGCTCATCAAGGTCCAGAAAAGATGCCTGAGAAAAATCCAGTGTTTCTGAGGAAGGCTCCTGTCACCAGTGTATAGAAACTGAGGTGCCACTGCTCAGTTGTACTGGTGACACTGCTGATAATGTAGTACCAGAACTCAGAAACTAAATGTCCATCCATAATCCCCAAATCTCTAAAGATATTTTTTGGAAAGAATTAGGTGGAAGACTGTGTGGAGCTTATCCACCTGGAATCTCTATGATTCATCTCAGCACATCAGGGACTAGCCCTGGGATGTGCATGTATGTTCCAGAGTCTGCACTTGGGCTGGCCCTGGGTAATAACTGGGAATAAGCATTGGCATGGGTAAAAACACTTTCCTATGTTTATATATTTTCTTTTCAAAAACAGTCAGTAAGGGACACTAGGTGAAGGGTGTGCATACTGCATCTCGGGCCTTGCACATGCTGTCAGGCCTGGGCTCTGCCCTGAAGCTGCTCCCAGCCCCAAGGGAGATGTTCTGCAGGTTCTTCTGTGAGGTAGCTGCAGCAGGGCCTGGAAAGTAGTCTCAGGTCGCTAAGGAAGGGTGTCTTTCACCAGCCCCAACGCTTCCACCGTGTTCAGAATTGCGACTTTTGCGTTGGTGTTGTATCGATATGTCTTGTCTTGTCATCTCATGAACAAGTTGACCCAGTTGGCCGGGTACTGGGAAGTGTGATATTTGGGTTCAGACAGACTCTGGGCACCTGGATGACTCTTGGGTGCTTGGCTGCCCAGCTAGGTTACTATGGTAGAGCTTCTCACTCTCGGCACACGTCCAGTGCTCTGTCCCTTCCCCCAGAGATGTTAATTAAGATTTGCCTTCTGTCTGCCCTTTGCTAATTTGAAATTTGTTGTCATATACACCTCGTATGTGTAAAGCTCTTAGTAGGGAAATGTTTTGCTCTTGTTATTCTAGTCACTACTTACTAAGAAAGTCTACTCTTTAAATTGAATAGTACATCCATGGTGATCTTGGTCACTGATTTATCAGCATTATAGTAGTTCAAAGTATAGGTACAAGTGATTTCTAAAATTTTATCCCAGTAAGTCCCACTACTATGTAACTGTTTAAATGATATTTATAGGGTATATACTTTTATGTATCTTTTTTCTGTCCCATAAGATATGTCATGAGTCTCCAATGGACAGTCGCTTCTTGGTGAGAGGCCTAATAATTGCCTTTTTTTCACCCTCAGGTTGATTGAACTTGTGGTAGTGTAGGTGAGCTCATAGGGATTTGTGTTGTTTGCTTGTTTGGTTTCTTTGTTTTTTGCTTGTTGTGGTATGGTGTGTTGTGTTTTGCTTGTTTTGAAATAAAGACTTGCCTATAGCCTGGACTGACTTGGAAGTTGCCTTGGCTCCCAAATGCTCAGAGTATAGGTGTGAGCCACCACATCTGGCTCCAGGATACTGTTTTTGCTTATTGATTGTTTTCTTTTATCATGGACTCTTCAGCAGATTTAAATTCCACATGATTTTTGAGGATTGTCAAGAAAGCTATTTTTGCTTAGCCTGTGATATTGACTGTCTTGATGCACACTTTTTAGAAGCTCCAAGAGTACTGCCAGTCCCTTATTAATCTGTCCTGAAATAAGGATTTATAAGAACATTTGTTGATATAATGATATCTGTCTTGGTCTTTTCTCCAATATGGCACCTTTTGAGTCCAACAGAACTGTTAGGGAACAGGTAAGTGATCCCTGCTCCCTCCACTGGCTGGTGACTGTCCACTAGAGGGCAGCACTGCTTTTGGATCTGCTTCCTACCTACTGGCTCAGAAGCAGTGCCTCGTTTGAAAACAAACGCAGAACTCAGTCAATTTTACACAGAAAGCCAGTCTGGATATTTACATGTAACCAAACTGCTCAAAAGAGTCTTCCTTTAATATGTTCTGTATTTAACTTTTATTTAATTTCTCCATTTGTGAGGTAATGCCCTATAATGTAGCAGTTCATGAAAGAGAATAAATAGATGTTTTCATGTTAAAAGAAGAAAGAAAGAAAATGAAAGGCATTCCTTTGGGTTGACAGTTTTGTCAAGGATCAAAGAAAGGGGGTAAGACTTGACCTTGCTGTGTAGTTCCTCTTGTTAACACTGTCTCATCCCACACCCCCCTGGGCAGGCAGACCAGAGCTGCTGTGGCAGGACGGGAACCTTAAGTTTTCTTTGGAAAGTGCACTTAAGTTTTAGTTTTTCTGTACAGAGAAAGAGAGCACATCACTGAACTGATGGGGTGGGGCAGCTTTTGTACGGTCTCCCCTGTGGATAGGACTCCACTCTCTAACGAGAGCACAGTTCCCTTAGGTCCCCCATGGTCCAGGTCAGGTCTTAAAGTACGTGCCTCAGATAAATTCTCTCAGTTTTAATCGCTTGTAAATTTTTTCTTACTATTAATAGTATAGTGGACTTAACTTGAAATGCGGTTTTCTAGTCAACAAAAGAGAATTCTTTGCAGCATATGGAGTCTCTGTCTGTTTAAACTGTATTAAGCCTAAGCAGTAAAGATTTACAGTTTTGAATCCTTAGGTAGATAATATTCCAAATCTTTACACTATGATATTGATGTTTAGGGCTTCCTTCAAGCCAGGCTTTCTTACATATAATGATTGTGCGACTTCATTACACATTTGTCAACTTTGGACTAATTATTTTTATACAGCTAGGGCAGGGCAGGGCATCTCGGATCGTCTCTTACTAATAGGATTCTGTCTGCTTCAGCAGGCAGTAATTGAAGGCTCCGTGTACAGAGTCAGAAAAAAAGTTTGAGCCTGAGTGGGCCATTGTCACAGCTTCTGATAACCAGTAGAACAGAAAGCACAAGAAAATTGAACTCAGAATAGAAAAACCAGAAAGCAGGAAGACTATCCAAGAGAAGAAAAAGCATGTCGTCAAGCTGTCGTTAGGGCGGCAAGTCTGCTTCTGTATAAGGAGCTCGCTTGTGGGTGCTCTGAGGTGGAGGCCGCCTCTGAGAAACATGCATTCATGTTGTGTGGTTGTGTTTACTTCTTGCAACAATTGAGCTGTGGCACTTCCTTTCTTTGAGGGGGAATAAAGACCATTTATGATTCATAGCCAGTTTCTCACAAATTTAAATGAATTGCAGACAATATATTTATTCAGGATCTATTTGTTATGTGACCAGTTTCATCATTCCCACAATAGTTAGAAAATAACTTTTTTAAAAGAGTGAGACTTTTTTTTTCTCTCATTAAGGTCACAGCCTGAGCTTATTTGGCCCTTTTCGTGAATCTTAAGGATTCAACAAAGACTAAATGTCAGTTGCTAGAGCTAATAATGGACAAGACATTTATTTAGTAAGATGTCACGCAGCCCAATAGTTTACCTTCTCAGCTGGTGATTATGAACAGGGAGTGCTTAATATTAGGATGAAATGAAAAAGATCTAGATGCTGTCCTTCTAATAACATGGCGCCGTTGTCCACAGACAATGCAACTCTGCCTGTCGTCACTCTTGTTCTCATTTGTGCTGGCCCTGGTTTCCAGGTTTGATTGTTCTCCTGGTACTCCCTCCCAGTTACAGCTCTTCTCAAAAAGATTTTATATTTGTCTTTACTGATGACTTTGGAAGGAATAGGTAGACAGTATTTTCATTTTTAATCTGTAAGAGCAAGGATTAAAAATATGACAGAATTAAATCAGGATGCTTTTGACTTGCAGAATATACAAAATAAGCACATAACTTTGAAAGGAGAAAATCTTAAGGTTTCTGGCATAATGATAGGTTAAACGACACAAGCTAGGTACATAGGAAAAATCATCTGTTGACTAATTAAAAACAAATATTGAGTGTTTTGCATCTATTGAGAAACTGTATGTGACCTGGATTCAGAGTGATTTGGTTTGAATCCCTGCTCTGCCATGTACTGGCCCAGTGTCCCAGGTAAGTACCTGCAGTTCTGTGTGTTTCAACGCCCCCCCATCTCTGTCAGCCCCCTGCCTCGTTGGGTCAGATGAGTTTGTGTAAGTACTTTGCACTCATCTCTAGTCACATGGTAGAAACAGTAGCTACCTAAGGTGACCAGAACGTCACCTGACTCCTGGGAAAAAAGTCACAATAGGACCTTGTTTGAGACCAAGTACTGAAGACCTGATGTCACCCATCAAGTTTACATGTATTTACAGCCAAGGTTTCTAGCTTTGTTTATTAACTAGTATTTTTCCCATAACTTTAACTTAAATATATGCTAAAACATGGCTGTTCAGAATTTAAATAATTAGCAACTTTGGGGAGTGAGTGGTTTTGCTTGCATGGACCCAAAGAAGCCAGTTGTAATCATGCCATGTTCCAATTAAATACGCTCCTTTTGCATTGAAATGGGCATGTCAGGACACCTGATCTTCCGGCCTGTGGGCTGCGTGAACACAGCTGCCTGCTTCAAGGCACGGCTCCTGTCTTTGGTTGCCCGTGTGGCTTGCGCTCCCCTGCAGTTCAAGTGAGGCCTCTGCTTCATGTTCCTGCTCTTTCAGGCACTGAAAATTTCATAACAGGATTTGAAAAACATGCCCAAAATACTAATTTTAATCTCTGTAAACACAGTGACATTTGCCTTTGCCTAGTTGGTGTTATTGTGATATTAACTCTTCATGGTTTTTAATGGAAGAGAAATAAAATGTGCCTTGGGGCTCTGCAGCCCTGAAATTCAAACGCTGCTTTGTGTTCCAGTTCAGGCATAGTCTCCTCCTCTGAGGTCTCCAGGCACAGTGCTAAGTAAATACAGGGGCTAAGCAGACTATTGTTTACATGATTATAACCCTGTCAGAAATAGAGACCGCTGTTGAAGTATTTGTTGGATGAATTCCAGGTATGGTGACCAAGTCTGTGGGGAAACTTGAGTAGACGAATGGGATATGGAGCCATTGTGTCTTAGCAAACTGCAGAAATACCTTTCTCCTATAAAGCTGTACAACCTCTGAAATTTAGTCAAGGGACTGGAGAAATGGTTCAGGAGTTAAGCATGCTCGCTGATTTTTCCAAAGGTCTTGAGTTCAGTTTCTAGCAACCATATTGGATGACTCATACCTGGCTATACCTTCATCCCACCCCTCGTCTAGATTTGGTGGGACACACACACATGCACATAGACCCACACAGACACATATTACATAAAGATAATTTTTAAATTTAGGCAAAAGAAATGTGTGACTCTGTAAGGAGCTGTAAGAGGTGAGGGAGCAGCTTGTTCTCCCATAAAGGAAAGAGTGAGGTGCCCAGAGTGCCTAGCCTCTTGTGCGTTTGCACAGAAAGTGTGTATGGAAAGCTTGTAAAAACAAACAAACAAAACACCTTAGAAACAGGGCTGTGGTTTACACTCCTAAACTAGTTCTCTGCAGGAACTGCCTCTCCAGTTCCTACAAGTTTCCAGCATGTTTGGAGATATGTGGGATGATTAGAAAGATTGCTGACGGGCTGTGCTAACGAGCCATTAGCTCTCGTTTTCCTGTGTGTTGTCAAAGTGCAGTTCATAGTTTCAGCCAAGTAAGAAGAGTATATCTATTTTTCTCTCATTGGATTATTCTAATTGTTGAAGAACTAATTTTCATCATTCTATTTGGCCCAAACATGGCTTGTTAGAATCTTAAAAAGAAGAATCTAATGTGTTAGAGAAGATCTTGGTGTCATTTTTAAAAACTCAAAAAAGAAATTACTTTTCATTTAAAGAGAATCTGCTTCCTGCTTAAGTGGCTAATATTTTAATTAAGTTGGGAGTGAAGTTTTCTGAGTGCCTCCTGATAAACTCCTTCTTTTATGTTGATGGTAATTAAACAGATCCCTGAGGACACTGCCGGCTCTGTGCAAGGCCCATGCTAATCGTCAGACATGAGACACTGACCAGTTGGTTTGCTCTTGAATAGTGCACAGCATGCTGTCAGCGCGGCAGTTTTATTTTTATGTATTGTGAGCTGTTGTCAGGGCTAACTGGGCACCATTGTGGCTGAAGATGTTGCGCAAATTGAGGCAGATGGCTCAGATTCAGACACGTGTCATCCAGGGAGGGGAAAGGGGATTGGCCCTGCAAAGTGGGGTCACAGCAGGTCACAGACCTGCTCCACACTTGTTAGTGTTTTCAAAAGCTCATGTGCAGCAACTTTGTTCTTCTCCACTCATCCCTGCAATCAAGCTCCCTCCCCCCAAAATGTGCAGAACATGGTCCATGAGGGAGAGATGGAGGCAGAGAAGGGGGTGCCAGTCTCCCTCCCAGCCTCGAGCCCCCTGTGCATGCAAAATGAAGTAGCAGGACTCACAGAAGTTCATTGTGCCTTCGGCAGCTTTTCAGCCGATTGCAGTGCTAAAAGGCTAGTTTTGCTTTTAATTCCATGTAATTAGTAGGTTCTTCGTGTCTTGGAATTTAGTAATAGCATGTTAGACCTCAATTACCTGTTATATCCTAAAGCAAAAATAAGGATCCAATATTCTGAATATTAAATGAGGATATGGGGTGGTACTTGACTGTCATGTGACTTTGTTTCATGTCACCATTAGCAACAGAGATTGAATTTGAATATTTTTTACATGAGTGACTTCACTGAGATGAATTTTATAATATACATGAAATTATCTAGGTTCTTGAATAATCATTTTCAGAGATGAGGAATTAAAATTACAAGCTCTTTGAGAAGGTACCTTTTCTTAACGTGTTTTAAAAAGGAAAATGTGGCGGCATATTTAAAACGGCATGGTAAATGTGAATGTCAAGTGAATGGTTGTTTCCTAAGTATATCGTAAGGAGAAGACCCTCATGCATCTGCCATTCGAGCCAATAAGTGAGATAGGCTTCTTTTTCTTTGTCTGTTTGTAAAATACACTGAAGTGGCCTGCATGTGGTGAGCATAGGCTGGGCAGTTTAGTGATTTTCCTAAGGATGCTTGGCTTTAGGTGTGGGGACCCTTCAATCAATTATTTCATCTAAGAAAGAATTACTTTAAAGCTCTTTGGAACATACGCTGTCTCCTCTTTTTCCCTCTCGGGATAAAAGGTCTCTCTTCTATTTTTTTCTTGCAGGTTTGCAGCTAAAACTGTGCACAGTGGGTCATTGATGCTAGTCACAGTGGAACTGAAGGAAGGCTCCACAGCCCAACTTATCATAAACACCGAGAAAACCCTGATTGGTTCTGTTCTGCTGCGGGAGCTGAAACCTGTCCTGTCCCAGGGGTAACCCGCTTACATCTGGGCTTCGGGATCTGGCATCCACTACTGCTGCCTTTCATTTATAATAATAGCCCTTCCATCTGGCAGCGGGGGAAGAGCACACTCTTGACATTCTTGTCTCCTGCTTTAGAATGCTGGTGTGTATCTATCATGTATGCAATCCTTTCCTCCTCTTCGCTTTGCTAACCAGAGAACATATATTTTACTGTCAGTTTTTTCTACTCCTGAATCCATGCAGCATTTCCTCTGCTTTCCGACTTCTTTTGGCCTCATCTTCCTTCTGGATTTTGAAAATGATGGACGTGAATCAGATATTAAAAGTGTGCATTACTCCTTCAGTAGTAAGCAGAAATTAGCAAGAAAATCATCTAAATGGCCTCTCAGCTTGGTGTCTGAAAAGGAAATAGCATACTTTTTTAAATTAAATGCAAAAAAATGGTCTCTGCAAAATTCCTTCTTGAACTTCCTCATATTGTGGTTGGTTATTGACGGTTGTCACCATGAAGTTACTCCTGAATAATAGATAAATAAACCAGCATTTTTGCCTCTCCTGACTCTCACTGGCTGAAATTCTTTATTCCCAAGTTAAGTTGTTCTGGTCACAATTTGGAGACTCACGGGACTTAGTTATTGAAAGACTGCTTCCAGCAAGGTATTGTGTCTTGTTGGGTTTGCTCTTTACTTCTCTGAAATGGGTTTCATTGAGCAGCCTGTTCTGGCCTTAAACTTGAAATCCTCCTGCCTCTGCTCCTGAGTGCTGGTATGACAGGCATGCATCAGCACTCAGCTCTCTAAACTAGATAAATTTTCTAATTGTGCTATAGAGTGGTTAATAAGTACTTAATAACAAAACAAGCCTTTTGTGTGTAAAGTAATACATCTCTTTCTGTGTAGTTTTAATCTTAGAGATCTGATTACCATGTCTGCTACACCTGCTAAATAAATCCTGACTTTCATTTTTCCTTTAAAAGTCTTCGTGCCCAGCTCTTATCAAGACTAACTAGCACATAATTATATGCTATTAAAACTGCATGGTGTGTATATATATATGCATCTTTCTATAGGTTGTTTATTTTATTTGCTAACTTAAGCAAATAACCATCTTCATTAAAATTGTTCTGTATGAATCAGGAAATTTTTCTAATGTTTTTATATTTTTATTTTGTTTTTGTTGTTGCTGTTGTTGAGACAAGTCCTGGCTGGCCTGGACCTGACTGTGTAGACCAGGCTGGCCTCAAACTTGCTGTGATCCTCCTGCCTCTACCTCCCAAGCATCGGACTTACCGATGTGTGGCAACATGCCTGACTGGTAGACCTTTTAAAAGACTGGTTGAGATTGCAGTGACCTTTGTGACACAGGTGATGGTGTCTGGAGTGACACTGGCTCATGAGCTCCCTCTGAGTAGTACCACAGCGACAGCTATTCTGTTCTCTGCAGTTCTAGACATGCTCTCACTGTGTCAGTGACGCTGACTGGCTCAAGTCATCCCCCACATCAGACTCAAAAGTAGCAAGGACAGTAAACATGTGCCACCCAGCCTGTCAACAGTGAATTTTAAAATTTATTTTTATTACTTTAATTATGTGCGTTTATGGGGAGGGGTGTATTTTGCCTTCAGAGGCCAGAGGTATGGGATCTGCTTGGAGCTCGAGTTACACGTGACCCTGATCGCTAATGTGGGTGCTGGGAATTAAATGTGGGTGATCTTCCCTGCTGAGCTGTAGCTTCAGACTAATGAGAATACATTTTAAAAGAAAACAGAAGGCACATTGAAGCTTGGAGCATACATGAAAGTTAGAAAATGGATCCTATTAAGAAGAGCAAACAAGCTGTAGGGAAACTACAGTTTTAAGCTTATACAATGGAAAGAGTAGAGAAGATGATTAAAATTTCTATTCTTAGTCAGAAATACACCTGTAATCTCAGCAAAGCTGAGGTGGGAAGATTGCAATGAGTTCCAGGCCAGAAACAAAAACAAAAAAAAATTCTGTTCCCAAAATAGAGCAGTGACTGAGGGTGAAGAGGATGGTCACGCTTCACATAGTCACCGTGGTTCTGTAAGATTTTCACCCCTGACATCATACCCGTATTATTTTGTGTAAGAACACTGTGTTTGCACGATGATAAAGCATTTCTCAGAACACATCTCTGTTGCTAAGCAACACTTCACCGTGTCACCCTGGAAGTTTATGTTCTCTTCACTCTGGGACCTTGTAACGGTTCTGACTCCCAGAATCCCCCTTTGTAGGCTGCAGTCCCATCAGCATCCCGTTAAGAGCCCCATTTCCAAGGCTTTAGAACCTTAGATTTTTAGGAACTTTTTGTAATATTATCAGGCTATTTTCTGATTGCTGTCATCAGAGGGGAAAGTACATGTCACAACATAGAAAGGTTCTTATTTGTCTTAGGGCTCATCTTTGAAAATGAGTCTCGTGTGTGTGTGTGTGTGTGTGTGTGTGTATTGTTAAATTATATATGTATGTGTAGTGTTTGTTTTGTTTTTCGAAACAGGGTGTCTCTGTTTAGCTTTGGTACCTGTCCTGGAATGGTCAGGCTGGCCTTGAACTTGCAGAGATCCACCTGCCTCTGCCTCTCGAGTGACGAGTGACGGGATTAAAGGTGTAAGCCACTACCACCCCGCTGTATTTATATGTTTTTAACCAAGAATTTCTGTAGGGCTTTACTTTCAAGTAAGTTACTTTTGGCTGCCAATTTTCATATTTAAAATCTGTGTTAGGGCTGGGGAGATGGATTGCAGCAGTTCCCAACCTATGGGTTGGGACCCCTTTGGGTCCAGTTACCCTTTCATAGGGATCACCTAAGGCCATCAGAAAACACAGATATTTACATTACAATTAATAACAATAGCAAAATTACAGCTGTGAAATAGCAATGAAAATTTTATGACTGGGGGTCACCATAACATGAAGAACTGTATCAAAGGGTCACAGCCTCAGGAAGGTTGAGAGCCACTGGCTCAGTGGGTACTGACCCCTGCCTCCTAAACCTGGTGACCTGAGTTCCCATCCCTAGAGCTCATAGGAATCTAGTTCAGTAGCACATGCTGTAACCCAGCACTCCTGTGTGCTGACCTGAGGGGTGGAGACGGAAGAAGCCTGGACGCCTGCAGGCCAGCTAGCATGAGGCACCCAGTGGAGACAGAAACAAGGTGAAAAGTAAAAACCAACTTCCAACTCCCAGAAGTTGTCCTTTGACCTTCACATGCCCACTACGCTGGTGTGCGCACTATGCTGCAGCGCACACACCCAAAATGTGTGTGTGTGTGTGTGTGTGGTCACCTGGGAAGAGAGCCTCAACTGAGGAATGGTGGTCTTCACCTTGGCTTTGGGGTGAACATCAGGTAGTTTCATGATTGATGTTGGAGGGGGCCCAGCCCACTGTGTACAAAGCCAACACTAGGCAGGTGACCCTGGGTTATATAAAGAAATAAGCCCATAAGCATCACCTCACAGTGTCCTTGCTTCAGTTACTGCCCTGATTTCCCTCCACGATACACTGAGAGGGGCCTGTCAGCCAAATAAACCCTCACCCTGCAGGGTTGTATTTCGGTCTGTGTTTTATCATAGACCACATAGAGGGCTTGTTTTAAATATATGTTTAATCAATAGTACATAGTATCAGTAATAAATAATATGAATCAGTTGGTAGTAAACTGGAATTTATCTGTAATATAAACTGCCAGCTGAAATAATTTTGCCATTGATAGTTTAATAACAATAAGATAGTTTTCACATAAATTAAAAAATGACAGATGTCCCAAGCTTCAGGGTTTTTTCTTGTGACAGTGCTCCAAGTCCTTTTTGCATATTTCCTTTAACTTGATAGAAATTGTGATTCCTTTAAACTATTCCATTAAGTAGTAATTAGTCAAGGCTGAATTTTTAATTCTAGCTGTATTTTTTTTATTTTAATATTCGCTTAAAAGGACATTTTTATGTACACCCATCTTAAAGGAGAGCCCTCAGAGTGAAATTCAAACTGACTCTCAAATTTGGTGTCAGTCCAGTTCCTTTGTAGAATTATTTTAATCCAGAAGGGGATGGAAACAGTGAGCGTCTTAGGTTTAGAAGTTGCACTCAACACCCCCAGCCCGTAATCACCGCAAACACAACTAGAGTAACTACCAAGTGTGCCCTGACAGGTTGCCTGTGCTCCCATTGTTGGGAATATACTTAGTTCTACTTCAGAGAGAATGAGAATTCTGAATGCTGAGTAATACAAGGGGGAGCAGGGTAAAAAATGGACCAGCAGAAAGAAAACCTAAGTAAGGTCTTTAGCCTTTTCAGTTCTTTCTTGACTGTCTCTCTGATTGTGCAGAGGGAGAAAATGCTCTGCACAAAAGAGGGAGGAAGCGGAGCCTCGTGATCTGGTGCAAAACTAAGCCTTATTGCTGCTGTGCCTGTCTAAAGACTGTTGAGCTCTTCATGGGTGTGATCAGACACACACATCTTAACACACACACACATCTCTCCAAGAAACCTATGCTTGGGCTGGCCAAGTGGCTCAGCAGGTAAAAGTACTCGCCCTCAGTCCTGATGACTTGAGTTTGATCCCTGGGAGCCACATAGTGGAAAGAGAACCAACTTCCAAAGGGTTCATCAGACCTGCACACAGTTACATGCATGTATGCTGTCCATATAAATAAACACATATAATTAAGAGAAAGACACCTACACTATAATCGGCAATAAAGAAATCCACACTAATCCAGGTCGTGGTGGTGTGTGCCTTTAATCCCAGCACTCAGGAGGCAGAGGCAGGCCAATCTCTGTAAATTCAAAGCCAGTCTGATCTACAGAGTGAGTTCCAGGATAGCCAGGGCTACTGGAAAAACTCTGTTTCGAAAAACCAAAAGAAAAAGACAACAAAGAAATGCCACAGGGCCGTCCCCAAGTTAGTGAGCCCAGCTTGAAAATACTTTCTTCCATGCTATCGCTGAGAGCAGCTCGAGCCTGGCACAGCTCTGCTCCGTCGTGTGCAGCTGGCGTTCAGTGAGTCCCTCATCCCCTCATCTCTGAACTCTCCTCCTCCCCTCTGCCTTCCATCTCGGCTTCCTTGCTGAGAAGGTCTCCATAGTCGCCTTCACTGTTTTCCTGATTGGGGAGAAAAACAGGTTGTCATGTAACAGTTGAGTTATAAGCTGAGAGTGGAACCATTAATTAACAGAAAAGCCTGCCCGCCCATGCACCCGAGGACTCTTTCTGGGGCCTCCCTGTCACCTCCCTCCCTGACAAGCAGTGTTCACAGCTAACAGCGCTTTGCTCTCTGTTTTGGTCACTTGCGTTTGGTTTTGTACTTACCTAATTTTTTCCTTCTGCCACCGTGTTCCGGAGTGAAGAGAAGTCTATGATCTGACTACTGATCATCCGAATGCTCAACTTGGGACAGCTGTGAGGCCAAAGTGGCGTGTGAGGATTGCCAGGAAGCAGTGGA
>LOEQ01001144.1:304652-325084 GCA_001685075.1 Bramus lutescens | reverse complement strand
AGAGTGAGTTCCAGGACAGCCAAGGCTACACAGAGAAACCCTGTCTTGAAAAACTAAAAAACAAAACAAAACAAAAAAAGGAAGATGCTTCTGCTGGATATTTGATCACAGCAACAAGAGAGATAACTGATACACAGTAGACTCAAGTGTCCCAAGAGAGGACTAGTAAGATGGAGCTTGATAACCAAAATTCAATCCCTGAACCCCACATGGTAGAAAGAAGAAACAGACTCCTGAAAGTTGTCCTCTGTTCTCCATGCGTGTGCCAGCAATACAGCTCATACGTGCACACGTACACAATAAATAAATGCCTTAAACAGCCATGGAAAGATGGATGTAACTTAACCATTGGGGCAGATTTTCATGGCACAGAAACTCTGGGACAGTTCTGTCAGTGAGATGCTAGCTGACATTTACATGGCCACAAGGGTTTCTTTTTCGAGCGATTCTTGCCTTTTTAGTTGAAGTCAACCTGTTCTAGAGAGGAACTGTGCACACATGGGTCACAGGCCTTAAGCAGTAAAGTGGGGAAAGAGAAGAATAGGCTCACGCTGTTTATACATGTTTGTTTCTGTGACATAGTGACTTGTTTTAAAAGCCATAGATGCCAGGCTTCCTCTGCTTGGGCTTGGGCTAATTATTTTCAAATGACATCTTTTCCTCCTAACTTCCTAACAGCAGAATTTGAGAGTGACTGTCTTCGTTCACATTTTCCAGATGAGAGAACATGAGCGAACATGTCTGAGAAGCCAGTGCCTGCTCCCAAGTCAGCCAGGCAGTGGGAGCCAGCTGGTCCAAGCGGGAATCTGCACGGATCCCAAGCCAAGAAAGAATTTCCACTGTTTGCTGAGTGTGGTGGCAATACACACCTTTAATCCCAGCACTCGGGGGTGGGGTGGCAGAGGCAGGAGGGCCTCNCAGGAGGGCCTCTGAGTTTGAGGCCAGCCTGTTCTACATAGAGAGTTCCTAACTAGCCAGGGCTCTATAGTGAGACCCTGTCTCTAAATAGGCAAATAAATACATAAATACGAATTTTTAAAAGGGAGTTCCCCTGTTCCTTCTCCAGCTCCTTTCAGAACAATTCATGGTGAGGAAATGAAAATTCCCTACATGAGATGAAGTGCCTAGCCCAGCGCCTGGCACTGATCAAACACTGTTGCTGGTGTTTTATATAAAAAGATCTAATAACCAATATTATTCACTAGTAGACTGGGAAAGTCATGTAAGTGCATTAGAAAATTGAAGACATCTCCAAAAATAGGCTATGCTGGATATAGGACACAGCCCAATTGTGGGTCTTTCCTAGAACCCCCAACCCAGTGTGCCGGGTCCTTTGTTTCAAACTATGGCCTGCTGAGCTAAGTCCCCAGGAAGCCAGCTCCCTCATTGTCAGACCTCACTGTCAGGGAACTTCCCTAGCCAAAGAGTAACTTTTTCTTGTCAATTCCTTTCCTGCAGAATCCTGACGTGGAACAAACGGGAGGACCCAGGATTGGGCCCACAAGGTTTTAGATGGGTTCGCAGAAAGCTGGGTGAAGGACTGTCATTCACAAGCCTCCATGTCCAGTAAGTGGCATCTATCCCGACTCTCTCCGGCCCAGGGCTTTGGTTTCTTCACACGGGAACATGCCCCACAGAGGAATGATGTCAAGGGATGAGGGCAAGGGGCTGATGCCCACAGCATTCCTCTGCCTGTGTGCCACTGTCCTTTACTGTCAGGGAGCCTGGTTGCCTGGGCCCCGGGCACCCATGCTGGGGAAGCACCCTTCACACGTCTGCCAACTCTCCTCTTCCTACGCTGTTGGACCCCTGTACAATCACCCTTGAGATTTCTGAAGTCACCATAAATACTACAATTTCTTTTCCTTTACACCTTGGGGTACTGTGTGTAGTTTGTACTTCTATCACACAAAAAGAGAGGCCACGTTTCCAGAGGTATCGGGGACTTTCCAGGAGTGCAGAGGAAACCAGAATCCTGAAAAGCCTTCACAGAAATCTTCTGCCTCTTGGGAAATTGCCTAGTTTAATTGTTTGGCTCCAAGAAAATTAGCATTTCATTAACCTACCTATCCTTTTATACCCTGTTTCGAGGAATGCTACGAGCAATGCGCTTGGTATTGAGTTGAATAGGGCACTGAGAGAAAATGCAATTAATGAATAGTTACAAGGTTGCTAATCTGATCAATGTGATAGGACATTTAATCTGATTGCCTATGGCTGCAACTGCACAGAGCTGGTGGCAGCAGAGGTCCGCATTGGCTGATGGGAGGCAGATGGGGTCTGTAAATAGATAGGGAACGAAAAGGCTTTCCACGGGAAGTCATTGCACAGAAAGTGTGGTGCTTTTCATGCCTGTATCCCAGTGTGCAGCCCCCATCAGGAAGACAGTGACAAACAAGCATTCTTCAGGTGCTGGGGTGTCATTTTCGATGACACTTGCCTAGCATACAGGAAGCCCTCTGGGTTTGGTCTCCATTACTGTGTAGACATTGCGTGTGATGGTGCACACCTGTAATCTCAGCACTCGGGAGTCGGAAGCAGGAGGAGCAAGGTTAACCTTGGCTACATAGTAGATTTGAGGTCAGCCTGGGATACATGAGGCTCTGTCTCAAAATACATACATACACACATACATACATACATCTGTACATACATACAACAAATAAATGTCTTCAGACCACCATCTCATTTAGGCATTGCTAGCCCCCAGCTCCGAAAGAAGATCATCATTAATTACAGAACAGCCCGGGGCAGCAGACCTGAAGCCAGGGCTCCTTCACTCTTTACTGAAGTGACCTGAAATGCCTGTGGCATAGAGGATGCTCCACTCCAAACATGCACTCCTGAAAATGTGGAGGCTCTTCAGTTTGCCCAGATTAAAATGAGCAACCACTGCCCAGATAAACCCGGCCATGCTTGCAGCTGATGGCAGAGGGACAACCCAGGACACTATCTTCAGTCTCTCCCATGATACCCAGCTGAAGGGTCCAGAATAGACCTGAAGACAGATTATCCGATTTAACCGAGCCTCATGCTCCTCACCTGCTGGTCCCTCCATTCTCAGGCCTGGAATAACTTCTGCTGGCCTTTTAGGGCCAGGGGAACAGAGCTGTGTGGGCAGTAACATGTGATGCAGTCAGTGTACTCAAGTATGTTCCCTTGTTACTGGAGCGTATGCCTTGCCTCCTGAGCTCCTTGCTTGGATTTTCCAAAGTATCTTGAGTACCAGATACTTTCTCAACCCAGTGGTGTCCAGCCCAGACCTGCAGGGATCATGATGTGACATCCTTGACCTTAAGGGCCTACACCTCAGTGCAAGAATAAGACAGAAAAGTGCCAAGCTAAGAACAGACTTTCGCCCTGTAGCTTGACGTATTAGAAGTGGTCAGCGCAAGCTGAAGGAACTCTACTGACTTTTTGAAATGTGATTCTGGGCTTCTTTGGAGGTCACCCAAAGTTGAAGACTCTCTGCCCTTTCCCTAGGCACACCACACGCTTCATAGAGCTCCAGGCACATCCTGATCAATATCACAGCTAAGGGACAAGCCATCATGCCCATATATGACAGATCAATAGATACCCCCGAGTGCCAGGTGGTGAGAAACCAGAGAGGGGTGTGCTCAGTACCTGTGGGGGTCTTATCTTCTCTATCCACACCCCAAGATGCCCACAGGCTCTGCTTCATTTACACCAGGGTCAGTCATGGAGGGACCTTGGCCAGGGCTTCTGGAAAGACCCAGAATGAGCTCAAGGGAAGATGTGTTGTGTGTGTTGCTCCTGTGGCCATTAGCGAGTTGCCGTTCCTAAGGATGCCTCTTTCTCAGCTATTGGGTGGAAGTGTGCAGATAAAGAGAAAAGCAAAGAACAGCAGCCCAGCCCGAGTGGAAAAACAGCTCAACCTAAAGGGTCTTTTCAAAGACCTAGTTTCGTTCCAAAGTTGCTTGTCTGCCCCTCCCTCTTGCTCCCCCTTTTTAAAACATTACAATCAGGCATTTATTAAAATATTGAGGTAGTACTTCTCTGAGCTACTTAAGCCCAAATGCCTCAAAGGAGGAAGATGGGTCTCTACCAGTCTAATTGATTCCCTTCTAGAATAAAATGGAAAACACAAGACAGAATAGAAAACAGCACTCACCTTTGTTGAATGCTTTGGAGACTCGTGAATAGGGGGCAGCGTTCAGTGTTGGGTTTGGGGTGAGGGAGGAGGGTTATGATGAGAAAATTACAATTAGGTCGAGAGCCACTGGAGGGTGACATGTGTAAGTGGCTCAGGAGCTCTGAGGCAGAGTGATGCCCAGAGGGGCTGCCTCTCCCTCCTACCTCACTGCGACTGCCGGGGCAGCGTGCCTCTCCACTTTAGGTGCTTGTCCTCCTTTCTCGTAGGATGCAAACACGCTAGAGTCCTCCTCCCTTTGTAGGACCTGTGACATGAGAAGCCTTTTCTTCCCCATTAACTAGAAAAAGCCCACCCCTGAGAAACCTCGCTCACAATGCCTGTGTGCTGCTAATGAATTTTGAACTCATCTTAACGGCACCTGAAGGTAATCAGCTACGGGCCCGTTGTGCGTTCGACAGGCTGACTGGAGGGTAGAATTTGATAGCTTGATACCATTTCCCATTGGGGGCCCCGGAAGCTATGAGGGGGCCATGGCAGCCGTGTTGGGGCAAGTGTTCCAGGGAAGGGCATTGTCTGTTCCTGCTTTCCACAAGAAGACAGGATCCAGGTGACACAGAGTGTGGCTTGCAGCTGTCCTTACACACTTCCTCCCCAGGAGGCTAAGACTCGGGGTGCTAAAATAAAGGTCCGCTGTGCAAAATTTTCCTCAAACAGAGTGTATTTTTAACAACAAGCAACCCACACTTCCCTGTTTTCAGGATTCACCCCAACTCTCAAGTCATGGAGTGTTTCACAAATGGAGCCCAGCCATGGAGGAGGCAACTCACTGGTCTGAAGTGGAGTGTGCTCTCTGCCTGGAATAATCTTCACATTTAAAAAAGTGAGACTGTTGCTCACGCTTTTAATCCCAGTACTGGTGAGGCAGAGGCAGGTGGATCTCTGTGAGTTCGAGGCCCGCCTGGTCTACAGAGCAAGTTCCAGGACAGTCAGAGCTACATACACAGAGAAACTCTATCTAGGAAAAAAAAAAAAGTGAGATTATCAAGCAGAAGCCACTAGTTAGTCAAGTGTAGAATTTCCCACTCTCTCCTGTCCCTCACTCGGACTACTTTAGAAGCTTGAGAATACAATTTTGTTTCTTTTTTTTTTTTAAAAGCAATTTTGTGTTTTTCTACTTGACAAACATGGATATTTTTTCGTAGTCCCAAATTGAGGTGAAATTAAGCTGTCCGTTTCTTAAACAAAAATAAACTTCAATATCTATAGCCAGGACTGTGCCAAATGCCTCTTAGTGTCAGGCAGGAATGCAGGCTCTGGCAGGATTAGCATGCTGCAAAGCTGCAGAACCCAGCTTGTCTGGGCTCCTGAAAACTACAGAGAAAGCAAGCTTCTTCAGTCATAGACCAGGAAGTTAAAAATCAAGAGTCCAAGAGTCCAGGGGCCAAATGACTTTTCTTCTCAAATGGTTAATTTCAGGAGCAAAACCAGACCCTAAAGCTGCAAGCCTTTTAATTCCATTTTCCTTCTTAAACACTTGTCTTTCTGAAATCTGCTAGAGAGGTCCACTGTAGCAGTGTGTTGAAGAGACTGCAGTTTCCCACTTTAAAGGATAATAGAGGGAATACGTAGAAAGCTGTAGATGAGGGTGGGGGCTAGATAAAGAACTCTGATGGTCAAGGCTGCAGAGCTGGCTCTGGTTAAGAGCGTACTGCTTTTGCAAAGGACCTGGCTTTGGTTCACAGTACCCATATCAGTTCCAAGAGATCTGATGTCCTCTGACCTCTGTAGGCACTTAAACACAAAACTCTTACAGGTACACATACATACACAAAAATAATAAATGAATTAAACAGATTTGGGCAATCAAAATAAGACTAACTAATGAAAAACAGGCAAAAATGTTTTGAAAAGACATGTCTAAGAAGATAAGTATCCATTAGAATCTCAACCTGTGGGTCATGACCCCTTTGGGGGTTGAATGATCACAAGGATCACCTAAGACTATTGAAAAGCACAAATATATACATTACAATTCATAATGGTAGCAAAATTACAAAGTAGCAACTAAAAAAATTTATGGTTGGGGTCACCACAACACAAGAAATTGTGCTAAAAAAGGGTCGCACCATTAGGAAGGTTGAGAACCACTGAATTTGATCTTGAAAAGATATTCAAGACCATTGAGTCTCAGGGAATTAAAATCATAATGACTCCTCACTACCGGCTCATCAGGATTGTGAACATTAAAAAGAAACATTGTATCAAGTGTTGAGGCCGAAAACTACAACTGTCTCAACCCCCGCCCCGCAAGGCAAAAGGCTGCTTCAGAAACAGTTTCATAGTCCCCAGAAATGCTGGACACCTGCTCTGCACACAACTTAACCATTTGCTCAAAGAAATGAAACAATGTTCCTAAAAAGATCTATTTGCTGGTGGCTAGAGCATCTTCCCATACAGATGAATCTCAAGAACGTTTTCGCTAAGTAAAAGAAGCCAGAAACCAAAGACTGCTCGAGGAATGGTTCCTTTTGTAGGACAGGCTGTAAAAGGCAACATTTGGGTTAAGAATCCTAAGAGATCTTGGATTATCCTAGTCTCCCCCCGCTACCAGCCCATTCAATCACATGTCCTGATAAGAGGGTGCAGAGAGAGAGAGATTTGACACCGAAGGGTAGAAGACCATGTGACAGAAGCAGAATCAGAGGGAAATGTTGGGCTACAGTTTGGTGAAGAAAGGAGCCATGAGCCAGGAATGCAGCTCTAGATGCCGCAGGAAATAACCTCGAATAGAGTCCCTCTGAAATGACCACCTAGCTGACACGAGCTCAAATGGATTTCAGATTTCTGACCCCTAGAGTGGTATGAAAATACTTTGTCTTGCATTAGCCAGTACCTTTGTGGTAATTTGTTACAGCAGCCATCAGGACCTAACACAGTAAGGAACAAATAGAAGTTGTTCTCAGACTACATAAGATCGCCTTCTCGTTTAATGAGATGGTGGGTGCACTGGCTCAACAGCCTTAGTGCAAGATTCCTTTAAGGTGTTTTATTAAAGAGGTGTGAGTCCCCCATTCCCAGTTCATCTTATCCTTCACTTCCTAGTTCTGCTGACCTTGTTCAGCCAGAGGAGTGGACACTAGGCGACTAGGTGGAGCTTAATGCTGAGGTACTCCAAACAGACAAAAAGACAGAGTGTCTTCTGTGTATGTCACAGTTAATTTCTCAGGTAGGCCATCTTATCCGACATGTGGTATCCGCCAGCTGTATTTATCCATTTAATAACTCTAATCACGAACCTCTCCAATGACGTCTTTGCAGAGTGAACCTCACAGTGTGATCCTTGTTGATATCCGCTCTTAGTCATCTAGGGAGCCTGTCTTGGCCAAGCATGGCCCTCGTTTTGACTTTGCTTCGTGAGTTCCATTTGCCTTCTGTAGATTTCAGGAGCAGCACAGTGGGCAGGCTTTCAGCATCATAGAGACCAGATGGGGTGACATGGCTGTTGGAGGGACACACAAACAGAAAAGGAAACTTTGTTCTTTCTCTTTTGTACTCCGTCCTTGGAGTCTAGATCCCATGCTAGGACCTGGCAACCTAGTGGCCAGAAGTGGCCCTCCATCTTTGACATCTTTCTGTCTGCTACTTCTTTCTGCTCAGCTGAAATTCTGTGTTGGGAAGTGGGACTTCAGAGCTGGGTGCCAAAACCAACATGGTGGGGCCGGAGGCTTATTGGTTGTTGTTTTTCCAGCTTTTTTGTTTTATTTTGTTTGTTTTTGGTTTTTTGGGCCAGTGGTTTTTGCAGAAAGTGAATACAGACCGCGTTGAGGAGGCTTCCATGTTACAAATGAGTGTTTGTTTGTTGTTGAGGTTCACATAAGAAGTGGTCAGTGAGGGGGAAGCAGCAAAGCCCTTGATCCCTGGCTAGTTGCTTCTACTGGATGATAATAGCTAAGAGGAGTTTGCAAATGTCTGGGCACCTGTGTGAGATGAATTTAGCATAGTAAAGTTGACAGTTTGCACAGTACAGATCTCATCCAGCAAGAACCCAAGCCCTGTGGGGTAGTGATTGAAAAGAAATAGACAAGGAAGAGGAGGGAAAAAAAAGGAATGTTGATTTTAAGACCAGAATTACAAAACAGTTCCAATTGTATGCAGACAAATTTATATCTCCCCGAGAACGGCTGGGCCACTCTGGTGTGCTAGCAATGCATTGCTCTGCCCATGTTTATCAAATATTTAAACATCTCATTTTTTGCACTATAATATCTACTGGATATGGAAGTGAAAGAAAAATGAATTTTCTTTTTTGCAGCAAGATTCTAGGGGCAACTCCTGACCTATTATCCATTCGTATTTATGGAAGTCATGTGGAACTTCTTATTTGCTAGAAAAATAAATAAATAACTCATTCTCTGTCTCCCATAAATACATATTATCTGGATCCAAATCAATTGATTGATCTATCACAGCATCAATTGATCAACACAGCATCTGTCTGTCCACTTGCTCATTGAAGAGAGACACAGATGACATATAATTAGTTCCATAACGCAGTAGCTCTTTTCCTCCAGTTAGCACAGCCACAAATGTGAGAAGGTCCTATTTCTTGAAGACAAACAGTATTTATTATTGCACTGTACCAGCACTATCAAATCAATTTAGGGGCTGAAAATCTCCTGTTTAAAGTGAGTGTCGTGGGTCAAAAAGTATGCGTTTTGAGCGCCATGCCAATGCAATAGCTTGTAAATCTCCACCGCAAATCATCAGAGAACCAGTAAACAAAACCTATGTCCAAACCAACTCACTCATTATGACAGACAGTAATCAGTGACCCCCAAAAATGATTGGAGCCAAAAATCATAGTTTGCATTTCCAGCAGCAACTGAATAGCAAATAAACCAGAGAGAGGAATTTACATACGTTTCATTTTTTCCTCTGAGACTCACAAGGAGACCTTACCCCATCACCTCCTATCTGAACAGGAATCAATACGCCGAGCATGGAGACATGGTGGACAATGGTGCTTGTCAAGGGAGCAGGCTTCTGCTCTCCCAGCTCTCCTTTCCCTGGGACAGGCAGATGCTCCGCAGGGCCCTGTCAAAAGAGGCAGAAACATAACTTCAGGCACAGAGGTGAAGTCAGGATTTATCTGCCTGGTGTCAGAGGCGTATTTTAGAGAAGTGGCAAGTTCCAGTGTCTCAGAGTTGTCGGGGTAGGCAGACTGCTTGTTCCAGAAAAAACTGAGATTTTTATGACACAAGAGTTTGGGTCAAGAATGAAAAGTTTTGAAGATTTACATTTTTCTCCAGCATGACCTTTTGGCTTTATTCCTTAATTAAGCTAAGACGTGGCAGCTAAAGGGAGTATTATGGGCCTGCTGTATCCCCAGGGCGTTATGAGACACCAGGCACAGCTAAGCTATCTCAAGACAACCATGTTCTCTGGAGTTATTTTATTGCTATTATAAAAAATCTTTATTATGGGAAAAATATGTATTTTTATGCCAGAAGAAGATGAAGATGACAGTTAGGCTGCTGAACGGTAGTTTCAGTTGGGCACCTGCCCACAGAGACTGTAAAACACCCAGGACTCGGGGAGGTCTCCAGATAGAATCTTAAGAAACCTAACGGGGTATATTAATCTTTGTGAAATTCATAGTTGAAACAGGTAGCCATTAACTGGCACTTCCCAGTTATCAAGGTATTTTATGAAACCGAAAAAAGTCCCATTACACTTGCTAACAGGACCAAGTTTAGGGGTGTGCCTAATGAAATCATCTTCTAGCCTGGGAATCCTGGAACGCCTAAGATGGCTGCCGCTCCCCTGCAGAAGCCCTATTTGTTTCCCCTGTCACTAAGACAACAAAACCTGTTCATCAAAGCATGCTGTTTTCCCTTCTCCGTCATATCCTGGCACTTTTCTGGGGTTTTTGGTGATGTTGTTGTTTTGGTTGGTTTATTGTTTGCTTTTTTTTTGAAGCATTGTTTTAGGTGTGTGTGTGTGTGGTATGTGTGTGTGGTGTGTGTGTGTAGTGTATGTGTACTCTGTGTGTGTGTGGTGTGTGTATAGTGTATGTGTGCTCTGTGTGTGTGGTGTGTGTAGTATATGTGTGCTCTGTGTGTGTGTGGTGTGTGTGTAGTGTATGTGTGCTCTGTATGTGTAGTGTGTGTGCTGTGTGTGTATGTGGTATATGTGTATGTGTGTGGTGTGTGCGTGTACTGTGTGTGTGGTGTATGTGTGGTGTATGTGTGTGTGGTGTGTGCATGTGTTGTGTGTGGTGTATGTGTGTGGCATGTGTGTGTGTGTCTGCTGGTGATTAAATCCATGACCTCACACTTATCAGGCAACTGCACTGCTTGGCTTTTGCTAGCAGAGGTTTCCATCCACGCTGTCTAATCATCTTTGTATTTATTGTTCACATTTATGTCCCCCAATTCCAGAGGGAATCTGAGGCAGTTCTGGGCTTCTCTTCTGGCTTTACCTAGTGGGTGTTCTGGCGTCACCTCTGCAGTTTGCCTGTATCATATGTGTCTGTGTCCTAGGGAAAGATAACAGATGTATTTCTCTTCTGCCCCCTAGAAGGAGAGATGAATAGGCTCTGAACTGGGAGACCCTAGCCAGTAAGAAGTAGGAAAACATTGTCACTTTTGGGCTGGCAAAGGAGCTCCAGAGCAAGCTGGTATACTGCAGGTCGGCAGAAAGGCTGCACTCTGTAGTCTAGAAACATTCACAGATGGATCCACAGACAGGGCCATTGTGTCTTCTTGTGTCATACCCACTTTGGCGCTAACCCTGTTAGGCAAAGAGCAAACCTTTCAGCTGAGATGACCATTGTCTGTCTGTCTTTCATTCCTTCATGAGAATTACACTCACCAAAAGAATCCCATTAACAAAAACCTATTGCAGTGTTTATATCTAAAAATAAGATTGATTTTTTTTCTTTCCTTTCTTTTTTTTTAAGGCAAAATTTCATTCAGGCTGGCTTTTATCCCTTGAAGGCCTGATTCTCCTGCCTCAGTTTCCCAAGTGGTAGAATTATAGGCCTGGCCATTGATTCATTACTTCATTGAGAGGGGCTCTTACTACGTGGCCCTGGCTGGCTTAGAATTCTTAGTTTCACCTTCCCTTGCCTCTCAACTGCTGGGGTCAAAGGTGAGCACCATCACTGCCTGCAAGGCTAACTTTGAAAAATAGATAAATGACTTTTATTGTCACATGGCTAGGCTGGCTTTACGTGTGGAGGCCCATGGCTCTGGCTTCTCTGCAGAGGGTGACTTCATAGTGCTGCTGGACAGCTTCTCTCTTTGCCGTCACTCTGGAGCATGATGGTCCAGCCTCACAACACACATCATGCAACCCTCTGTAATCGCCTACTTTTTATGATTTCTTTTTCAGGGCAATAAAACTCTAGTCCAGATATTTGGAACAATCCCTTGGATCATACTGGGATTTCACTAGTAGACATTCTGGTTGTTTGTACAGACCTTCCTTCAGATGAGGTGTGGAGAAAAGGAAGCTGGAGATGAACAGTGAGGCACCAGAAGCACCGTCTTTCTGTTAAGAATGTTGTCGTGATGAAGAAGAATCTGTTTCTTTCTTTCCTTCGCTCTATGAAATGGAAATCTGAGACTGTCATTGGGTTCTATGATTGTGAGCCGAAAAGAGAAGGTGACTTCTTCAAAGTGGGAAGGAGTAAGGAACGGAGCGTAAATTAGAGACATCTTATGGCTCATTTTGATTCTCTGCCACCTCGGACGTTCGGTGTCATTCTCTCACTGAGGGAAACTTTGGCTGGGTACCAGTTTGCCAGGATGAATGTTGCCTGCATCTTCTGTTTATCAGACATTCAGTGTCATTCTCAAACTGAGGGAAACTTTGGCTGGGTACCACAGTTTTATTATATTTTGGACAGAACTTGCTTTCCTGATGCACAATGACTGGATCCACCCCAAGGAAAGATGCTCAAATTATGTACATTGTAATCAAGCCGTTTGGTACTTAGCTCCATGTTACTCCCTCAGTACTGGGTGATGGCCTTTGGTCCTCTGAGAGACTTCAAATGCGCAGCTCTCCCTCACATTAGGAAAGCAGGTAATCTCAGAAGATTCACGCCACTGAATGTCCACCAAGTCCACATGCCGAGCATATAGATCCATAATTTCACCATTTCATGCCATCAACTGAGTTATGTGTGTGTTTCTTTTCTTCCCAAACACCGGGTGCTTTTCCTGTGGTGGTCTTTTGCTTTGAAGATCTTGATGTACCTGTGAAAAACTTCCCGAAAGGCCTAATGTGAGCCAAGTCAGAAAAATATGGCTTAAAGTACATGGAAAACCAAGTTAAAATTTTCCTACTTCTGAAGGATTATATCAAACAGGGTTAAAATAATGGAAAGTCTCGAGTCTCGCTGCTTGTGGCTGCAGAGAAGTGACTGCCCCCAATGAGGCAGTGCTGGATCGCCTGGGTATGTTGTGAAGTACTTGACACGCTATGCATGTAACAAGGTTAAAGAGTGCTTAGTTCTTAGGAACAACATAGACCAAAGCGGCTGAACAGCTGGCACTATGGCTAAATTGGAATAGCCAAGAAATCAAAGGCAAATACACAGTCCGGCTGTTATTGATTTTTATTGACAACTTTGCCCAATCCTACTTTTAATGCTGCTGAGAAGAGACAGCAAGGAGACCATGATCACGGTGGGGTTGAGAGCATCTGCAAAGAGATGACGTGGGTAACTAGTAACTCAAGAAGAACTCCACACAGGTGGTCTCATGTGCCCCATTAAAGGCAGTTCCCAGGCTTCGGTTTGATGAAAGGAACCGGCCAAGGCTGACTGCTGGTCTGGGTAAAACCCACAGAAGGTGATGTAATTTCCCCTAATTGGGCGAAGGGCCCATGAGTTTCAGAAGACAAGAAGTCCCAACTTCTTGCACTTGGCAGGGGTTTTAGTACTGAAGGATTCCAAGTCTTCCAAATTCCACTGGCTGGGGAAGGGAAGCCCTTGCTGCCCAGTGGTGGACAGAGGTTTTATTGCTGCTGTTCCCTTTATGCTTTTACCCTTGAGTTTGAAACCTAACCCTGTTTGGGTTTTGCGCGGAAAGTGTCTGCCGCTGATAATACGGTATGATTAGGTTATAAGAGTCTAACTAGTTTTGGACCAGAACATAGATTGGTCCATCATTAGTTTTCGCAGGTTCTTTGTATTTGCTGGTGGCCTGCCACTTCAAGCCAACGCAGGAATAAGGATAATAGCAGCCTTCATTCTTCTTTCCTTGAAGCATAATCAGAATTCTTTTGCAATGTTTACTTCTCATCTTCCCTTCTTAAACTGGGTTACTTCCTCATCTGAACCCTACCGGGGAGTCAGAAAGCCAACATTTGAGGTAACTTGTCAATGCATTTTAAGGAGAATCAGCTCCTAAGTGGGGTGAAAATATATTATCAGACTTTGCAGAGGCAAACACGCCCCAGCAGGTTGGAGGAGGCTGCGAGGAGTAGGGTCCTGCAGGCTGCGGGTTCCCCCTCCTGCCCACCCACTGTGCAGGCATAGGTTGCTCAAAGCTGGGCCCCAGTCACCGGTGCTCCCGCGGGAGCCGGGCCCTCGCGCTCCCTCCAGGATGGGACAGGATATGACAGCCCGGTTTGTGCACCAGCATCCTTAATATTTCCTTCCTTTCAGAAGCAAATAGAGCGTTCCCTTATCTGAATGCTAATTTCCTAGTTAAAAACCCTCCCTTGCTGACAAGGGACTGAAAGAGTTTTAAATCACAGATGTAGAGTATCAAATGCAATAATGCTCTTGCAATAGTGCATTGAAGCCTCAATTAATTAACCCTTGGGCTAAGTAGGCAGGTACATGGCGGTGGCCGCAGGCGGTGGATGGATACGATTTAAATGTGCATCTCATTTCCCCTGCACGGAGCATGCCGTTTGGTTCAGAAAGGAGTCATTTTGCACACTCGCCTCATTTACTCGCCTCTTTAATCCTCTTAATTCCACCTGAGATCGGGGGAGAATTGAAAAGGAAGGGCCAGGAGCAGGAGCTGCAGGCCTGGCTTTTGTTGCGCCGGGTCCCCGGGGACCTCACAGAGCCGGGCCGCACAGGGCCCCTCGCCTTCCCAGCCCTTCCCAGTGGGCGGGCGGTGGTGGGAGATCTGCAAGGCCAGAGCGACGGGGGCCGGCGGGTTTGGCTGGTTCAGGGCGTGCCGGTAGTGCGGGGCCGAATCCCACGGCGCCCCCGGGAGTCCCTTGGCCCCGGGTTCGGGGACCACCTCCCACCCACGCCCCACCTAGGCGCAGTATAGCTCTCCAGCTCATTTCTCTCCATGCGATTTACCATCTGTGAACTCGTCTTTAACCTAATAAAAATCATCTAGCTTTTGACTAACAAGAAAAGGAAACAGTGCTCATTGTGGGGTTTGGGGAAAATGGCTTCACTAATGTGCAGGATGAGAACGGAGTGATTTATAGGCGGTTTTAACTGTAGGCTATGATTAGGGGGCTGGTAGTAAGTGCATTAGATGTCTAAGTGTGGCAATAGAGTAAATAGGCGTTTTATTTATCGCAGTGCCAGGGGCCTCTTAGCGGAAGAGCGCTTCTCCAAATTGAAATATAGCAGAGTTTACACTCCTGATTAGGGTTTCAAGCGCAGAGCCCAAGGCTATCAGCTAAGCAGAAACAACGCTCGCTGACACCTAATTGTCACTGGATTAATGTGCAAACAGGGACAGTGAACAGCAACAACAAATAACCTAGTGTCAGAGCCCTTGGTGGCAGTGTCCACTCTCAGTGACTTGGGGCCAAATGGGAGTTTATATGTCAAAATAGGCTCGGATCAATGTGTCGGGTTCCTCCTGCTTAGGGCGGATGGTGTGGCGGGTGTTGATCTATGTGTGTGCGCAGGCATATTATGTGCAGGGGAGTGGAGGGGAGCAGGCAGACGGAGGAGGTGAAATGCCTTTCCATTAATTTTTTTTTCTGCTTTATGCTCCCGAATTCACAGCTATTAAGATAAATTTATGTGAATCAGGTCTTTCTCTCCAGGATCTTGTGACTTTCGCCTGTCTCCATATAAAATTTAATAACCCTGTTTGTGAATCAAATCATTCCCACAACAGCAGATCCAATCTGGGTCGCCACCTGTCTGGCTTTGGACAGGAGCGACTGAATTGGGCAGCTGGGTTCCAGCTTTTGGTGGGGGCTGCTGGTTGGTGACTGCCTAGTAGGTTCCTTTGCCCAAAGCCCAGCTAGAACTGGCTGACGCCAGGACACAACAGAGAAGGCAGCCCCATATTCAGAAGGCTTTTCCGTGTTGATTTGGTCTCTTATGACTGAATTAGTGTCAGCCCTATTAAAAAACAAAAACATGGGAACTCATAAATAAGCAAGCAAATGGGAGAAGAGGTCAAGAAGCAACCGAGCTTGCTAATTTTTCCCTACAATTAGCCACATAGGGTGGGGGAAGCCACAAATACATGAATTATGTTCCTAAATGTATTTCTAAAGTTCTTAAGTTTTATTGAGCATGAAAGTTGCTCTTTCTCCGTGTTAAGGACTGAAGGAGCCTAGAGAAGTAGCTAGTGGCTCAATGGTGCAAAGTGTGTGATTTAAACTTGACATTTGCGATTTTTTTTGCCGTAAAATATTACTTTCTTTATTTCAGGACTTTAGTTGAAAAGCTCATAATTCCCTTTAAGCTCCATTTGATTGTCAATTGCACAACTCTCTAAAGCTTAGGGTTTATGATTTTCCTATACACACAACGAATGCTTTGTGCATCACGCTGGAATGTGCTTGGCTCCGGCAGCCACTTATTTCTCCCGAATCCTGAAAATGTTTTCTTCGAGGGGATGGGCACTCATGATGAAGCAAGGAAAGGTTTGTGGCTTGAGTGTAACCTTGAATTCTTCAAAATTGCCTCCCCCATCTTTTGCCATATTTAGACTTCTGTGCCATGCTCCATTTAATGTCTTTTCAGAATATGTTGTTCTATGTATTTGGATAACAGGATGAAATAAGTTTTGGTATTGAGAATTTCAATGAGTGGTCACAGAAAGCCCATGCATTGCCTTCAGAATGGTTGGATGGACAACGCTCTTAGTTCAGCCAGACCTGATGTAAGGAAATCCCCAATATATTACTAGGAACATGTTAGACAAGCAAAGCACACCAAATTCTAAGCTCATTCAAACTGCTGACTTCAGTGTCCACTTTGAATTAAGGTTCTACATGAGAACAGTATTTAACCAAAACGTCACAAGTGGATTGTTGGGTTTTAAATTTCCTGGAAAACTAATATATTGTTATGGCAAGGGTTAGAATTCAGGCCGGAAACATTGAGTTAATTCTGTTATAGTTTGTAGATCTTGCTCTGCTGACTTCTCTAACTTAAAAGAAGCGTAGATGTGCCAAACCCTCTCCTCTGTCCTACTTAGAGAGGGAGAAACACACATTTGTACTTCTTATATACATAATTTTCTCAATCATGTTATAATGATTGAATTATATGAGAAAAAAACATGTCTTTTTATTTGGCTCTACTTGGTCAATATTAATTATCCAGGCATCCATAATCATCAGTAGCTCTTCTGGCACAGGCGTTGAGGTGTGGCTCAGAGGTAGAGCACTCGCCTGGTATGTTCAAGGCCCTGAATTTGACCTACAGCACAGAAAGAACTGGTTACTTAAACCCTGATGATTGATTTATTTCCTGGTGCTGGGAATCAAACCCATGACCTTGAACATGCTAAGCAAGCAATCTGCCTCAGAGCGAGATCCCAACCAAAATGTAGTGATATTTCATGGAGAAAACAGGGCAGAATTGCCAGACAGAATGAAGTTTGTCATACTTCATTCATCCTGGCTCTCAACACAATTTGTAGCCAAAGAAGAGCCTAACTTGTAGAAGAAAAATAATATGTGATAGGTTTTTTTTAAAGGAATTCTGCACAAAATTACAGATTATCTGTACATGAAGCATTCTTGGCATTCCCATAGCTGCCTTTGAGGCACTCCTCTCACAATGCAGTTAAGTTAGTAGACAACTACCTATTGGCATAGCTTAGTGAACTGAAACCAATCAAGGTATCCTACAAAACAATTGGTGATCCACACCCTCTCCCACAACTCCCAGAATTTTGGGTGTGACTGAACCAATATCTAACCTGAAATTTCTGGTCAGCCCCTGGGTAGTGACTGGTAGCCCTGGAAAGGCTAGCCATCCCAAGGAAATTTCTAAATCCAAACCCAGACCCTGGAAACCAGGAGTCTATGCTATAGTGTATGTGGACCAGGTCCATTTCCTTTTCTCCTCCTCATCCCAAGTTCTTGAGGGTTTCACAAGTAGTTATCATCTAAGTAACGAGGCAGTTTCAAGGGAAAAAAAAAAGAAGCTTGTCCCCAGTCCCAGTTTCATAAGCAGAAGTGAGTGTGCAGGTGGACATGAAGACAAGAAACAGGGGAAACTACTCTGAGGTAGTCTCTGTGAGGGGAATGTTATTTGGGGATATATTTGGAGGACACCTGGAAGCATGTTGATGGTAACCATTAGGGAGAGAAGGACTGGGTGTACAGTGAAATAGCCAGCTGTCACAGGATTGGTGGGATGCATGGGTTGTGTAGTTGGACCACTGGGATCACCTTCTGGGGTGACCTTGATCAGGACACAGTCAAACACCCCAAACATTGTTTCCTTGAGGCAAGCAAAGGACACTGTGCACAATCTCTTAAGAGGATGTTCATGATGCATCAAAGTCAGCATCCAACAGCCTCTCCTGGGGTTCCAAAGATGCTCATGATGTATCAAAGTCAGCATCCAATAGCCTCTCCAAGAGTTCCAAAGATGCTCATGATGCATCAAAGTCAGCATCCAACAGCTTCTCCAGGGGTTCCAAAGATGCTCATGACATATCAAAGTTAGCAAGGTTGTCGGAGAGGACCCCAAGGTTTCTACGAGTACTACGTAGTTAGTCAGCATCCAACAGCTTCTCCAGGGGTTCCAAAGATGCTCATGACATATCAAAGTCAGCATCCAACAGCCTCTCCTGGGATTCCAAAGATGTTCTAGCATTATAAGCATGAATGGAATGGAAGGACCTAGATAATTTGGTGTAAGTGTAAGTTTTGTAATCACTTAAGCTTTAGCAATTTGAACTTTTTTTGTTTGGTTGGTTGAGACAGGTTTTCCTAAGTAGCCTTGACTGTCCTGGAACTCACTGTGTAGATCAGGCTGGTCTCAAACTGATAGAGATTCACCTGCCTCTGCCTCCCAAGTGTTGGGATTAAAGGTGTGTGCCGTCATGCCCAGTGCAATTTGAACTCTTAACAGTAGAGTTTTTGAAAAGACTTGAAGAGGTAGTGGTGAGTGACTTAAAATATTCCATCAGACCACTGGAATGCTTCATTAGGTAAACTGTTTAAGGGCTTTCTTCTCAAATTATCCATTCTGGTACAGAACTTCAGCAGCTGACATGGTTTGCTTGTCTCCACTTTGACAAAACCACAATATTTTTCTGTAGTTAACAGAAATAGTTTGTGGATTGCAGGTGCTAGGAGCCTCCCTCCCTCTCTTTCTTGCTTTAATTGCTATGTTGTGTTTTTTAAAAGTATCAGGAGTTCACATATAAAGCAAGGTGATTTTTATCAATTTATTACATTTTTAACTTCTGAAATAAGATGAAAACCAAAAAATATCTCAATCAAAATTCCTGTAGAAGCTGGGTGGTGGTGGTACACACCTTCTATCCCAGCATATGGGAGGCAAAGCCTGGCAGACTTCTGTGAGTTCGAGGCTAGCCTGATCTACAAAAAGTGAGCTCCAGGACAGCCAGGACTGCTACACAGAGAAACCTTGTCTCAAAACCTGCTCCCCACAAAAAAGAAATTCCTGTAGGAGTAAGCAAGGAGCCTGTCCATTGGCATCTACATTTTTATTTATATTTAACTATAATTAAAGGCATATAAGGTAGACTGTATTCCAAATTTTTCTTTGGCAAGAAATTTGTAGAAATAACTTCCTTTTTTCCTACCCCAATGCTGCAGACCTAATTTCATTTTCCTTTATGACTGGGTTTTAAAAATCCAATAGTTGCTTTTGCAGCAAGCTTCCAAAGAAATATGCACCAGACACATTGTGTATCAATTTGAGTTCTTGCATGATTAAATAAAAAATATGCACTAAGCGGTAATCCCCGCTTTCCTTCCTAATTAGCACTGGGTGGAGAGAGAGAGAGAGCATGTTGGGAGCTGCCTCTCTTCTTGGTAAGGGGATCCTCCCCCTGACCTGTGGGAAGTTTTTCTAAGAGCATGTCTTTTTAATGGTATCTTTCCCCTTCTCAGTGAGGGACTATTGATTGTGCGGACACCGCTTATTGAAGCTGTTCTGAGCTGCCAGCCGCAGCGTTTCCTGTGATTGATTTATACAGCACCTTTTATACCTGGGAACTCCCAAAGCACTTAACAAAGCAGCAGCGAGTGAGTGAGATGCTGGTAGTCATGGCTCAGGCAAACCCAGCATCAGCACCAGTGCTGGGGGCGGGGGGCGCTCACACTGGCCCAGAGTTCAAACTTTCCAGAGGACTGGTTGGCCAAGTTGCCACCATCGTCCAGTCTGCTCCCAATACCTAAGTCCAGAAAGGCCACTCAGGACAGGTGTGACAGACCATTGTGGTGGCTTCAGCTGATCCACTTCTCTAAATCTCCATTTCCTGGTTGTCTCAACGGGAAGATTAGATGTGATGGAAGTGTCCATTCAGAAGTCCTAAGATCTGTATTCCTGGTGGTTTCTTGAGTCTGGAGCCACGCTCAGGAGTGAGTCAGCACCGGCTCAGAGAAGGAAAGCCCTTTAACCAACATTAGCGTTAGAGAAGCGCAAAACAGGGCGTCTTTGGAGATGCAGGTTTCCCCTCTGAGATACACGTGGGCATGGTGTGGTGTGTCTGTGGGGGAGGGGGAGGGGCAGTGGTAGAGAAGAGTCTCAGATGTCATTCCTCGGGCGATGTCCACTTTTCTTTCTCATTGGTCTGAAACTCACCAAGTAGACTAGGCTGGATGGCCAGCCAGCTCCAGGGGTCCCTCTGTGTCTCCCCCTCAAAGACGGGGTTGCAGACATGAGGTACCTATGCCAACCTTTGTTCACCTGGGTTCTTGGGGTTGAGCTTGGAAACTTGCACTTGCAAGGCAAGCTCTTTGCCAACCGAGCTAGCTCTGCTGTCCCTCTGTTCACGCCTTAATACCTGCCATCGCGATTAGCAAATAACAACCCATCAGTAAATGTTTGCTGAGGAAGTATATGAGAATGAAATGTCTTTTTTTTTTT
>LOEQ01001144.1:287776-304263 GCA_001685075.1 Bramus lutescens | reverse complement strand
GGAGCCCTGGTGACTCTTCTAGAGGTCCCCAGCATCAACACAGCAGCTCACAGCTACCTGTAACTAAAGTTCCAGGGAGCCTGACACTCTCCTTTTGGACTCCATAGGCACCAGGCACGTGATACTTGCAGGAAACACACCCACCCACCCCTCATATATGTATCTTTAAAACAAAACAAACAACAACAACAAGGAGGCAGTAGGCTCCCTGGATGTGTGGCCTCCAAATCTGCAGAAAGATGAATCTCAGGAAGGCAGAAGGTCTCTGGGGAGGAAGCGCCTCGGCACTCTGGCAAGGCCAGGTCTGAAGGTGACAGCGACAGTATCAATGAAGGCACATTCCGGCTTCGAATCCAGACTCTTGCTGGTTTTCAGACATGAGCTTCCTCCGTGCTTCCTGAAGGGAGCTGGAAGACTACTGTGGAGAGAGTGAGAGCCAAGGCAGTCCTATAATCCCAGACCCACGGAGGGAAGAAAGTGGGGGACATAGTGAGGTGACTGCAGGGAGGGGGGCTGGTGGTCTCACATACAGCTGGCTCATTCAAGAGGCAGGGTACCCAGCCTCTGCCCTAAACATCTTCCCTCCCTTCTCCTCCCCTCCCCTCCCCTCTCACTTCTCCTTGGTTCAACCCCCTATCCTTTCCACCTGTTTTCTTCCCTTTATAGAGATGCTTAGAGCTGTGGAATTCACTTCCTGTAGGTGATGTGTTTTGGTAAGTGCAGCACACTGGCACACAGTGACACTTTCGCTCTCAGGTAGCTCAGGGAAACCATTGGCATTATGGGCCCCATTTTACACAGAAGAAACTGGGGTCCAGAGGGGCTGAGTGGCTCCCCGAAGGTCACATTGCTAGAAAACTACGGAGCTGGGATTCAGACATGGGTGCTAGATGCCACATTTTGTTCCCTAACCTTCAAGCTTCGTCATCTCCATCTCAAACTGAAATATATATAAAACCTGCTTACAAAAAGAAGCGTTATTGTTATGATACCCCAGTAATGGGAGGACTGTGTTGTGAATGTTTGTGGTTGACTTTTAAGCTCAGACTATATCTGAGCTCCTCCTATTTCCTGTCCTAGGCAATGAGCTAAAATGTGCACCTTTTTATCACATGAGCCTCTTTGTAGAAACAGGAATGAACATTCACAATTTCTACTCGTAAAGTTCAGGGCTATGTGTGTTGATTCTGCCAGGGCCACCCTCCAGACTGCCAGGGCCAGCCTCCAGACCTCAGTAGCCCCTTTTCTTAAGATGAGCATGGTGGCCTGGACCTGAGCCCCAAGGCCCTTTTTGCTCCAAGAGACCATGACCACAAGCAAGTGACCTGCAGTTAGTTGGGGGTAACCATGGGGCAAGACTGACAACTGGGTTCAGGTCCACCATGGATAACTGGGAGGTAACCACGGATCATTGTACTCAGGGCTGGGCTCATGAACACAGGAGCACGTGAACACACAGGTCACAATTCTGAGGGGTGTAAAATCTGAGGTTTTTTTCTCTCCGGGGTCTGGATAGGTGTTTATTGTTTGCATGGCTATTATTGGTGCCTTCTGGAGTGTGCTCCTGGTAATAGCAACAGCAAGGAAGGCAATTTTAATGTTAAGGCTGGATTCCAGAAGCAAATGGGTGGCATTGGGGAGAATGAAATAAACCACTGTGCTGTATTCTTGGGAGGCTGCAGTGGCAGCAGGACTTTAAGGACTTGTGCAGGGACCCGCCTTGGAGGTGGAAGTGTGGCTGGGACTTGTGCTATTTCTGACTCACAAGACTAAGCTGGAAGAAACTCATTAGGAAGGTGGGGGCCACCTCAAGGAGGGCCAGGAGGGATCGCATGGCAGTTTTGTTTGTGTGAGAAGCCGGTCAGAGCCACAGGAAGACCTGAAAAGGCCAAAGGAGAGAGAGAGTTGTTCCCTTAGAGAGAATGGCATTTCAGAAACCTGAAAATCGCCTCAGTAATATTGAATACGAGAATCTTTGTGACCAAAGAGAAATGTAATCAGTTTCTCGGCTTGAAGGCTTCTCTGGTACTTTACAAATCGTACACTCATCTCCAGCTCTTGGCACAAAGGAAAATCCACAAGACGAGCCTTATGGAACATTAGCAATATCAGGATGAGTGTGTCTGCAGCATACCAATGAAGCCACCCCCACCTGCCACTCGCCTTTTCAAGAAAACGGGAGGCAGAGGGTTTGTTTCTTTTCCTGTTAAAATTCGAAATCAGTATTTGAGTATTCCATGAAGTTCTTCAGGTTCATTAACAAGGTCAAAATCAATGTTATTTTACTGTTTGGAATCATTTTTGGCGGAACAATGAAAAGAAACCATAGTAGAACAAGTCTTAATATAATCATTTTCTTTTCATTGTTCTTTATGGGAAAATAATTTGGCCCAAAATTTAGTGGTCCCATCAGGGTGGTGATATCTTTAAAAAGGTGGTCTGAAGGACAGGTTTTACTGTACTTTAATAGGCTTATAGATTAATATAAATCTTAATATTCATAATCTTTACCATTTCTTTTCTCAATATCTGCTCTGTCTATACATCTATTTGTAATGTATGTTTCAAACACAAGATATCCTTGATTTTTATTGAATATACTGATGGTGCTATAGGGACAGCCACTTGACCTAGTTTTTTAAAAAAGGAAAAGAATTAGCAGTCAAATTTATGCACAGCCTATTGCTACAAACAGGATTCGCTGACAATGCCATGGCTTGGGAGCAGCAGTGGAGTTCATACGTGTGTGCTTTCATTTGAGGGTGGCGAGGTCAGTAGAACAAATATGTGTGTTTCCGTGCTAAGTGTGGGCACAACCAAGATGGAATGTGGGCTTATAATCGACCAACAACGTGAATACTTTAACAAAAACACACAGTATTTTTAAGTGCAGGGGCTCAAAAAAGGTCAGGCTCCATTATACCAAAATATGACTTTACCAATTGACTAGAGGAGGTAAGAATCTGAGCAACACTTGGCAAGAATGAAGAGACATACACTAATTCATTTCATATGGGCATTTAGAAGAAACAATGATTTTGACTTGCCCAGCTTATTCTATTAAAGAAATTAATAATATGCTGATATAGAATGTAAAATATGTAAATGCATCTTTTTCCTGATTATAAAAAAATATATCCTCATTGTAGAAAACCTAACAAAATGTGGGCGAACAATAAATCAGTGTGCAGATAATCTTTTTTAACGCTGTACAAAGTTGAACACAGGTTTGTTAAACTCCTTCGTCATTTCATAACCACTGTGTTCTGTTAGTTGGATGGTTGTATACTTTCTTGTTTACACATTCTCTCTTAAGTCTTTGCATTTTGGATATTTTCTTCAGGATTTAGTCTCAGGGATGACTTCCTGAATTCAAGGAATGAACACTTCAGCTCTGTGTTACTAAAGCACTTTCTACAAAGCTAAGGCCAGCTTACAGTATGAGCGCATATATACATATGTGTATATATATACATACACACACACACACACACACACACACACACACATATATATATATATAGGTTTTGTTTTGTTTGTTTTTTGAGACAGGAATTCTCTGTGTAGGCCTCGCAGTCCTGGAACTCACTCTGTAGACCAGGCTGGCCTCACAGAGATCCACCTGTCTCTGCCTCCCGAGTGCTGGGATTAAAGATGTGCCCCACCACTGCCCAGCTCATGTGAATATATCTTACTATGATGTATTTTACTCATATTATGGAAGCAGTGCAGTTGTACCAAGGTTCAAACCAGTGAAATGGCGCAGGCATGTTTGTTTGCAGTCCTGGGTTGTTTTTCTAGTTGATTGACATGAATGGTTTGTTCTTTTTAAATGATGTTCTCCTCAGAAATGGCATAAAGTATTTCAAACATTGTTATTACATGACAGAGAGAGAGAGAGAGAGAGAGAGAGAGAGAGAGATCGGTTCGCCCCCCCCCCATGTATCTGCTCTGTTTTCATCTACTACTTTGGTAATGGGGACACACTTCTGGAAGGGGACTTCCAGTTTATTGACCATCTTCTACCCCTAATATTTCAACAGGTACACCCTGCCATGTTCCTCTCTTGTACTGGCAAAGGATGTGGGTCTCGTCTGGTGATGGTTGTGTGCTGGGTTCTGAGGCAGGTAAGTCCTTCTCTTAGTCCCTGCATTCATGGCTTCCTCTTCCTGGTCATGCATTCACACTCTGGGCTCTGGCTGACTGACATTCTGTCATTCAATTGACTGTTCTTGTGACTGTTTAAATTTACAGCGTCTGTTGAGAGTTAAGACTTCCCAGCGTGGGTCTGTGAGCTGTGGTCGTGGCTGACAGTATGGGTCTGTGAGCTGTGGCCGTGGCTGATGTGAAAACTGTGTAAAGGAGAGAAATGGGAAAAGAAGGCCCTCTCTTTTCCTCCAACGCAGAGCGAAGGACTGTGGGCTGCTGTCTGTTGAAGCTTCTGGTTTTCTACTAGCACGTGGCATTGACCATCCTAAGTGTTGGATATTTGGTTTCGGGCAAAGCAAAAGCAGGAAGTGCTTGTATAGCTTAGAATACCTTTGTTGGGAGGAAGCAAGCTGGAAATGCAAGTTTTTATGTGCAAGGTGATTCTTGCTTAGAAGATGGCCCAGCTGCTAGTGACCAGTGCAGGTCGCTTTTCCCCAAAGGTCAGTCCCAAGAAAAGCTTGAAAACCAAGGACTGGAAAGAGAGGCCCTGAAGAGAATATAATTCAGCCTTAAGTAATATCTATCCACACAAAACATTAGTAAGCTTTATTGTGTCTGAAGTAGATCTCACCATATTTCAAAGTAGTTTACAAAACTGTATAAAAATCACATCTTTCCTACGAGATAGTGGCATATCAATAGGGATACCAGCATGAATGCTGACTCCCCCTTGATGGGCCTTACAAAAGACAGTTGCTAAGTTTTGCTACATTAGAAAAATACATTTAGCTACCAACTTTAATTGTCATTGCGAAAAAATCCACAAACTGATATCCGTAAGTGAATAATTTTACATATAGTTAGTGTCTTTTTTGATTAAGGATACCTTTTAAAGAACATATTAATTATGCATCTTATGTATTCTATGTGGCCGAAGCAGGTGTGTGATAGAGACTAGCCAGTTGTGTTGAATTAACAGAGTGCAGCTGTGATTTTTAAAAATGCATCCTCTCTGGGATAGTTTTTCTTTTCAAAAGAAGAGGAAATCAGTGATAATATTTAGTTTGCAAATATAGGAGTTCTGGATGAGTGTCAGGGCAGGCAAGCATTTGGGATGTGGAGATGAGGTTGTCTTCCCTGGGACATTTCCCAGAAGGACTTTCCATATTGGTGGCAAGTGGGTAATGTATGGGACAGTCACTGTCCTCACCAAACGGGCACACATCAAAAGTGATCACATATTGTTGTTTGCTTTTTAGTTGTCATGAAAATAATTCTCAACTTTTGGGGTTTGTGAATCCCTGGGCAATGCACATTCATAAGAAGGGAGTGGTTTTCCAGTCCAATGAAGATTACCTTGGGCTCCCTGAAAGTGGACTACTCTGTCCAAGCAACACTTCCCACAGTTGTGTGTGTGTGTGTGTGTGTGTGTGTGTGTGTAAGCAGGTACCATTTGTGTCCCCTGTTCTGTGGTCTCTTCCAGGTTGGGGTAGGTGGCTTTGAGTGGGACAACTTCACAAAAGCTGCAGGACAGTGGAGTGTTGTCAAAGTCGTTTGCCATTTATGAACTCACTCTCTGGGCCTTTTGTATCCCCATCAATAAAAACTTCAGTCTTTTACCCAGTTTCATAACAACCTATCCTGATGCACTGTTCTTCCCCTAATCTCTGCAAGCTCTGGCTGCACAGCCATCCATTTTCAATGATATTCATTTTAAAAGGTTAACAAACGAGAAACTAAACCAACCATACAAATAACAGCCCAAAGAGCACTTTCCACAATGTGTTGCTGTAGGGCCATTTCAAATTTAATATTCATGCCGGGGAAAGCTAAAGACCACCAAACCAGGTGGATAAAATAGTACTGCAGTTTATGGCTCCTTCCGAAATGAAATCTCTTAAATATTGCTAATGAAGCCAGCTCTCCCACACAGCCCGCCCGGCGCCCTTTCTAGCGGCTTCAGTTCCATTTCCCTGTCTAGCAATTTGCCCCAGGCCCCTATTAAATGAATTATCACGGCCCCTAAATCATCTCTGCGGGGTTTTCGTCTAATCCCATCAAGACACTTAACTCCCTTTCTTCTTTCCTGGTGACATAATGAGTTATTATTTCACGGGGAGCCATTAAATAGGCCCCTTTGGAAGAGTGGAATGTGCCAGGGCCCCTGCAGCCTGGAAGCTGGTGGCTCCCTGCTGGGGACAAAGAGGCCACCAGGGCCACAGAGTGCCCCAGGCCCCAGGCTGGAGCTCAATCCATGAGGCCCTGGGCAGCTGCAGCCAGCCCGGCACAGGGCGGATACAAATGCTTTCCTTAAGCAGAGGAAGCAGGGCACTCACAAACCACTTGCGGGGTAGATTAAGCTAATTTATTAAACACAGTGTGCCTGGTGACTGAGCTGAGCAGAGTAATGATTTACAATTAAAAAAAAAAAACACCAACACATGAGTTTGAGGAAGTCAGAGACCACTGTGGCCCTGATGCTGGGGACCACCGCCGGCCGGACAGTGAGTTGGTGGCCCGAGTGGGAACCCACTGTGGTTCCTGATGTCTGGCTGAGTCAGGCCCGCTGTGGTCAGCAAAGTAGGAGGGCTAGAGCAGAGACAACCGGGCCTTGGCGGTGCTTGTTGTCCCTGGGATTGGGGGAAGCAACTCTGTTTGGGCAGAAGAGGGTGCAGAGGGTTTGTGAGATTATGTTCATGACGCTTGGTTTCTGAGGTGCCCCGACCACTGCACAAACCTTGGTCCTGGATATTCTAGTGAGAACGCTGGCATTGGAGACCGGAAACTTGAAACTTTACATCACATTTACCCCATGCCCCACCCCCACTAGCCGTTCTCAGCAGCGCCAGTTCGTGCTAATCAAAATAAATGTCCTGTAACACCCTCCCGCTGTATTCTGAAGTAAAGAGCTTCGGCCAGACACATCGCTGAAAAAAGAAGAAAGAGAAGGAAGAAAGCGAGGGAAAGGAAGAAATATAATCAAAAACATTGAAAGTAGATCTACTTATAAAGAAAACACCAATATACGATGACTTTTACGGTTTCGTTCCCCATCGTGACAATCGTGGAAGATCCGAATCTGCAGCAGGTTATAATAAATTTTAATTTGTGGGAAAACTGTTCAGTTGTCTGTAATTGATGCTCTTTCTTTAGACTTAGCTCTTCAGCTAAGGACTGTATTTACTCAAATGTGGAGATAGTCGAGGGTGACGGCTTGGCTTTCACAGCGGCAGAGAGGTTGAGAGAATGGGGTGGGACAACCTCACGTCCCAGGAGATAAATAGCGTTCTCATCAATGACAATGCTTTTCCAAAACGGAGAACAACTTTCAGCCAAATTTCAAGTAAAACGGGGTATGCAATGGTTGTGTTCCTGGAAAATGTTGTATATTAAAAGTACATAAAAAGTGCAGGGCGGTGGTGGCGCACACCTTTAATCCCAGCACTTGGGAAGCAGAGGCAGATGGATCTCTGTGAGTTCGAGGTCAGCCTGGTTTACAGAGAGAGTTCCTGGACAGGTTCCAAAGCTACTGAGAAACCCTGTCTCGAAAAACAAACAAAGCACATAAAAAGTACTTTTTGTTATATGGAAAGGAGCACCATCAAGATCCCTTTGTGGCTAAATGAAAGCCTGGGAGGACAGCCAAAAGTGTCATGTGGCCCAAACAATACTCCTTTGACACCCAGGGTTTTTAAATTTTTATTTTATTTTGTGTGTATGGGTGTTTTGCCTGAATGTCCATCTGTGCTCTACTTAGAGGCAATGCCCATGGACACCAGAAGAGGCTGCTGGAGTCTGTGGAAGCAGAGTTGGAGGCTGTTGTGAGCCTATGCATAGTGCTGGGAATCAAACCTGTGTCTTGTGAAAGAGGCACCAATATGCTTAACTGTTGAGCCATCTCTCCAACCTTAAGCACTGAGTTTTGTAAACATTCCTGGGAGGAAGTAAATATGTCCCATTTAGAGGGTCTGTAGACTCCTTGACAGCCAGTCCTGGATGCGCAGAGTCCATGTGTTCCAGGTTATGAACTCTGCCTATGATGGAAATAGAGGGGTAGAAGGGCAGGGTGGGAGAGCGTGGCCTGTTTATGCCCCTGTGAGGGTTCCCTTCCAGCTGCGGCTCACTGTCCTGGGAGGACTCCTTGTCATCACATTTCCCCCGAGTTCTGAGTGTGTATTGTAAGGAGGCCACTGTTAGTCACCGTCCTCACTCTAGAAGAGGAACGGAGTTGCTTTACAGCCGTGGGCAGTTCACATACTGTCCATACTGTGCATTCCTCCTGAACCTGTGTCAGTAAGAGACGAGCTCTGTGCTTCTTGTTCTTATTAAGATGTCTGACTCCAGAGGTTAGGCTGACGCTTTCTTTTTTTATCCAAGTGTAGAGCTGTGGTGGTTGGAATAAAAGTGGCCACCAAAGGCTAATAGGGAGTGTCACTATTAGGAGGTGTGGCCTCATAGGAGGAGGTGTGGCCTTGTTGGAGGAAGTGCGTCACTGGGAGTGGACTTTGAGATGTCAGAAGCTCAAACCAGGCCCAGAATCCCTTTCTTCCTGTTGCCTGCAGGCCCAGATGTAGAACCCCAGTACCACGTCTGCCTGTGTGCCTCTATGCTTCCTGCCATGATAATAACTGTAAGCCAGCCCCAAATAAATACTCTCCATGGTCATGACATCTCTTTACAGCAATAAAGCCATAACTATGATGAGAGCTTTGCACTAATGTCTGTTACAGGCCTTGTTGGAGCGGACTCTTCCTCTTCCTGGCCTCTCGAAATGGTTCAGATTCTGAGTCTACCTTTGAATTCACCAGCTTTCCCTTCTATTTCTGTGGCATCTCCCCGTCAGAATATAAACATCTGTTATTCCAAAAATCACACATTAATTTGCAAGGAAAGCTGTGTGGTTTCTCTGCCAGTTGTCACATTATGTGAACCCATTGACTATCTTGGCATGTGGTGGCACAGCTCCGTGGCCATCCACAGCACCAAACAGCAGAGCCAAAAGGATAAGGCAGTGGGCCTTAAACTATTATGGGGTTCTTTTTTTTTATTTGTTTGTTTGGCATTTGTCTTAAGTCTTTGGGAAGACTGGTGCTGGCGACTCTCAGCATTTTGCGAATCCTAAAAAGATTGTATCACAATTTAGGTAGTTTTTAAGAGACAGAAATTTCCTAAAACCCTATATTCTAACACAACAACTTTTGTTGTTTTTTTTTTCCATATTTCTTTCCATGTTTCTAGTTTTGGTTCAGGATTTTTTGTGCCTTATACCTAATTTTTCTGTTTTCTTTGAAAAATTTTTTCCATACTTAACTAATATGTAAGAGCTGTGCATATTTTACTTGCCACACTGAGACTTCAATGCATGTACATTGTATGTAATGATCAGGTCAGAGTGGTGAAGTAAATTTTCTAGATTTCTTTTTAGATCTCCTGTATGATTAGATATAAGCCTAGATTTACTCTAAACGCATGTGCACAACTCAACAAAAATGGGCAATAAAGGGCCTTGGGCCCAGCCTTGAGAAAGTGATGTACACTAGCATCTTTGCAAGTCTTACAAACCAATAGTGGAAGAAGATGGTGACAGCAATTTAGCAGCTCACTTACACATGAAACAATTGTACAATGAGAAGTGGGAGGACCAGCAGGTCCCTGAGCAGCTGGCTCAGGCCAACCCCAGTACTGGGTTGGAACATTTTTGTTTAGTGACTCCCATCACTTCACTTTGGGCTTCAGTTGCGCTAAAGAATGGTATGGCCTGTGTGTGTGTGTGGGGGGGGGTTGTTGGATGCTAAGGGACCCCCACACAATTGTCTTCGAATTTAAGAGGCCCTGGGCTAAGTATGCTGGGACAGTTGATGGCATGACCTCCTTATTTCAACTGCTCTGTTTATCTCTCTCTCCACTGTGTCAGTGTCCTGGATGAAGGCGTCCTTATCGAGAGATCCATCTGGGACTGGTGTTTACCCAGGAAACCTCAGGTAAAGTCTGTGTGAAAACTGCCTGCTATTCTTTTTGCTGGCTGTTGTACGGTATGTCAATGTGTGCAGACCCTGGAGAAGGCTGTCTTTTACTGGGTGTCTCATCTCTGCCAATTGTCTTTATACTTCACGACAGGCTTATGAAATAGAACGTCTCTCCTTTAGAGGCAGGAAATTATCAGAGTTTGAGTGTCTTATACAGAGCAATGACTGGCTTACTTTCATAGCCCAAGGTGATTTCATTGTATGATATTATAGCTATTTAAGAACATATATATATGAGCACTATAAAACAACACTGTAAGATCCCAAGATTTATCTCTCATTTAGGAAGTCAGGAGAAGGTGAACAGAGAGATTCTGGGGCTTTGCAACAGCAGGAAGTAGGTGGGACTGTCCCCTACCCCTCTCTGATTAGAGCACAGGATATTCCTGTAATAAGGCAAGGACAGAGTCTTGGAAAGTTGGCAAGAAGGAACGACCCTAAATCAGGACGGCCTCCGAGGCAGGTCCAGTATGTTTCTCATGATATAAAATGTCAAACTCAGAATGCATACATTATTACACAGACTTCTGTCACCAAGCAGTAAGTGACTGTATATTAGTTGCTAAAGTAGATCCGTGAAGCTGAAATCTGGATGAAAACACATTCAGTGATTCTCTAGCACCCCTAACAATAGCCTAGAAGACAGAGTAAGAAAAATGTGACCTCAATTAGCATTGCACACTGTTTGGGATGGGCACAGTCAAGCCACAAAACGTAATGCTATTTTCTCTCTCCCCTTGGAGAGAGGGAGGTTGTTCAATTTTAATTGTGTGTGTGCGTGTGTGTGTGTGTGTGTGTGTGTGTGCACAGATGCCCTCATGAACACAAGTCGAGGCAGATGTCAGTCTAGGGTATTATTCCTCAACAGCTGCCCAATATAGTTTTCTGAGCCAGGGTCACTCTTGGCCTAGAACTTGCTGATTAGGCAGAATGGCTGGCCAGGGAGCCACAGGGGTCTGCCCGTCTCTGCCTCCCCGGCACTGGGATTACAAGTGCCTGGTTCTGGAACTTGGACTCAAGCTTTCCTATTTGTATGGCAAGCCCTTTACATTTTTATTACATTTTGTTTTTATGATATGTGTGTTTGCACATGTGTGTGTGTGTAAGCATGGCACAGCACATATGTGGAGGAATACTTGGATAACGTGGGGGAGTCAGCTCTTTCCTTCCACCGTGTGGATCCCAGGATCTAACTCAAGTACTCAGGCCTGGCAGCAGAGCCCTTTACCTGCTGAGACATCTTGCTGGCCCACCACACAAGAAGACCAGTACCTGATCTTGGTAATGTCAAGTTGATATAGACAATTAAGTTTTACTAGTTTTAAATGGTTTTTGTAGATGGGAGTTTCTGTCCCACCCACTCCTACAGCCGTTTAGTCCCAAAGAAATACACAGAGGCTTATATTAATTATAAACTGTTTGGCCTATTTGCTCAGGCTTATTATTAACTAGTTTTTACAACTTAAATTAACCCATAATTCTTGTCTATGTTTAGCCATGTGGCTTGGTACCTTTTTTCTGTGAGGCCTCCTCATCTTGCTTACTCTGTGTCTGACTTGTGACTGCCTCTCTAGCCTTTCCTCTTCCCAGAATTCCCTTAGTCTGGTCACCCTGCCTATTCTTTCTGCCTAGCTACTGGCCAATCAGCATTTTATTAAACTAATACAAGTGACAAATCTTTACGGTATACAAAAGCATTATCCCACAACAGGTCTTGTTCCTAAGATGAAAACAATTGACCAAGGTCTTCTTTGAGGATAACTACCCCCTTAGCCTCATCTCTTGCCTCAGGGTATCAAAATCCTATGGCTACATGACTAACAAGGGACACAATTTGTGTGTGGCCCCTTCAAACACCGAGTTCCTCCTGAAAACCAATATCAGACTTTGTAGTATGACCAAATCTTCTCAGTTCTAAATGGCTTAGGTTGCTGTCCCTCCACAGGTATAGAGTGACATCGGCGCTCCAGGCCACCCTGAGCCCTGATCAGCTGATCCTCAAGAACCCAGGGGAAGATTATGGTCCCAAATATTTTCTTCTAGCTACTAGAGAGTGTGCTTAGTTCTGCCATCCACACCAAGGAAAGTACTGGTCACAAAACTCAGAATGTCTCAATGTTCTGATGATTTATTACCAGGGCAAAAGAATTACTACAGACTAAAATATCAAATAATTACATGTCTTTCTGTGAGATGGCATACATGACCACAGAAGCAGTCAAAGCCAGCCTATCTTCTGTTCTGGGCCTTGGTTTCTAGCCTGCTGTGGTAGAGGTTGCACAGGAAGACATCAGATCTCCAACCCCAGTTGCTTGATCTTTGGGCCACCTCCAGTTTGCGCCACAAAAACACCAAAATGGAACTTTAAACATTATGCTTGTAAAAACTAAAATTTTATCAAATAGAATTTTAGTACTGGAGAGTCTAAGGTAAAGAGTGATATTTGTTCCTTGGTGTTTTGGGTATTGTTTTTAAAGATGCTAATGGCTTGGGGTTAGAGAGGCTTAGAGTGATGAAGGCAATCACCCACAAGAATGCGCTCATGAGGAGACTGACCAGCCTGCCAATAGAGCTTGAATGCCTTGCTCCACGTGGGTGCTTCATCAGGACTGTGTTTCTTCTTAAAATGATTTATCTTATAATAACATTCAATGACTATTTCATCCAACACAGTTATAATACTGAGGCAGGATCTATGAGTCAAAGTAGGAAATAGACTTCCATTTTCTTTAAGAACAAAACTTTTTTGGGGCTATTTAAAAAATCAGCTGGGCTGTGGTGGCATGCACCTTTAATCCCAGCACTCGGGAGGCAGAGGCAGACGGATCTCTGTGAGTTCCAGGCCAGCCTGGTCTATGGAGCAAGTTCCAGGACAGCCAAAGAGACACAGAGAAACCCTGTCTCAAAATAAAAAAAGAAAAGAAAGAAAGAAAGAAAAAGAAAAACTAAAAAAATAAAAAAATCAATATAATATTAAGTAAAACTCAAACAACGCAAAGGCATGTGAAGATATGGAATCCCCAGAAGTGATACTGTTCACAGTTTGCCTTCAAGCCCTTTCTAATGCGTGACATTTACTTTTTAATGTCTGCACATAGAATGGATGTATTTCTTTTTTTATCTTGTATCCCTTTATTAATGAGATCATACAATACAGACTGGGTCACACTGTTATCATTACCATGTCTTATTCATACTCTCATGTTCGTTCTCCCCACCACCCCTTTCTCTGGTTTTCATGTAATCCAGGTTGACATCAAACTTGTCATGCAGTTGAGGAGGACCCTGATCTTCTTTGGAGCCTGTTTTGTTAATCACACTGTGGCGTTCCCAACCGGTGTACAGAATTCCATTTGATGACCACTTTGACTGCGGTGAAGCGGAATCTTGGTGTTGTTTTTGTCTTCATTTCCCTGTGAGCTGAGGGTGTTGAAGGCTTTTCAAGGTGGTCTCTAGCCAAAGTATCGCTTCTGTTGAGAACTTTCTGTTTAGTTCCACAGCTCAGTTTTAACTGGATTATTTTCTTGATGTTTAGTTCTTTGAGTTCTTTGTATATTCTAGACACCAATCCTCTGTTAGATACACACCTGTTAGATACAAAGATTTTCTATGTTTTTATACTCATTTGATTGACCACTTCCTTTTCTATACAGAAGCTTTTTGATTTCATGAGATCCCCTTTGCCAGCTGTTAGTATCATTCCCTGGGCTACGGGGGTCCTTCCATGTGTCTATAACTTGAAGTAAACTCCCAACTTTTTCCTTGAACAGTTTCAGAGTGTCCGGTCTTATGTTGAGGTCCTTGATCCATTTGGAGTTGGCTAACTTTGATAGTGCTGACTACTGGTGCTATACAGGCCACTGGAGGAGAAAGACACCAATGGCCTTCTGAGCCAGCACTGGACCCTTCCTGCTGTAGTACTGACATACCAGACAAGATGTGCCCACTGGCGCAGTAGGGACTAGACTGTTGATGTGGGGAACCAACTGCTCCCCTCATTAGAACTGAATCCTGCTCCACGGGAGGGAAGTTATGCCTGGTACTGGAAGCATGGTTGAAACCCCCTGGCCATGGAAATGATAGTTCCTAGGCAAGAACCCATAAACATTGTCTTTCTAAATGTTGTTGATGTTGTCAGCTGTCTTTTAAGTGCTTGTATCTAAATTTATGCTGCTCCCAACCTTGGTCAGAGAAGTCCCTTACTGCAGTAGTTAGTGGTTAGTGTAAGAGAGAGATTACTGCAGATAATCTATTTTCAACCTCCTCTACAAAGCTCGGGGGAACATTGAGGAAGGGTGGGAAGAAAGAATATAAAAGCCAGAGACGGGCAGGAGTGGCGTGTGTAATGCTGTGCTCTGGACATGACATTGCTGTCATGACAACAGCTGTGGTTACCCCCACAAGACCTGCTCAGGACCAAACCAGCCAAAAGTTCCAGTGTGGATGGGTGGTGCTACTAAGGTCTCACCTTTAGTGGAAGAGCTCTTGGCAGTTCCTGGGAGAAAGAGAGTCACGTTTCTTTAGAAGTGAGGACACCAGTAGGTTCTTCCTGCCCCAGTGGGTGACCCCACATTCATTTACACTCAGTGAGTTTAAGAAAAAGAATTTAAACAAATAAATAATTATAAAAGGGGGACATGAAATCAGGAGAGAGAAACAATGACTCTAGAGGAACTCCTGAAGGGGACAGGGCATGGATATGATAAATTTGCCTTGTACATACGTGTGATATTTTTAAAGATTAATTTTTTTGAAGAATTACTTTTGGCCAGTCGGTGGTGATATGCACCTTTAGTCCCAGCACTCAGAGGCAGAGGCAGGTGGATCTCTGTGAGTTCGGGGCCAGCCTGGTCTATAAGAGCTAGTTCCAGAACAGGCTCCAAACCTACAGAGAACCCTGTCTTGAAAAAAAACAAAAAACAAAAACAAAAAAAAACAAACAAAAAAAGAATTACTTTTGATGTTGCATTGTTAGAGCTCTTTGGGGGATTGAACTATTTAGCTTCACAAAACAAATTTAATACTTCCACTCTCTAATACAAATTTTAGTTTTTCTCAAAATTCAGACAATTACATGTTCTTCTTCATAGAAAACCCACCATTTGAGTATGACCACAATATAATCCCTTTAAAAATACCCAAACTTAAATCTAACTCTAAATCCATTCTTGAAATGACCTAATGTCTGCTTTGACTTGGTTTTATCCTGCCTATGACAGACCCTAAAACAAGGATGAGGAGGCCGCTGGCTTCAACGACTCAGTTTGTGTTTATATTTGTACATGAACCTTTTCTTTTTCAGCAGCAAAGATTCGCTTTTGCTGATCCATCCCTGGCCTGCAAAGCAAATTGCAAAAGGCTACCAAAGTCTGGCTACATCCTCATAGAGACTGTTTAAATCCATTACTTTCTCTTTTAATCAAATCACTGTTGTGTCAAAATATACGGTTCTCGCCATGAATCTCCCCAGCTTGTCACAGGTCACCGGTTGCACCTTGAAAATGTTTGCTCTCCTAAGCGTCTTCCCTTCAGCCTCCAGCTAAATTGCTCCACACCGAGCCTGATCATTTTTCCTATATACATAGAACTCTAATTAATATAAAATGGCAAAGGGAACAGGTACTTTACAAAGAAATGAAGGCAGAAAACCCCAGCCGGTAGATATACGGTGCCTTGTTTAAATGAGATGGGCATTTACACAGGAAAACAATTATTCAAATTACATTCAGAAACCACAACCAAAAGCAAGCCTGAAAATTCCCAACCTCTGAATGGCTGAGAGATTTCTTTCCTGCTTTAAGAAATATCTTACATAAAGCCGCCAGAGGGCTGGTAAGGGAAATGGTAATTATGTTTAAACAGCCAACAATTTCACTAGCATAGAATATTTGTACAGACTCTTAAACACAGAGTTAAGCGCCAGAGGCTATTTCTATTGTTTAATGTATTAAGTAAATAAAAATGTACGTAAGATGTGGACACACAATTAGTTTTGAGTTATTTATCCTGGAGTTTGTATGGCTTAGAAAAACTCCATCTTCTTGGCTGTTGCTGTCCTAATGCATTTAACTTCAGCCATCAGCCATGATTAAACACCTGCTGTTGTGGGGAAACAAAGCACACTAATCCAATATGTATTTCTGACATCTTAAATATCACCCAGTCCCTTGACATCGGGCACAGCTTTTCAGCGGGATGGAATTCCACAGCATATTTTTCTAATTTATGGATGGACAATAAATCAAAATTAAGCCGTGGGCAATGAAATATACATCAGTGCAGAATGAACTGACTGCAAACGAGGACCCTGCA
>LOEQ01001144.1:272245-284262 GCA_001685075.1 Bramus lutescens | reverse complement strand
ATCTATCTATCTATCTATCTATCTATCTATCTATCTATCTATCTATCTCTCCTATCCTCCCTCGTTGTGAGATAGAGTTTTGCTATGTGGCCCAGGCTGGCCTCAGACTCATGATCCTCTTGCTTCAGCCTCCAGGTTGCTGGGATTACAGGTGTAGATTTTGCTTAAATTCATGTTCAACATTTTTTAGAAAGTGCCCTTCAAAGTCTGACTACTGAAACCGATACAGCTGCCAGATTCAGAGGGGAGGAGAGGTGGAGGGAAGAAGAAAATACACTTAACAGAAAGCTACAGAAAAGAAAAGATAAAAAAAACCATTAGCTTGAGGCAGGAGAGTCACAAGTTGAAGCCCACAGCCCAGTGAAAATCAATCTCAAAAAAAACAAATCAAAGACTAAGATTGTAGCAATAAGTTCAACTATATTATAATCAAAACAAACATATGCAATCTTCCTAAGTCCACTATGTTGAAGGGACTTTTGGGTATGAGAGATGTAGTTTGATATACTAAAATGGCTTGCTTAGCATGCCCAGGACTCTGGGCTCAAGCTCTGGTATTAACAGAAACAAAACAAAACAAAAACAAAAACAAACAAAACCAAAAGTTCAAAGAAAGACTGTTAGATTAGATTGTAGAATTCTGGCTATCATTTGCCTAGCAGAGGAAAACCTAGTTTTGAAGAAACAGCTTGAGGCTAAAGGCAGGAATGGAAGAAGAAAGTTGGCAGCTTTGTTGTTACCAGCCTGAGCGGGCACTAAAACGAAATGTATGATGAGGGAGAAGACCCATGGCCAGTGTCTAGAGGTAGGACCTTTGAGGAGTGTGCCGCGGATGGAGGAGAGAGTTCTATCAGAGCATAAACCAGCCTGTAAGTCACGAAGAGGTCGGGTGTTGACTGGGTGTGTTGGTAAGAACTCTCTAACGATTAGCTCTCTGAATTGCCAAGTCCTTCGTCTTAAGAGTGTTCAGGCCACAGCCACAGATGCATGGGCTGAGCTAAACAGATGGTGTCCAAATCGGAGTGGTAGGATCCACTGGGAAACTTTTTAAATTGTGCATTTCTGGACCTCTTTGCAGGATTAATGAGCGGATTCTAGTCAAGAGGAATGTGTGCTTCCGAAGCACTCCCCAGGTGCCTTGGTGCACACTCAGGAGTGACCTGGTAACTGTGTCTCACGGGCCAGGTGACAGCCTCCCAGGAACCTCAGAAGATGCAGCTTGGGATTGTGCTGGCTACAGGCTCAAGCCTTCTCTTAAGTCACTGCATTCGGGAACTTTCTTTTTCTTTAGTGAAGATAAATTGAAAAGCTCTCCTGAAAGCCTGAAGACATGATTCCTTCCTTAGTGTTGCTGTGAATTTACAAGAGTGTGGAAATGGTGTTGTGGCCTGCAGGACACGGGAGTCAGAAAGATTGCAGCGGAGAGTGGGCACCTTTGGAACTCAAACTTCTGTCTCTCCACCTAAAAAGGGGACAGAAGCCTCTCTGGTTCATCAAGGACCAGAACTCTCAGCTTAGGGCAAACTTTTTATTTCATTCTATGTGGCTTTATTTTTAAAATTTTTGTTCTTTTAGATATCACTTAATCCTCCTGAGATTGGCTTCTTCTTGGTATGCTGGCCAGAATTGTTATCTTTTCTTTTTCCTTTTTTTGTGTGTGACAGGGACCATGTAGCCCAGGCTGGCCTTTTCATTTGGGGGATCTTTCATTGCTTTGATGGATTCAATGTCTCTCAAGAATGTCTTGGTTGACTTTGCCTCCTTGTCTTCAAGTTTTTTTTTGTTTGTATGTCTACAGTGCTGAGGGTTGAACCCGGGGCTTCCCACAAGCTGGGCAAACACTCTGCCACCATGTCCTGAGATATATTTACTTATTGATATAAAATTAGTTTGCTATAAAAATCAACCGTTTTAAAGAGTACAAGTCCACAGTCACAGTATTTGGTAATCCACATCCTGTAAACACCACCTCCATGTAGTTCCAAACACGTTCATTCGCCTCTCTGTTCTATCCAGTAAGCTGTCATTCCCTAATCCTGTTGTTCCCAACCCAGCAGCCAGCAGTTTGCTTCCTATCTAAATGGATGGTCTTTTGGGGGACATATATGTGGCCATATGTACAACTTCCTTCCCTCAGTATGTCTTCTGGGATCATCCATGTTGTAAGGTATTCCATCACTTTCTGTGGTTGAATGGCAATCCACTCTACCGTTATAACACAACTAACTTATCCCTTTGTCTGTCGGGAAACACCTTGGCTTTTGTTGACAATGCTGTTATAAATGTTACCATAAACCTTCTGTTTTCCATAGCTGCTTTTTTTAATATACTAAACTGATTTTAAAGGCTTATGTAACTAAGGCTGACCCTTGCCTCTTGATCGTCTTGCCTCTGCCTTTTGCAATGTATTTATTTTTGAAGGAAAATTCACGTACAATGAATTCATTATCTTTTAAAGAGAACAAGTTCGTGTTATCTGGTGCATTTACCATGTTGCGCAAGCACCACCTCCCTGTAGTTAGATTGAGAGAAACTGTTTTAGTAGCAAGGAACAAGTTCAAAGTGACATCCCTTAAGTTTCAAAGGGACACAGAAACTCAAAATTCTGACAGGAAGTTCAGTGCCCTTTCAACTTAGAGCAACTTAGAGAGTGGTCATCTGGTTATGGTGAGGTGGGAATGGAGAAACCTGTCATCAGCCATAGAGCCCTGAGTGTGTGCCGCACTGCTGGCTGGGAGTATTTGAGCATTTGATGTGCTCACCGAAGCTGTGGCAGCGGTCTCCACCCGGGAGGTCAGCACGTGCTGTCTCTATTACCGCCAGAAGAGAGATTTTAGAATTGCAAACGGTATCACCGAGTGGCTGGACACCAGCAAGGGAGTTTGACAAGGCTGTCACATCTGTTCAATATTTCTACTGAAATAATCACAGGTATTGCTGTTGATGGTTACCATAGTGGTATTAAGGTTGGCGGAAGGAGATGATGTAATCTGGAGGGGGCTGATGACATTCTGGCTGCTGAGTCTGTGGTTTCTGTACCAGGAAAGCTGGGACATCAGACTAGTGATGATTTAGATGCTGATAAAGGTAGGTTTGAGGCAGAATATTTCAGTAATAGAGCAAACTGGAGGTAAGAAAGGCAATGATGGTATGCTGTCAATAGTTTATCATAGGTGGTGAGTGCCATCACCCCCTCCCTGGCTTACAAGAGTTATGTATGGCAAATGGGCTAGTCAGCATTCACTGGGATCAGAGGCACTGCTCCACAGGCGAGCTGGCTGGCTTCTCACTCACTGAGAGCCCTTCCTCAGTTTTGAGTGCATAGTCTACAAGCTTTGACCGGAAGAGGAGAGGGAGATCCAGTCAGCAGTGCAGCTACTGTTAAGCTGAGTTAAGCCTAGAATGACGGCAACAGTATCGTCTGGGAGAAGGATGACAATGGGCTGAAAGAAAGTAACATCTGTTTTCAGGATCCCGGACGGCTTCCTCTGGAAATAACTCACTCTGTGTGTCTAGATTTTCTGGGAAGTAAGTCTTGAAGTCAGAACTGGAATTCGTCAGGACAGACAGGAGCACAGGGTCATGGGGAGGATTTGCGACAGGGTTTCTGGAAACTGTGCTTTGAAGAATTCATCTTTGCATGAGCAGTCTTGAAATCTCCTTTGAAATAAAAATCAAGGTAGATGTTTAAGACTGTGGCTGTGGTTTAGAGGTTGAGCACTTGCTTAGCAGGTAGAAGGCCCTAGGTTCAACCCCCAGGTTGTAAGAAAATAACCAATAAACAAAATCCAGCTTTTAAATTTTATGTATGCTATTTTCCCACCTTTTTCCTTTTTCTCTTTCTTTGTTTCTTTTTGTTTCTTTGTTTCTTTCTTTTTTCTTTTCACCATGCGCAACTTCATGTATTCTTTTGATTTTGAAGCAAGCATGTATTCATTGTAGAAAATTTATTGAGCTATGGAAGAGCTAAGAGGAACATATCTTCACAATTAAAAAAAAATAATCCCCAAGGGCTGTTGGAAGACACCCAGGCCAGTAACACCCAGGCCACCAGTACGCCAAACACATAGATGATGAAGAGGTGGGAAAGGAAAGTGGAGCAAAGCGTGCTATGGAGAGAGAGGCAGAACTGGACGACATGCGATGGTGGCCACAGGTGAGAGAGAAGGCTGAGGTGGACATGCTGTCATTGCCCTGTAGGGTCGGCGGATGGTAGGGTCGGCGGATGGTAGGTTCGGCAGATGGTTGGCCTGGAGCTGTGCGAATGCAGACTCAGCCCCCAACCTGCTGCTGCCCAGCCATGGGATCACCTTGGCTCTAGCTAGCAATGGAGGCCAGCGGTGAAGAAAGGTTTACCTTATGAATTAGACCTCCTTGAAGGACCACGGTGGTCTGTGATGCCACTAGACGCCAAGTTGGTGTCAGTGGTCCATGCTGCTACCCCAGGCCTCTACATGTCTGAGAGCAATGTGGATGAATGCAGTCTGTGCCATTGACTGGTGCCTTGGTGATGTCATCACCTTTGCTGCCTGGGCGGGTGGATATCTGGATGTGAGTGGCATGTGAAGCCGTATTGAGGTGGATGGTCTGTGCAGTCTCTGAGGGCCATGGTGGTCCTGATATGGTCAAGGGCCATGTTGATGTCTGTGACCCACATTATCACTAAAGGCCACTAGGAAGTTCATGGTCTGGGCTCCCACATTAAGCCATGTTGATGTCTAGCAGCAGTGGCCTGGCTTTCTACAACTGATGGCGTGGCCAGGGTGCAGGTGGAGAAAGACTCACCTTCCCTTGGGGAGCTGGCCACTTGACCATGCTCCAGTAAGTACATGACCAACATAAAATAGACTTTTTTTAAGTGGGGGATATCATGGAGAAGGGGGGCATACATGAGAGGACTGGGAAGTGAGTGTAATCAGGGTGAATGATGTGAGATTCCCAAATTAATAATAATAATAATAATCCCAGCGAGGTGTGAGAGTGCAGGCCTTTAATCCCAGCACTTGAGAGGCAAAAACAGGTAGGTCTCTGTGAATTCAAGGCCAACCTGGTCTACAAAGAAAGTTCTGCGATGCCTAGAGAGACCCTATCTCAAAAAGAAAAAAAAAGTGGAAAGAAAGAAAAGGAAAAAGTCAAATGAAACTTGCTGTTTGTGCATCTCCAACCTGGCTCAGAGAAGCATCTTACTGTAGCAGTTAATGCAGAGACTCATTGCTGTTCAAATTTCTGAGAGCGAGTGGCTGTGGGCGCTCGGCCCTAACTAGGGCATCTGTATCAATACCTCCTGTCCCCAGGGCCCAGGAAACACTGAAAAAGAAAATGAAGTGATGTGGGATACCCCTCTGTATGCTGTGAATATGTTTTTATCACCAATGGTTAATAAAGAAGCTGCTTTGGCTTAGGGCAGGGCAGAATACAGTCAGGTAGGAAAACTAAACTGAATATATGGAGAAAAAAAGCAGAGTCAGGCAGCTGCCAACAGCCACAAGAGAAGCAAGATGTGAGGTAAGAAGCCACAGGCCTTATGGTAAAATATAGAATAAGAGAAATGGGTTACATTAATAATAAGCCTGAGCTAATAGGCCAAACCATTTGTAATTATGTTAAGTCTCAGAGTGGTTATTTCAGGAACTGGCGGGCGGGAGAGAAACCTCCAGTTACGTGTATGGGGAGGAGAGCTGTGAAACACTGCCTTCTGGACAGGACATGGCTGTTGTAAACATGGGTGAACTCACCGTAGCTGGGGTTATCTACATAAGATCTCCTCAAGTTCAAGTCAGTTACCAAGTCCAGTGTGGACAGGGGAGGGGCTCCTGAGAGCTCCCACTAGCTGAGAGCTGTAAGTGGTTAAAGGCCTGGAGAGAGGGAGAACCACTTCTCTTTAGGAGGAAGGCTCTCCATCCCCAAGGGGGTGACTCACACCATGTACATATGGGCAACACTAATTAGACCCAGTGGATTAAAAATAATAATAATAATAACAATTTAAAAAGAAACAAGAAACCAGCTAGCATTGTGCTCAATATTCTTGTAATATTTTATGTCTATATTTACTTTTATATATTTAGGATATTAGCACAAGAAAATTGTGTATTGGTGGTTATATTTCTGATGCTTCTCTGGATACAAGAGTCATTCTCAGATTGATTTTCATAGACAATGGCAATATTTTCCCAGCTAGACCAGAAGAAACAAAACCTAGATCTTTTATAATTCTGAGCACCAGGGAGAGCCAACCAAGCAAATGGTCCTCTTTGATACAGGTCAAAGTCGCCCATTTCTCCAAACACTTGGAAGATCTGTGGTCCTGTGGGAAATTTCAGATGCCCTTGGAAACTGTCATGGGAAAGATTGGTTCTTCTTTGTAAATCAAATCCATTTTTATCATAGCAATATTAAAACATGGATCTTCCTGTGCTGCATATACTATATGGGGTGGAATAAACAGTGTGTGGGGTGTGTGTGTGTGTGTGTGGTGTGTGTGTGGTGTGTGTGTGGTATGTGTGTGTGCGGTGTGTGTGTGTGCGGTGTGTGTGTGTGGTGGGTGTGTGTGTGTGGTGTGTGTGTGTGGTGTGTGTGTGCAGTGAGTGTGTGCGGTGTGTGTGTGTGGTGTGTGTGGTGTGTGTGTGTGGTGTGTATACAGACTGGAACAATAACATAAAGGAGGTTTAGACTATAATAGGTCTAGACTCACTCTAGAATAAACATTGTGTGGTGTGTGTGTGTGTGTGTGTGGTGTGTATACAGACTGGAACAATAACGTAAAGGAGGTTTAGACTATAATAGGTCTAGACTCTAGAATGCCCTTCTTTCTTTCTCCTTATCTAGCTCCTCTTCGTGCTTCTGTAGCAATCTGAGCTGTGCCCCCCTCCATGATGGTCTTCCCAGCGAATCTCCCTTTTCTTATCTCACATTTGACTAATGATTCAGTCCTGGCAATCTGATTCTTGGATCATGGACTGACTAACGATGCTTCACAACCCTCAGCGTTAGACAGGCGTAGTGATAATGTGTGACAGACTAGGGACAGCCACTAACTCTCTTCCCATTTAGAATTGGGGTCTGGGTTCCCTCCCCAAGAATTTGGGTAGTACTATCTATGGTCTGGATATGAAATGCCACTCGGAAGTCTCATTGCTGAACATTTGGTCCTCACGCAGTGCTGTTTTGACAGGTTCTGTATACTTTAGGACATGAGGATGAGTTTGAAAGGGTGTAAACACTAGAGGAACACTGTGTTGTGTGGTGTTGTATGGAATCTCCATTTATTGTTCCATTACAGAAAGAACACTTTGCTGGATTAAATGACTTTGTGTATCTGTGTGTGTGTGTGTGTGTGTGCATGTGCAGGTGTGTTCATGTTGGGTTTACCAGTGTGTGCCAGTGTGCAGGAGTTCGAGTTTAAGTAGAGGCCAGAGGTCATTCTTGGACGTTGCTCTTCAGGACCTGCCTACTTTGTGTTTTGAGATGCTGTCTCCCTGACCTGGAACTTGTGAAATATGCTAGCTTGGCTGGCTTATGAGCCCCCAAAACCTGCCTTCCTCCAGCCCCCCCAACACTGGAAATACAAACACGCACCAGCATACTTGGCTGGTTTTTAAGGACTCGTGTTGTGCTTGATCAGTAAGCCCTTCACTGACAGAAATCTCCAAGCTATAAACGAAATGATTTCTGTCTCTAATACACGGTGTATCCTATATTGCCTATCCCAGGGCACATGGCCTCTCCCTCTCTTGTCCTCCGTGGCCTGAAGCTGAGGGGACACACACACATGTTGTCTTGTGTTGGGTGGCTGTCCATGAAATCAACCTTACCACCGCCTTCCTTGTGCCTGAGTAGGTATGACCAGGAACATATAATGTTAGGAAAATCCACTTCATTTTTAAAGCAAATATTAATGTCAAGGCCAAGGTCTCTTCAGAATAACATATACCTGTGCTCAATACTTTAATTAAGCTTAAATCATTTCTGAAATTATATGTTTTAAATGGCAATTGTGCCGCCTTTAAGGTTTTCTCTTGCCTTCAGCACCATTGAGTAAATGTGTTCATGATTGAATTAGCAGACCTTTGATTTTTAAAAGGACTTTTCACTGATCTTTTATGGTAGATTAAAAAGCAATTTACTAATTTACAGTTCATAGGAATTCCGTGCCCTCCTTGAGTTTTGTAAATCAATTCTGTGCTAATATATGTGACTATAGCTCCGAGGGTTTCATTTGGGGGCAGCTGGTATCATACGCAACCCTGAATGCACAATCACATCGTCAATGCAATCATGCTTTCTGAGCTTCTTCCTTGGGCTTAGCATACACTCCCTTTAGGGATCCCTTGTTCAGTGTCTCCAGTCTGAGTGGGGAACTTTGGTCAATGGGGATGGGCAGTACCATCTTGTTGCTTCCTGTTTTGCTCCTCCGTTCTCTTGATTATAATGAGTACTCTTAGTGACGGACAGCTGTCAGTCATCCATTGGAAATGGCTCTCAGCAGTCAAATCCACACTGAAGGACCTTGTTCCGGAGAACACAGCACCAGCATCAGTGTTACCACTGTCACTGCCACCGTCATACAACCATTCATACGTGGAGGTTGAACATGTGTCCCCCAAAACAACAGCGTTAAGGAGAAGGATCTGCTGGGATATTATGAATAGGTCACAGGGATCCATCTTTGTGAATGGAGTAACCACTTTATCAAATGAATAATTCCCTAACGGTTTTTCTTTTTCTCATCTCTATCATTGTCTCCTGCCACCAGACAGGATCACTGGTTCAACTCACTGCGCGGCCCAGGCTGACCCTTATCTCATGCCTTGCCTCCCACATACTGGGATGATCCGCATGAGACACCACGTCTAGTCTAGCTAGGGGGGGTGTTGGTCTCTCTCTTGGTGTGTGTAATTTGTCTCCGTTCCTCTTTCCTCTTCTCTTTCACCCTCACGTGTCTCCTCCGTTTCTGCTGAAGGACAACGTCATAGCATGAAGGTCCTCGTTAGCTGCTAGAACCATGGCCTGTCTAGCCGCCAGAACTGCAGTAAAGAAAAGTTGTTTCCTTATAAGCTCAGTAGTTTCGGGTATCTGCCGCAGCAGCAGAAAGCAGACTGAGAAAGAGGAGTCATTGCCCCTGTGGAAGACGACCCACTCTGTGCCTGCCCACTGCTGGCTTGTCGAACCCTCACCACTGTAGGAAATTCAGATCATTCACGATAACCTGTGTCGCGTGTCCTAACGGAAGCACGGGTGAGAGAACTTTCTCACGGTCCCAGAGAGAGCAAACAGCCGACTTGAGGTTTGAATTCTAGGAATCTGGCTTTGTGGCTGGCGCTAGACGCCCATGCACCAGCTGCCTTCAGGCGTCTCGGCAAGTGGTCACGTGCCTACTCAGTCTAAAGATAAAGCTTTTCTTTCAAATGGGAGCTGCCTGTTATTTCCACTGGAGGAAGACATAAGAACGGAGACAGCTTTAAACAGCAGTTCAGGGTACTAAGGGTTAGCAGTTAACGGTACTGGGTTGGGGGCTGGAGAGATAGATGGTTTAGCGGTTAATGGTACTGGTTCTTCTAGAGGTTCTGGGTTTGATTCCTAGCACCCACATGGCAGCTCACAACTGTCTGCAACTACAGTCCTAAGGGATCAGACACTTTTTCCTGTCTCAGTGGGCTCTGCACATGCCTGGTATGTAAAACACAGACACACATGTAGGTAAAACACCCGCACACGTAACAACAGATACCTTTATTACACCCACATATAACAATAAATAATAATTTTTTATTTTTGAGATTATACTATAATTGCATGATTTCCCCACTCCCTTTCCTCTCTCCAAACTCTTCTGTATAGCCAGCCTCCTTGCATTGGTGTAAATCATGGCTTCTTTTTTCATTAACTGTTGTTAGACATATATTCCCAAATACAACCTTTTAAGTCTACATATTGTTCCTTGTATGTATGAATTCAGGGCTGACCTTTTAGTACTGGATAACCCTCCCTGGGGAGGGCGATTCCTCCCACTCTGAGCATTCCTTAGGTGCCTGTAGTTCTGTGAGTAGGGTTGAGGCCTGGTGGTCCTTCTCCCGTCCACTTTGGCGTGTCTGTTTTTGTCGTCTCTGTTCAGATCATGTTTAAGCAGTCATGTTGGTGACACTGTAGGGGTGTGGTTTCTGACATTGCCTGGAGACACAATCTCACAGTAGACTCCCTGATCCTCTGGATATTCATTCTTCTGCCCCGTCTCCCTCAGCGTTGCCTGAGTCTTAGTTAGAGGACTTATGTTACAGATTAATTCACTGGGCCTGGGTGCCACAATTCTGCTTGTTAACTGGCTGTGGTTTTCTGTAAAGGTCTCTGTCTGTGGCAAAGAGAAGTTTCCTTGATGAAGGATGAGAAGTACACCTATTTGTGGGTATATGGACAAATATTTAGAATGCAGTTACGGATTATGCTGGTTTAGTTAAGTGGTGGTTATAGGTTCTTCTCCAAGATCCATGACTCACTAGCCCTGGGTAGTTGGCTAGATTTCCAGACCAGATTTCCCTCTTGTTGAGGATGTATTGGGTCCAATTAGAGAGCTGTTGGTTACAGGGTCATTGTGCCATGTTAGTCATTGCTGAAGCTCACATGTGTCACAGCTGGATAGGACTTCAGTGGCTTCCCTCTGGAAAATTACATGGTGTCTTCCGGCACAATAAAGTCAGTCATCAGGAACGAGGCGTTCAGGACAGTTCCAGCTCAAGGGGCCTCTGGGTCTATGTCTGAAGTTCAGCAATAGGGACTTACCTTTCATCTCTGGGAAAACCAAGGGAGATAGCAATAGCTTGTATGTTTGGGGAGTCTCTTGGGCAACCCTAACCAACACTCAAAAGAAGGCTTCTCAATGCCTGATGTTAGGTGATCTTTGGCTCTTAGAGGCAACATATTCAGCCAAGATAAGAAAATTACATTTAAACTGTATATGTATGCTTATATGCAGATTTTCATGTATTATCGTTCTTTTTAGGTAATGGTTAAGAGTGTGATTCTTTGTGACACTTTCCAGACATATTGTTATTTTACACTCTACTTCCTTCTGTATTTACCTCCCTCCCCCTTCCTAACTAAAGCCTTCCCCTTCCCATTTCCTGCATCAGATCACTTGTATCCTGCTAGTCCCATCTCTTGTTCCCCCACCCCTCTGCCCCAGCAATGGTCCCTTTGTCCTGATTTCTGCAGTAACTCCAGGGTATGTCCTCACATCTGAAGATTTGGAGCTAGGAACCTCTAATGAGAGAGAACATGCCACATTTTTCTTTTTTGGGTCTGGATTGCCTCACTCAATATAATTTCTTGTTCCACCCATTTATCTGCAAAGTTCATGATTTCGTTTTTCTGTATAGCTGGACAGTTCCATAGTGTATATAGACCACAGTTTCATTGTACAGCCCCCAGTTGAAGACACTTACATTGTTTCCATTTCCTAGTTAATGTGGATAGCAGAGCAATGGCCGTGACCGAGCAGGTATCTGTGGAGCAGGAATGAAACTGGGTCATATGGTAGATTGATTGATTGATTGATCAATTGATTTTAAAGACAGGGTTTCTCTGTATAGCCCTGACTGTCCTGGAACTCTTTTGTAGACCAGGCTGGTCTCAAACTCAGGAATCTGCCTGCCTCTGCCTCTGCTTGGTTTAAAGGCAGGCACCACCACTGCTTGGCTTATTTTCAGCTTTCTAGAGTTCTCCACACTAGTTTTCATAGAGGCTGCACCGGTTTGCAATCCCCCCAATGGTGAATGAGGGTTCCCTTTCCCCAACACCCCCTCCAGCATTTCTTACTGCTTGTTTGGTTGATCTTTACCATTCTATCTGGTGTAAGATGATATCTCAGAGCTGTGTTGGCTTGCATTTCCCTAATTGTTAGGGATGAGGAACCCTTCCCCCCACCCAGAACTCTCTGTTCAGGTTCCAGGCCCATGCTTTGAGTGTCTGTCTGTCCTTTCTTTCTTTCTTTCTTTCTTTCTTTCTTTCTTTCTTTCTTTCTT
>LOEQ01001144.1:246779-259071 GCA_001685075.1 Bramus lutescens | reverse complement strand
CACACACACACACACACACACACACACCCTGTGGTACAGTTCCAGAAGCCCTAGAAGGTCCATATGCCTGCAGGAGGCCTCCCCCTGTAGAGTCGGTATATGAATAGTAGCTCCCCCACCCCCGTCAGACAGGGCAACCGGAAGGTTCCTCGCATGGTCTCCTGAGGGGAGCTATTCGACTTGACCGCTGGCTAACGATGTTCCTTCGTTGACTGCCTTTCCAGCCCTTGTGTCACCTCCCTGTTTTTTGTCCCCTCTTCTACCCTGCTAATATGTCCCCTGTACCTTCAAAGAAATACTTGTATTCCTTACCTAGATTTGTTTCTGGGGAATCCAAACTAAGATGGCTTCCATAAGGTCTTAACAAAAAGCCACTGAGCTTAGAGCCCCAATAGACACGTTTCAGGGCCTGTCTTCATCTCCGGCTGAGCTGGTCATTGGCGACCACCTTCTCTTTCATGATATGTCCTGTGACACTGTATGTTATGTCTCTTCATGCCTCTGGCCATTCATTTACAATCACGTGTATGGACTTGCTTTTATTTGGCTTTGTTGATATGTAATCTACATGCATCCACCCATTTCAGGTGCACTACCATCACAGCGTCAATTTTATGACATTTTCGTCATTCCATTTTGTACCAGAAATTCAATTCGGGATCTTATACAGACTAAGCAAATGCCTCCAAGCCTGAACTCTTAAATTATCTTTTTTATAAATTTATTTTAATTGTGTGTGTGTGTATGTGTGCGCGCGTGCATGTGTGCCCACATGCACACATATGAACCATGGTGCACTCTCAGAGGCCAGAGGCATCAGATCCCCTGGGTTGGAATTACTGGCCTTTGTAAGCTGCCTAACATAGGAACCAGGAACCAAATTCAACTCTGCAAGAGCGGCATATGCTTTTTATGACTGTACATCTCTGCAACTCCAAAGTTGTCATTCTTATCAGTGGTGGAGATATTACATAAAGAAGCGAGTAAGAAAACCATGATGCCAATATGACAGAGCAGACTATGAAGGGATTGGGTCAGAGGGCAGCCATCAGTTCACTCCGTGTCAGGGAAAGTCTTTCTTAGGAGGAGACAATGGAGCTGAGCCCTACATGGTAAGAGAGAGACCCACAGGAGGGCTACATCAGGGCTTTCTAGGGACCCAAGGAGAGGTGCGAGTTGTATGACCAGGGTTGCCAATGTGATGGGCACATGAGGATTCATGGAGAGCAGCAGGGGCTGGGGGCTGAGAGGCAGGAGGGTAGTTTTTTCAAAGCCAGGATAAAAGGATAAACCTGAGTTCCTGGGTTTACCCCCACCCCTGTGAGTGCCTGGGGTTACCTCTCCTGCACAGTCAACCAACCAGAAGCACGTGAGCATCCTCAAAAGTGGAAGTGAACGCCCCTCACAGTCCCCTCTGTGCACGCAATTACAGCACTTCTCACACAGAAGCGAAAAGACCCTAGACCAGGAAGAGATAGTAAATGAAAGAACTGGCAGAACCATTATTCTGTTTCAAATAGAAGAATAAAGCCCAAAGCAGCAGTTTACAGTGCTGGAAATGTCTTCAACAGTCTTTTTAGAGCTTCGTGTTGACTGTTTATAGAAGGTGTAAAATTCTTATAATGCCAGTGTTTTATGAAGAGTGCAGTTGGCAGCCCCTTTTAGCCTGATCCTTGCTCTCAGGAAATGTAGTTTTCTTTTATTTATTCATATTGTTTCCAGTCCATCAAAAATAGACGAGATGTAACAGGACAGTCCATTTGTACCAGTCTGTCTGGAAAGAGCTGCCAGAAGCTCTTCATGGTTTTCAGCTCCCCACCAGTGGCTCCCAAGTGCTCCTCCACATTCAGAAGTGCTCCCTTCCTGGCTTTGTGCTCAGCATTGTAACCTGCTCCCTTTTCCACCACACTGGGAGGAGCAGCCCTTTAAAATTCAATGCTCTGCAAAGGACAAGAGGAGGGATGGAAGTGACATATACAGAAGCCCCCAAAGAAAGAGGGAGGTGCAGACTGATGCCCCCGTTTAAGGTTGAGCTTCGGGAAAGGGTTAGGGAAGCCTCGCTTTACCAGATCTGCAGACCTGCAGAGCCATATGCGTGCATTAATTAAGGCTGTGGGAAGGAGGAGGAGGGCTCCGAGAAAATAACAAAGCCGCAGTGTATGCGTGCAATGATTTTTCATTCTGTTTCGCTTCAGCTCTGCCCCTGCAACAGAGGATCTAATCAATCTGCCGGCTATTAAGTTTGTTAATTGATAATGCATACTAATTAGGCTGTGCGCAGTTACTTAAGAGACTCTGCTAAGGTGATTGTAGGCACAAGTCCAAATGGAGTTTAAAGTATTCTGCGTGAGGTTAAAACCCATCAACCAGAATAGATGGATTTTATATTATAACAGAAGGCACAACATACCCGTAAGTATTTAATGTATTGCACAGTTATCCATTATTACATATTTTAACTCTACACAATAATTAAAAATGTAGAAACAGCTACTAAAAACTATGACTAAGTCACACTGGTGAGGGCGTGAGGAAATGTCAGCGAGAGAGCTATTTTCTCATCAAGGTAAATGTTTAATTTTCTCATTTGTATTTGGGAATGGTCAGGGGGAGCAAGAATGGAAGCTGTGTGAGCAGCAAAGCCTATTGAACTGTGTGGCCACCAGAGGCCCCGGCAGCCTCATGAGTCAGATGGTGGTGGCCATGTTTCCAAGGTCAGCCCTCCAGAGGCTTCCCAGCTGACCCATAGAAACATATTATCCGGGAGCTCAAGGTCGAAACCTATTTATCAACCATAAAATTGGTTGCTGGTCATACTGTTGGCACCTTGTCTTTGAGGGGCTGTTACTTTGGGGGTGGACTGAAGAGGACGTCAGGCATCCAGCAATGTCCCTTGAGAGCATCTTCTCCAAGAAGGTGGTGTAGTCCTCTCTTTATCTGGGCATAGATTGAAAAGGACGCAAGGCATCACGCAAATGTCCTTTGTTCTCCGGTAGGGTGGCCAGCTCCTCCCTGAACTCAAAAAGAATCCACTCTGGTTTGTTCTCTAAAGATATATCTAGGAGATCAAAACAAGATTTCTTCAGATCTGTATGATGTCTCCTGGGGCGCTGATGAATTTCCTAGAATTTTGGATGGGTCAAGAGACACCCGCAGTCTCAGATGTCGCACTACAAGGGGAAGCTTGAGAAGGTCAACACTCCCTCTGATACCCAGAAATCTCCATGTTCTCCTGGAAGATTCAGACTCATTTCACCGGCTCTTCAGTCATTCAGACAGTAGCTGTCTCTGAACAGAGTCTAAGTTACAGATACCAGGCTCAGTATTGGGAACACCATAACGAAGCAGGTGGGTGGAGTCTCTTCCCTTCACACAGCTCAGAAGCCAGCACAGCTAGCAGGTGTTGCAGGCGTGTCCTTCCTCCCTATATCCTTTCTTCCCTCCTTTCCTCCCTTCCAGGCATTTATCATGTGTCTGACCTATGTGGTGCTGTGGATCAAACCCAGGCCCCCGTACAGCCCTCTGCCATTGAGCTACATCCCTGATTTCTAGATGAAGCTTTCTAAGACTGGGAAATTGTCCCGGTTAACTGAAAATTGGTGATTCCCCTGGACTGAAGTCCAAATCCCTCAGACAACATCATGGCTTTCCAGCTTTAGCTCTTTTCAAAAATCATATTTTTGAGAAAGTTCTAGATTCCAAGTGTCATACAAAGTGTCGCATATACCTCAGAAAACAAGGCAAACCCAGTCCTGACTACTGGGCAAAGTCTGTTCACAAGTTTGGGTTCAAGGTCACTTGATCCCCAGGGCTTCTGGGTAGAAGTATAAAACAGCAGTTTGTTTTGTTTCAAAAGTGGTGTTCCTATGAAATTATTGGCAAATACTTTTAACCTTTTTAAAATAAACATGGGAGTGCCAGTTATAAACAATCAAATAGGTTTCTCTACCAGTTAGCATTTTAAAAATAAGAGTAGGCTGGGCTGGAGGGATGGCTCAGCTGTTAAAGGCTAGGATCACAACCAAAATATGAAAACAAGAGTGGAAAATAAGCCTCCCCAGAAGTCACCGAGCAGGGGGAGGAGCCTGTCCTGCTTGCACTCTGGGGGCAAACTTTTCCCCCAAGCAGAACTTTGGATGCTGGCAGGAGGCAGTGGTGTGGATGGTGGGCATCTAATTAGCAAATGAATAGTGTTCTTACGGTGTGGCCACTGAACCCAGAGCCAACCCATCCGTTGTTTTAGCTATTCTGTGATGACCGAGTCCAATGAGTCTGTGCAGGAAAACTAACTTCTGAATAATTGATTGAGAGAGGAAAAGATAACCGAGGGTCACTGAGCTTTAGAGCTAAACATTCTTGGGCAAAGAGTAGAACACAGGATCGGAGTTAATAAGGCTACTTTGAGACAGAATAAGCCATTTCCAAGAGCAGTTTGCACTAGCCGGAAGTCTGAGTACCCTGAGCACAATGTGGAGATTATTCTCTGCAGCAGCATTGTGTACATCTTTAAGATCAGAGAGGTCATTCTCCTGAGCATGTTTAGTGGCATAAGCATTATCTATTCTTCTTGAACCAAATGATGAGATTACATTAAAATGCCTTAGGCAATTAAAAACTATATCTACAGTTATTTTTATTCCTCTCTAAGGAATAGTAACAATATCCTGTGTTTTGATATATTGATGCTATCATTTGGAAAATGGATAATTTTCTAAAACAGATTTAAAAATAGATCCTAGGTGAGGGACACAGAAATAAAATGCACAAACCTTAGGTGTGCAACTTCTTTTCCCAACGGAAAATAAGTCTTATTTATCAAGGCTCAAATCATCAGCAGGGTCATTGAGGAACAGTTACTTTCTAGACTTGCACCACAGAGAGCCTCTTACCCCTTCCCTGTATCACCCCTTTACTTGTATGTCTGAATTGAGAGGGAAATTATAGTATTCTTTTCCTATAAGGTTCTTAGTATCCATCAGACAGGATGTGTTAACTGCTATGGCCAATGATCCTAAATTCTTGGTGAGGAAGCTACCATGCCATTTGATTTTGTTACTCTTACCGTTCCTATTATAATAAGGGTTGGCAGGGAGACTGATCCACATGGCCTTTCAGGGACTTGGGCTCCTCATATCTAGTGGCTTTCTCTTCCTCCAGGGCCTGAGCAGGTGCCATTTGATCCTGTGTGATTAGCTCAAGGAGGACTGTTATCCGTGAGCTAGCAGTGACACGTGGGCTGAAGCCATTGCCTGGATACACCTAGTGAATCCGGGAAAGATCGTCTAGATGAGGCGAGGAGAAAGAAGTGTGGTGAGCAGCTAGAATCTGCTACATAGATGACCCAAAGAGTATCTCAAGCGGAAGGTGTGTGACCAAAGACAGCAAGGCTTTCCCACACTCGGAAGCACTGAGACTACCTCTCAAGCCACACTGTGTTAACTGTCTCCTCAGAGATGTTTCTGAGGGAAATCTGGTCTGGATGATAGGGTTTGCACAAGCCCATCTAGGGTTTGCACAAGTCTGTCCAGGGTTTGCACAAGTCCATCCAGGGTTTGCATAACTCCATCTAGGGTTTGCACAAGTCCATCCAGGGTTTGCACAACTCCATTTAGGGTTTGCACAAGCCCATCTAGGGTTTGCACAAGTCTGCCCAGGATTTGCACAAGTCCATCCAGGGTTTGCATAACTCCATCTAGGGTTTGCACAAGTCCATCCAGGGTTTGCATAACTCCATCTAGGGTTTGCACAAGTCCATCTGGGGTTTGCACAAGTCTGTCCAGGGTTTGCACAAGTCCATCCAGGGATTGCACAACTCCATCCAAGGTTTGCACAAGTCTGTCCAGGGTTTGCACAAGTCTGTCCAGGGTTTCCACAACTCCATCTAGAGTTTGCACAAGTCTGTTCAGGACTTGCACAAGTTGATCCAGGGTTTGCACAAGCCTATCCAGTAAGAATTCCAAGGAGAAGCTCATTATGTGAAATAGCTTTGTGCTAGGTCAACCCTGTCTCATTCTTTTCTGAGCCCAAGGACAGTGGGTGTTCATGGTTGTTCTGTCTGTCTGAGCCTCCTGTGACTGCCCCTGATATATGCAGATACTGCCCTTAACCCACTACTCTGAGAGCCACCCATCAATATGACATTTTCCGAAGATGCAGTTAATAGCTCCCTGGTGACTCTGAGACCTGTAGATCCTAACTGCTCTACAGAGAGGTCTAACACCTCTCATAAGTTTTGAGGGACACTGCCTAGGTCCGACCACAGCTCTCTTAGGGTTTTATTGCTGTGGTGAAACACCATGACCAAAAAGCAAGTTGGGGAGGAGGAAAGGGTTTGTTTGGCTTACACTTCAGCATTGCTATTCGTCCCTGAAGAAAGTCAGGACAGGAACTCAAACAGGGCAGGATCCCAGAGACAAGAGCTGATGTAGAGGCCATGAAAGGGAGCTGCTTACTGACTTGCTACCATGGCTTGCTCAGCCCACCTTTTTATAGAACCCAGGACCAGCAACCCAGGAATGCCACCACCCTACTAACATGGGCTGGCCCCTCCCCTACTAATCACCAATAGAGAAATGCCTCGCAGCTGGATCTCATAGAGCAGTTTCTCAGCTGAGGCTCCTTCCTCTGATGACTCTAGCTTGTCGACACACAAAACCAGCCAGAGCAGCAGCCTGTGTACAGTTGCTTTATAAGAAATAGTAGGGTCTACTCTGGGGGTGGTAGCATACATCTATAATCTCAGCATCCAGGAGTCCGGATTGGAGGATCAAAAGTTTGAGGTCAGCAGCCTGGAATGCCTAGCCAGAAGGACTCAAGAAACAGAAGGAAGAGGAGGAGGTGGAAGAGGAGGAAGCTGCTTTATAAACACTAAATGAGACAGCAATTGTTTTCTTTACTATAAAAAACACCAGTTGGACTCATTTAATAGTAAACTTCTTCAATGGCTGTCAAGTGTTCCCTGATTTAAAAATTTTAGATACTACTAAAAAAATCATGTGACTTTTCAGTAGTGTCTAACGCATCATGTGCTAATAAATGGGAAACACCAATGCAGCCTGTTATAGATGCCATTTTTTTTCTTTATTCCCAACCACAGAAAGTTGTTTAATATTATTTTGGCTTCTTACCAAATTTTTATAATTATTTATCACATATAAAGTCTCTATTATGCAAGCTGGTACAGCTGAATTTTTTTTTAATTTGGAAGCTGGATTTTTTTTTTTTGGTTTGGTTTGGTTTTTTTCAAGATAGGGTTTCTCTGTGTAGCCCTGGCTGTCCTGGAACTCTCTTTGTAGACTTGGTTGACCTTGAAGTCACAGAGATCCACTTGCCTCTGCTTCCCAAGTGCTCGGATTAAAAGTATGCGCCACCATACCCAGCATGGAAGCTGGATTTTACAAATAAAACTTTTATTCTAAAAACAAACAAACAAACAAACAAAAACTTGCAAAAAGAAAATCACATATCAAAATTAACCAGACTCAAACTCTATAAATTTTATGTTCTAAGTAGAAAAGCTAAGTAAACATATACAAGTTTGATACTTTATTTACTCCCAAACTGAACTAGCTTAAATGAGCCAGAAAAAAAAAGAAAGAAAAAAAGAAAAGAAAAATTTTGGGTTATCTGTCAATTAATAAGCAGATAAAAGAAACATTGACTTTCAGCTCGTTTCTACTGTCAATTAAATTATGTTCATTTTACATTTTAAAAATGAAGATGAATGATTCACCACTTTTGTGGAATATAAAATATTAACTCAAATTATTCCAAACTGAAGCTTATTGTCTAGCACACTGAAAGGAGCAGAACTGACTTCCTGAGTCAGTGCACTGGAGATCTGGGTGGCAGTGCACTGGAGATCTGGCAGTGTATCTGAATTAGTCTGGATCGCACTTGGCTGTGAGTAACCTAAGCCTGATGTTAACCAACTCTGGAGCCAGGTGGTTCACACCCACTATGGATGGGGTAGCCCCTCAATCTTTCTGATCTGCCACTCCCAGTAAGAACTTAGCACATTCTCTGATGAAAATGTGATAGCCGTGATTCTAGGCATTGTCTGCATTCAGAGGAAGAGGAGATGGTAGTGGGAAAGCTTTCTTAAGCTTTGATGGGTGTCAGGGTTGGGGACACAACCAACCAGGAGCTGCTTGGCACTTTCCAGGCCTGAGTGGTGGAGGACACAGATGGCTGCCCCCAGACCCCCTGCATCTTTGGCACAGGGCAGTCGGGCACCATCGTACCAAGCCTGTGGTTTCTAGGCCCAGGAATGCAAGAGATGAAAAGCAACATCTCCATGCCATGCCTTGTGACTGGGATGAACAGGATGCAACCAAGTGCCAACTGTGACTCAACCAGGAGCCTGCCAGATGTCAGGGGCCCATTGTGGTGAGCAAGTACAGGGTGGGGAAATAGAAGAGAGAGAGAGGCAGAAGGTTCATGGGCTAGGGACAGAGAGAGCTGAAGAGCTGAGGTTGGTGCTTGCCACCCACGTCCAAGGTGGCGTCTGGGTCTGGACTGCTGCCAAGGGCCAAGTTTTGGTCCAAGGCCCCGAAGTAGCCGAGGGGCCGGTGTTGCTGTCTGTGGCTCCTATCAGCACTGCCCTTTCCTAGTGCCTTAAAACTCCTCTGACCTTCCTCTGACTCATTCACTCTTTCTTTCTTTGGTTTTCAGTCTTTGCTAGGCAAGCATCTGATCACTCACTGAACTCTGTCCCTAGCTCTGTTTATATTTAAATGGGACTTTAGTTCTATTGGCTTATGGGATGCAGTTCTCATGACCATGTGTCTGCCTATCCTTTGCACACCTATAAGTCACCATTCAAATCTACACACTGACAATGACATATATTCACCTGTGTGTGCCTCTCCTCTCTGTCTCCTTTCTGCCATAGGAAAGCCGTGATCATAAAGTATGTATTTACCTTGCATGTGTTATACTGCATGCTTCTGATTTATAAATATTATTTAAGTTATTTTGAATTTCGTAGATATGTATCACAAAGACCCTCTGTGTAACTGCAGATCATGTCTAGGACCTTCTGTGTTGCTGCAGTTCCTGGTCACTCCTTGTCACTGTTATAGGCTATTCCCTTACTCATTGATGCTGATGTTGGTGGGCATTCAAGTTTTGTGGGCTTTGTTGTGAGAAGTTATACTGTGATGAACTCTTTCTTACTTTTTTAAATTTATATTTTATTTTTAATACATCCCGATTGCAGTTTCCCCTTCCCTCCAAGTCCCCTCCACTCTTCCCAGTTACCCCTCATGTCCCCTGTCCCCCAGATCCACTCCTCATCCTTTTCTCTTGAAAAACAAGCAGGCCTCCCAGGGATATCAATCGAATATGACATAAGCAGATACAAACCCTCACATCAAGGCTGGGCAAGGCAATCCAGTAGGAGGAAAAGGGTCCCAAGAGCAGACAAAAGAGTAAGAGACACCCCCACTCCCACTGTTAGGAGTCCTACAAGAACACCAGGCTAACAACCATAGCATATATGCAGAGGACCTAGATCTGACCCATGCAGGTTCCATGATTGTCACTTCAGTATCTGTGAGCCCCTACGAGCCCTGCTTAGTTGATGTCTGTAGGCTGTGTTTTCCTGGACCTCTCTGACTCCTACAATTCTTCCTCCCCCTCTCCTCAAGGGTTCCCTGTGCTCCAAGGGGAGGGACCCCATGGAGATCTCCAATTTGTGCTCTGTCTGCCTAATGTTTGGCTGTGGGTCTTTGCATCTGTTCCCATCAGCTGCTGCCTGAAGCCTCTCTGATGATGGCTTGACTAGGCACTGATATGTGAGTATATAAGAATATCATTAGAATAATTTTTCCACAGTAGATCTCTGGGCTATCCAAACTTGGGTTCCTGGTCTGGTATCCAGGCAGTGCTGAGCCTGGGCTCCCTCTCGTGGTGTGCGTGGTGTGCGTCTCAAGCTAGACCAGTCATTGGTTGGCCACTCCCACAAGTTCTGCCCCTCCACTGCCCCAGCACATCTTCCAGGCAGGATAGATCTGTAAGCTGAAAGTTTTGTGTCTGTGTGTCTCACCAATGAAAGCCTTCCCTGGTTACAAAGGATGGCCCACTCGGGCTCCGAATTCCATTACTAGGAGTCCTTGCTAGGGTCCACATTTTCTTTATCCAGTCTTCTGTTGAGAAACATCTGGTTTTTTCCCCCAGTTTCTGGCTATTTTGAATAAAGCCACTATGAACGTAGCTGAGCAAATGTCTTTGTGGTAGGATGGAGTTTTCTTTGGGTATATGCCCCAAAGTGATATAGTGGTTATATTGTGGTAGATTGGTTCCCAGTTTTCTGAGGAGCTGCCATATTGATTTCCATGGTGGCTGTACAAGTTTGCACTCCCACCAGCAGTGAGGGCGTGTTCTCCCTGCTGCACATCCTCACCAGCATGAACTGTTACTTACGTTATTGATCTTAGCCATTCTGACAGGTATAGATGGAATCTCAAAAGAGTTTTCATTTGCACTTCCCTGATGGCTAAGGATATTGAACACTTCTTTAAGTGTTTCTCAGTCATTTTGTTTCCTTTATTGAGAATTCTCTATTTGGGTCTGTAGCCCATTTTTATATTGGGTCATTTGTTTACTTGATACCTAGTTTCTTGAGTTCTTTACTTATTTTGGATATTAGTCCTCTATCGGATGTGGAGTTGGTAAAATCTGTTCCCATAGAGTGACACTTGGTCCTATTAATAGTGTCCTTTGCCTTACAGCCTTTCAGTTTCATGAGGCCCCATTTATTAATTGTTGATCTTAGTGCCTGTGCTGTTGGTGTTCAGTTCAGGAAGTTGTCTTCTGTGCCAGTGTGTTCAACTCTATCAGGTTCAGTGCATCTGCATTCGTGTTGAGGTCTTTTACACAGTTTTTAGAAATGTAGATGTGTGGGAGCATCTCTTAGCTGTGCTTCTAGGAATGGAGCGTATATGTTCATTATTACAAAATAATATCTTATGAGCTTTCTTCAAAGTAGCAGTGTAATTTTTATTTTTATAGTGATATATAAGAAATCTCTTGTTCCATATCCTTTGAACACTTGGTGCTATTAGGCTTGCCTAATATTGCATATTAGATGAATAACAAGTGGTGTTTCGCTATAGTCTTGATTTATTTGGGGTTTTTTATGATGGATGATACAGGGCCTTGCTATATAGTCCAGGCTGGCCTTTACCACAGAGTGATCCTCCTGCCTCACCCCTGCCCCGAGTGCTGAGGTTATAGGCATGTGCACCACACTTGGCTTTGATTTACATTTCTCCTATTGTTAGTGAGAATCTGTAGGTGGCTTATTTCCTGGGTGCATCTTCTCCTCTGTGCAGATTTTTCACTTTTCTAAAATGGACTTTTCTTTCCTTCCTCCAATGTTGGTAGATCAGGCAGACAGAAAACCAATGATGGCCTAGAAGATTCAAACACAATTATTAAGCTCATCCAAGACCACACATAGAATCCTCCTGTGAAGAAATGAAGAGGAGACATTCTCCTTGAGCAGGCATGAAAATTTCCCAGGAACTGATGGTGTGTCTGTCACACATTTAAAGAGTAACCATCACAGCACAGCTAGAAGTCAGTAACCAAAGTATATTTTAAAAACACCTTCAAAGCCAGGCAGTGGTGGTGCACACCTTTAATCCCAGCACTCAGGAGGCAGAGGCAGGCAGATCTCTGAGTTTGAGGCCAACCTGGTCTACAGAGTTCCAGGACAGTCAGGGCTACACAGAGAAATCCTGTCTCAAAAAAAATCAAAAACAAAAACAAAAAACCAACAAACCAAAAAAAACCCCAACAAAAATCACCTTAAAATATTGGGAAATCTGTAACTATTTCCAAATAACTCACCTTAAAACATCAAGGTAACTTATTTCTCATTCTCAGAACCCCAAATTCTCCTCTACCCAAGAGCAGAGCAAGTTGTTAAGAAGCCTGGCCCTTTAGCCAGGGTCACACTAGTGACCTAGTGTGTGTCCTAGTGTATCCTGTGGTTTCTTATGTACCACCTCCCTCAGAATTCACAAGGAAAACTGTTTTCTCTGCAATTTTTAAAAGTTCTATGATCACACATGTGTGTATATATGTGTGCATATGTGTGTCATACCAACCAATTCTCCCACTCTTCAGATACCACCTGAGTATCCAACACTTCAATTTTAATACTAACTACCTGAAGTTAGAACACATGCCTTAGCATGGCCTTCACAATAAAGGGTTCCATCTCACAGACCACAAACACACACACAGAGAGAGAGAGAGAGAGAGAGAGAGAGAGAGAGAGAGA
>LOEQ01001144.1:227963-239594 GCA_001685075.1 Bramus lutescens | reverse complement strand
TTACCACAGCCTAACAGAGTTACCACAGTGTATCAGTGTTACTACAACATAACAGTTACCACAGTGTAATAGAGTCACCACAGTATAACAGAGTTACCACAGCATAACAGAGTTACCACAGTGTATCAGTGTTACTACAACATAACAGAGTTACCACAGCCTAACAGAGTTACCACAACCTAACAGTGTTACCACAGTGTAACAGAGTTACCACAGTATAACAGAGTTACCACAGCACAGCAAAGTTACCACAGCCTAACAGAGTTACCACAGTGTATCAGTGTTACTACAACCTAACAGAGTTACTACAGTGTAATAGAGTCACCACAGCATTAGCAGTATTACCACAGAGTAAAAGAGTTACCATAGTGACAGCAGTTATAACTCAAGGGGTAGGTGGGAACACACAGAACGCATGTTGAATGAAGAGAAAAGACCAAAGACCAAACATTTCCTGGGCTCCAAATTCCAAGGCAAACAGGACCCAAGGTTGGAGCTTCCCTGTCATGCTCTTTTGTTTGTGATCTAACAAATATAGCTTGCCTGAAGATAATAGTGTGGAGCTAAACCACTAGTTAGCCATAGAGGACAGGCAGGGGTAGCACACACCTTTAATCCCAGCACTTGAGAAGCAAAGGCAGTTGGATCTCTGTGAGTTCAAGGCCACCCTGGTCTACACTAGACTGATCCAGTCTCAGAGAGAATCAGAGCCAGGTGGTGGTGGCTCACACCTTTAATCCCAGTACTTGGGAGTCATACACCTTTAATCCAACACTAGGGAGGTAGAGACAGGAAGAGATATGGGTGGGCAGAGAGAGGAGTACAGGGGTAGGAGACAGGAGCTCAAGGCACTCTGTCTGAGGATTCCTGGAGACGGGATCACCCATTCAATCTGAGGATCCAGTAGAGATGAGAACTAGTGACCGGCTGTTCTGCTTCTCTGATCTTTCATCATTGGCTCCTATATCTGCCTCTGGGTTTTATTATTAAAACCAATTAGAGTTTGCACTACACTTCTTTTTCTATCTTCATTGAAAATGTTCCTTTCCTAAGGTTTGTATTAACAACCACAGCCTTTGCCCTTAAGATATTTAAAGCTGCTTTTATCTCAACTAATAATAGCTAACTACTAATAGTTAATAATAAATCAATAATTTTTTATCATAATAGTGATATAAATATTGAAGGATGAAGACTTGAACTCCCTAATGAAACAACTGCTCTTTTCAATAGTCTAGAGACAAAGGTGCCTCTCTTCCATGTGGCTGGACTTAGAGTTGTGAGCCACCAGACATGGGTGCTGGGCACTAAACTCCTGTCCTCTGCAAGAGCAGCAAGGGCTCCACTGCTGAGCCCTCTCTTCTGCTCACCTGTTGGGTGTTTGGCCTTCAGGTATAGGTTTTCCTCGCACAGAAAAGCAATCCACATAATAATCAAAGAACACCAGGACCAGCTTTTGGATGCTGACCATGTATCTCACAGAACGAGATGCTGGAACCAGGCCCTGTGGGTTGGTGGTTAAGGGGCTCACTGTTCACAGATGGCACATTCTTGTCAGGAAAGTGTTTAAACTTCCATCTCCACATTTCTGTTTACTAATGTAAAAAAGATACATTAATCCTATGAAACCAGTAAGTCATTTGCATTACAAAACCTACCCCAAGGCTAAGGTACGGTAAGATGGCTCGACTGAGTAGGTCAGATGCTGGCTGTGCAAATATAAGGATCTGGGTAGGTACAGATCCCTAGAACCTAAATAAGAAACTCTAGTGCTGAGGACGTAGAGACTGGGGATTTCTAGAGCTTGCTGCAAGCCCCTCTTGTCAGCAAGAGTTCCAGGTTTAATGAGAGTTCTTATTTCAAAATAAGATGGAAAACAACGGAAAAAGACATCCAATGTTGGCCTCTTGTCTACACACACACACACACACACACACACACACGTACATGCACATGAACACATGCATGCACACATGCATATTTGCACCTGCACACATATTTGTGTATACATATGCACACAAAAAGAAAGAGAAAGAAAGCAAAGGGAAGGAAGGAAATCTACTCCAAAATGCACATTTAAGTACAAGATTGGGGTTGGAGAGAAGGCTCAGTGCTTAAATGCAGGAGAGAGCCAATAAATAGAAGCAGAAACTCTGTTCTCTCTTTTCCAGTGCCAATAGATTGCCTTCTTCTGGATCATCTGGGTCACTTTCAAAGCTTCTCCAAAGACACCATCTGACCTCCTCCTCCATGTGGGAAACACACGTTGCATTTCCATCACTCTGAATGTGGCCCTGGTCACTCTTTTCCAAAAGTTATTTAGCACAAATGAAAATAAAAAATTAGACCTAATTCAAAGTGCCATTAAGAAATGACTTGCGCTATGACATGGGAGGAGGATCAGCCAGCAAAAGGCTTGCAGATGCGGGGACCTGAGTTTGGATCTCTGGCACCCAGTAAAGGCTAGGTGGGAATAGTGCTCATCCTAGAATCAGGAAGTCAGGGAAAGCAACCCCTGGGCAAGCTGCATCAGTGAGCTCTTGGGCTCAGCAAGACAGGCTCCTGCCTCAGTTAATGACATGGAAGGCCATTAAAGAGGACACCTGATGTCAGCTTCTGGCCTCCACATTCACACACATGTGCTCCCATGTACACCACACAATACATACACACTACATACACATACACACATATACACTCACACACGAACTTGCATACTAAACATCCACATACATTCACCCAAAAAGAATGACCTGAGCCATGTGAAATGGAACCTTATTTTTTATGTACCAACCTCCCTCCTCCGATGCCAACTCTAATCTTTGAGAACCACTAATGTGCTCTTCATTTCTATGATAAAATTGCCATTTTGAGACAGCCATATAAATGAAACCAGAAATGAATCTATACATTCAAAGTTGTTTTGGTGATCAACTTATATCACTCAAGATGATACCCAAATTTTTGCTTGGATCAATAGTGGTTTCTCTTTGTTACTGAATAGAATATCATGGTATGGATGTACCACTGTTTTTTATTTGTTTGTTTTTAAATAAATCACTCGTAAAAGAACATTCTTGCTCTCATTGGGGTTTTTGATATCACTATAAAGGTGCTGTGAAAAATTCATACAGCTTTTTGTGTATGCAGAAGAGTTTGTTTTTAATTTGGAATAAGTGCCCAATGTCTAACATGCTGAACAATTTTTAAAGAAATCATCTGCCATGTGTTCCACCAGTGATTGTTGGAGACGCCTGGGACTTGAGAATAGCAGTGTCCACATCTAATTTGAGCACTTGGCAGCTGAAGGATGGGGGATCTGGAGGTCAAGGCCAACTTGGCCTACATAGCAAGACCAAGTCTTGAGATAAAACACATGCAAAAACCTGGAGAAATCCAGCTTGAATTTGCTTACCTGTCTAGGGGGATTTCGGTTATCTGTGGGGGCATACTGCCTCCTGTTGCTTTCTAACTCCTAACCAAGAACTAAAACTCCAAAAAGCTCAGATGTGATCATGGGTGAGCCTAAGTGAAGGAATATTTTTTCCCTAGTAGTCATTTTGTGTATAAATGAAGCTCTCGCCTGCACTTTCTCCCCCTTACTATTACAAGGCTGGTTCTTTGGAATCACATCCTACAGCAGTGGTTCTCAGCCTGTGGGTCACACCCCTTTGGGTTGCGTGTAAGATGTTTACATTACGATTCATGACGGTAGCAAAATGACAGTTATGAGGTAGCAAAGTGACAATTTTATGGCTGGAGAAACCACAATATGAGGAACTGCATTAAAGTGTCGCAGCATTAGGAACGTTGAGGGCCACTAACCTATAGCTTTTCTCTCTCTCAGTGAAGAGAGTAGGGCCCACTTAAAATACAGGAGGTTTTTCTTTAAACTTAACACTGATCAAAGTGCTTAATGTCCCATTTGTCCAGCTCTCAATGCTAATTAGAGTCCCTAAATCCAATCTCTCCAGAATATTGGTCCCGAGCACATTAATACTCTTTCCTGTTTCGTCTTTTAAACAAATGTATGCTTAGGATCTTCAAAGATAAATATAACAGGAGACATTATTTTATTTCTTTTTAACAAATTTATTTAAACAACTGAAATTCTGGGAATTAAACTTGACATTCTTCATTTAACAGAGACTTCAAGTGACAAGAACTCATTGCAGTTAATACAAGAGCCCGCAGACTCTCGGTCTCCTAAATTTGATTTAGAGTGGAAAGTTGCAGGGTTTTCTGGCTTCCAGGAGTGAGATGCATGCAGATTTCTTCTTGGCCCCAGGTCAGGGCTTTCTCTCCATGGCTCTCACCAAGCTTGACTCCCATGCCTCTAATAGAAGTAACCCAGCAGACATATGCCGTGTGAGACTTACTGAGGAGACATAACACAGCCATTATTCACCCCACATAGAGAACTCATGACAGACCGTAGTTACAATGCTGTCTAAGTTCGGTTTGGTGAAGCAATGAGTTTCTGTTGGGGTTTCTTTCAGATGCAGGGATGGCTCAAAGGCAGTTACATCTCTGAAAAGTAGGCGGACTCTCAGAAGCTGCAAACCGGGGAACTTTCTGCAGACAGCTCCACAGGCCAGGGAGTCTCCACTCAGAAGCTCCCCTGCTCTGAGCTGCTCCCCCAAGAACTGTTTACTGCTCCCATAGGCTTTGGGGAGGGGTCCTCAGAAATGTTGTGAGATTCAGTTTTTCACAGACTTGGGACGTTTCTTTTCTGAGTCTTGGGCCACCCTCCTCCTTCCTGGAGGAAATGTTCCAATCTGGAGGAAATTGCTGTACAAATGCACAAGGGCCACAAATGGAGAGATCCCCTCAGTGCCTAATGTCTTCCCATCCCCGGTGCCGAAGGGCTTATGCACTGTGAAGGACAGTGAGGTAGAGAGAGTTTAGAACAGAGCTTTGACGACAGCAGGAAGCTTCTACAGCATGAGGCTGGACTGAGGAACACTAGCCACACTGGCTATACCCTCTTCCCTGACCTCTGGTCAGAGAATATAGTGGTTCAATGGGTCAAGAAGCTGATTTTTGTTCACTTGGTTTTGTTTTATGTGTACAGATATTTTGCCTGCATGTATGTTTGTGCACCATGAACCTAGCTGGAGAGGGTCTTGGATACCCTGACACTGTAGTGACAGACAGTTGTGAGATGCCTTAGAGGTGCTGGGAATTGAACCTGGGTCCTCTGGAAGAGTAGCCAGTGCTCTTACCCTCTGGGACATCTCTCCAGCAAGCTACTGTTCTGAGCCTAACTGGTTAGGGTGGGTCAGGCTGGAGGAAACGCATCAGCCCACATAAGGAAACCTATCAGTAAATGCAAACAGCTAAACACGTCACTGGCCGATGCTCTGAAACTGCTGTTCTGCTTGCCTAACGTCATCCTGCAGACCTTCCTTACAAAGTCAACGCCTGCAAAGACAGGAGTGGATACGGAACCAGCTGTGCAAATTCCCTGCTCTCTGCTCCAGAACTCTGCTCCTGGCCGTCGTTCCAGGACCCAGGTTATTTTGGACACTGCCACCTTTGAAATGTGACCCCCCCCCAAGAAGCCCAGAATTAATTGGAGAGGCATCTCTGTTCCTGTCAGCCAGAAAAGGGAGAATGGTGGACCTGGGGGTGCATATCCAGGAAAACTGTTTGATGCATGTCACCTGGCCTCAGGTTCTACTGGAGCCCATTACCTGACTGCCCAGCAGCAAGGAAATCGTGGAGACAGGGCCTGTTGGTGTGCAGAAGGGTGAAGAGAAGCTCCAAGCGGCCACCAGGCAGTCAATGGCAATCACCCACATATCAGCCTCCGGCCCACGGTCTTACACGCTCTGCCGATAAAGCTTCTGATAAAGCTTCTGATAAAGAAGGGACCCTGTGAGCCTGCGCACTGAAGTCTGCAGGGGATTGGACTCCGTAAGTCCTCCCCACAAGGAGCAGAGGAAGTGCGCAGCGGCCCTTGCAGTCTCAAGACCACTCTCCAGAAAACGTGTCAACTTTTCTACCAGACAGGAGTACAAATGGGACAGAGATGAGTTTCCAGAAAATTTGTAGAACATTTTGTTCGTCCCACGTGGCGTTGGAAGTGGGGATAGGAAGTCAGTTCTTACAAACAAAGGGAGAAGAAATAACATCCTATGTGTCTTCAACAGACCGCAAGCTTCTGACTCTCAGAAAGCGGAGGGTGCCCTTGAGGGAAGAACTCACTGACAGATCACAGAAGCAGGGTAGGGGAGGGCTCTGAGTGCCACCATGCCACCTCCACAGGAGCGCCCTTACACAGGTGCGTTCCTTTATTACTAACCCACCCCCTGTAGAGGTAAGAGCTGGTGCGGAACCAGAGCGCGCAAATTCGCTTCCCCTCTGCCCTTGGCCCAAGGGCAACTGCACAAAATGGGATTAATTGGGATTATGGGGGCTTTGGCTGCTTGACTGCTACTCAAGGATGAATGCTTAATTTATGTCTCAGTGGTCTTGACTCCTGCCTGATTAAACCGGCTCATTCAGACTATTGTTTGCCAAGGGCCTTCCTTTCGGAGTGGCCACAGGTGGCGCTTTTCTAGGGCAGACTTTCAGCCTTGTTGCATACAGTGTGTGGCTTTAATGGATTGCGGTGATACCACGTTTCCCTCAGAAATAGCTAAAAGCGCAAACAAATTCAAAGGCTCTTCCTGCCATGTTTCAGGGCTTTTGTTGTAATGGCTGAGTGTCAACAGGTGTGACTGTTTCTGAGCCTACTATAATGGAGGCAGAATTGGAACTGGGCAAGAGAAAGAACCCTTATTAGAAACATTGCCCCTGAAGAGAGGTGTCAATATTGCCAAATGCCTCACCTCCTCTGTTTTAAAAATTACTTGTCTCTGTCTCTCTCTGTCTCTCTTCCTCTCTGTCTGTCTCTGTCTCTTGTATGTGTGTGTCTATCTGTCTGTGTCTGTCTCTCTGTCTTTATCTCTCCCTTTGTGTGTGTGTGTGTGTGTGTGTGTGTGTGTGTGTGCACCCTGTGCCATAAAGGTCATGGCCTTCAAGAACCAATTCTTCCTCCTATCACGTGGAATCCTAGGATTGAATTAAAACATCAGACTTAGCAGCAAGTGCTTTTCCCTGCTCAGGCATCTTGTTGGCCCTCCATCTTATATTTGAGGCAAGGTCTGTCACTGAACCCAGAGCTTGCAGTTTTGGATAGACTGACTGGCCAGCAAGCTCACAGAATCCAGGTGTCTGCACTCCATAGCACCGAGGTTACAGGCTTGCGCCACCACGCCTGGTTTTCACAGGGGTATTGGATAGGATCCTAACTCAGGCTCTCCTACTTCAGCAAGCACTTTATGCCCCAGGTTGTTCCCTCCCATTAGACACATGCTTCTCTGAACTAAAAGATGCTCTTGTGTCAGACATGGGCTTGATGGTGCCCCAGAGAGAATGGAGCTGAGGACCACCTTATGATACTCCTGGGCGGGTCTGTCCCCTGGGTTAGATGAGGGGCTTGGGTTCATTTCTGGAGTTCGCTGCAATCTGCCCCCCCCCACACACTGCTATGGTTTGCAGTGATGGGGAACGACAGCAGTTCCTCTTCTGCCTCCTTTAAATGAATGCTGTCCGGAAGCCTGAGCTGCCTTGATGCGTTTAGCTATGGGGTTGACTTGCCTCAAGTTGATTAAGCAATTTTTGGCCAATTTGATATTTTCTTATTGCCTCGACCCTCAGGGTTGTCTAAAGGGCCAAATTGATTTGGGCAAATCTATCCGGCAATGTAAAGACCTTCATGCTATTTCCAGAAACCACACAAACCTATTCAGAGGCAGATAAATTCTTAGATTACAGAGACCAAGAAAAGCATTTTGATCAAAAGGAATGTTTTAAGAAATTGTTGTCTAGGACCTTTTGGCCTAAGGAAAAATTAAACTTGTGGCTTTATCACACACTGATATGATAGAGACTTGTATACTAACTGCATGATATGTAATTACTTTAATTAATTAGTTACTATAATTATAGGAACTTGTTTCCCAGCATCAAGTACAAATTGCTACAGAATCATGACCACCATCCTGTATTTTATGTTGTTTGGAATAAAGTAATATTGATCAGTAATATCATTTCTCCTGGCTTTGTGTAAAGAAAACAGTTTATAAAGCAAAATTCTTTACCTGAGAAGTCCACCATATCATATTTTGGAAAATGTGTGGTGGAATACTCAAACTTTGATTTCGATGAGAATTCCATCGTTTTAAGGAATTTTATGGGAGATGCAATTATGAGCATATTATGGTGTTAATTAAATATTACTTTAACTTTTATAATGTATTATCTCCTGAAAATACTTTGATGATAAAATTTAGGATTTAATCAAGTGGGGAGCAGATGAGAGTGAAATTGATTAACTCAATGTGACTGTGAGAGAGGGACAGAGGTCCCAGGGAAGTAGAGAAATGAGAGCATATGAGTTTAGGAGGGAAATTAGGCAGCTCAATCAAACAACTTAAAAGTTGGAGAGAAAGTAAAGATGTTGCAGGATTCAGATTTAGTAAAAGTGAAGGCTGCCATCTGTCCTGATGTCTGATGAAGGCCCTCAGGGAGGACATGCTAAGGCAGGGAGAGGATGATTCCCTGAGCATCGTATGAAAATACCCTGGGTACGTTGACTGGCAAAGGTCCATCCCCAGAGACCGTGTTTGTAAGTAAATAATGTTGCTTGTGTGGGGGGGGGCATTCTTTTTTTCATTTCCTTTTGTTTTGCTGTAAGAAATCATACTGGAAATTTTAATTTAAATTTCAGGTTTTCCATTCAAGTGTGATCCTGGGTTAAAGAAAAACTGGGGTGACTAAGTGAGTAACACTGAAGTAGAGACTTTGGGGGACTTCACATTACAAGCACGCTGCATTACTACCCACCCCCACTATCTCTCAGATCAATATCTAAATATTGGCTAAGTGAAATGGCGAGTGACCACCCCTGTCCCAGACACCAGGGAAGGCTGAGGTGTAGAGTCATATCAAGGGAGAATTGGGATGTCAGTCCCCAAGTCTGGTCTCATACCTACTTTATACAGCACCCCCTTCCAGATAGGTCGGTCGTGTAATTTCAACTTCCTCTGCATGCCTGCTCTTTCTCAGGTTATTCCTCGACCACAGCAGGAGCCCACTGTGGGGCAGGGGTGGGAATTAGTCAAGATGAGCTAGGCTCCAGAAAGACTTTCACACTATGACCTTGGATTGCTGGACCTGTCTAGGCTTCAGTTTCCTCATCTAACTATAGAAGGAAGCCTTGGCATTATCACAGAGACTAAACGAACCCATGACAGCATTCATAACAACACCTGGCCTAGCAAACCTGCCATATATATTAGGAGAATAAACACCATTATGCTGGCACTTGAGAAGCCGTGTGTGAATGGCTGGATATGTTGATTCCTATCATTGGAAGCAAAGAAGCCTACAAAATGAGATCTGATTTTTCTTGTGTTAACACTGAGACATTAATTTTTCGAGCTGATACCCAGAATGGACCTTGAACATTAACCTAATATACCAAGAAATAAAACCGCTAGTCAAAATAGCAGGAACATCATAAACTATAGATATTATCTTTATATATTTTTAAATGCTTACAGCAAAATCACTTCTTTTCATTACATGTTTATGTAATGAAAAGATTTCACATAGCCACACTGATTTTAATATCCTTTTAGTGGTTGGGAAACGTATAACAATCTTCATCTTGAGCCATGGCTGCTAGGTTTCTGTCTTCACGGAGATGGGGAAAAGCCATTCTCCTTTTTGTCTAAGCTCTTACAAAGTACCCAGCTCCAAACAAGTTTTGGGTTGTTGGTACAACTCCAAAACCTAAAGAGATAACAAGAGACAGAGGCCAGGCCCTTCATCATGCTGCTGAGCTCTATGGTCTTCTCCTTTGATTTCTGTCTATAGCGTAGTTTGTGCGATGCCTTCAGAAGGTAGCCGGGCCATTAGTGGTTCCACAGTAGCTGCCCTTTAGTTGTTATTTGTTTCTGGGCCACCATTGTCTGCGTTAGACTACACAATGTGACAAGTGCTGCATAAAGCCAGAGAAAGGCGCTGCTCCAGCTGGATAGACGCATTGGTGGCAAAGAGCATTTAAAAGCCACCTCTTGAGGGAGTGAAGGCAGAGTCAGGTGTCACAGAACGGGAGGGAGAAAGCCCCCATGTGGGCGGAAGTTGGAAGGGGTGGGGAGGAGAGCAGCTGTGCACTCTTCAGAAAAGACTTGTGGATCTCCAAGGCCATCAAGGACCAATGGCAGTGGAGACAGGCTATCGCACTCCCAGCGAAGGAGCCCAGGGATGACTCCTGCTTTTAGAATTTGGGTCTCCTCCTCCTTCAACCAATGGGCTCAGATCCTGCTTCCAAGCTGCCCACTACATAGACGTTGGAAAATGGGTCTCATGATGAACTTAAGAAACACCTCCAACAGTGGACTTAGAGCACAGAAAAAGATGGATTTCTTTCTGGTTAATAAATAAATTTTGAGGAAACAGAGAAAGATATTTAAGATAATAAGTATATTAGCCAATGATCTTTGGTGGATATCTTTACTTCTAAAATCTGTTTTATTATTTTATGTGTATGAGGTTTTTTTTTTGCCTGCATGTATGTGCACTACCGGCAGAGGCCAGAAGAGGGCGTCAGATCCTCTGGGGCTGGAGTTAGAGATGGTGGTGAGCTTCCATGTGGGCACCAGGAATTGAACCCCAGTCCTCTGACAGAGCAACCAGTACTCTTGACTGTTGAGCCATCTTCCATCCTAGCAGTTTCTACTTTTAATATTCTTGGTAGAACAATAAGTCAACTATACCAATCACAATAAAAATGACATTCCTTCTGTGCATCAACTAAAGTTAATTATTTTTTTTTAATGTGTCTCGTTTGTGGAGGGCTAAGTGAAGGATGAAGTGGAGACAAAAAGATCCTTGCTGGCTGCGTTTTATAAAGCAGACAGGCACTTCAGTGAAATACAGTATTGACTCCTGAGAACTTGGCCTTTCTTTGTTCTTACACCATTTATTTAAAGGGACGTGCTATTGCTATAGAGGACAGAGCAGCCTTAAGTGGCATGAAGTCAGCCTGTGGCATCCTTAACTCTAGGGGTCAAAGAGCCTAGCATTGTAGATGAATTTAAAAGGGGGCTAGACAATCCGGCAGCTAATATTAACGCTTGCTGCCATGCGTGTTAAAAGGCTGGTAATCAGATCTCACGCCTCAGAGAGTGAATGACGCTGGCGAGGGCAAGCCTCTCCTCGCCTCTCCTCGCCTCTCCTCCTTGCCTCTCCTCGCCTCTCCTCCTCGCATCTCCTAGACTCTCATCTCCCAGCCAGGTCACAGCCCCAAGTGGGAGGGGATGCAGGATGCTTAAATTTTACCGCAGCCCTCTGTGGCTCAGGACCTCAGTGGGAACCGTGACTACCAAAAGGAAAAACAAGAGTCTAGTTCCTCAGTCCTGAGAGAGGAGCTCCTGATCACCTGGCAAGCCTGTGACTCCTGGTGCCTGAGAGGGCACCCTCTTCCCCCATGTCACCTGAGCCTCACTACCTGGAAAGGGTTGTTTATCCCATAGCCACTTTCTTCTTTTATTACCCTCTCTCATTTCCCAGTTC
>LOEQ01001144.1:89117-91963 GCA_001685075.1 Bramus lutescens | reverse complement strand
GTTCCAAGACTTGCACATTTTGGCTCTGCCTTACTGAGAATCACGGGTCATTTGAATTTAAGCTGTTTAAAATATTAGTGCTCCACAGAAATGTCTGTAAGAAGAGATGCTGAGTTTATATTAGCATCTGCATGAATTACAGGGCCTGCATGACAAAATCACAGTATGGCTTAAAAGCCACTCGAATTTAGTCACATGTCTGGAGGCTAAGTCAAAAATCAGGTGTCAGCAGGTTCATGATCCTTTGAACCCTTTAGAGAATCTTTGCTTGGCTTTTCTAGCCTCTAGTGGTTGCCAGTAATGCTTAAGTTCCTCACCTTGCCTTCTGTGTGGTCGACTTCCTTGCATATCTCCTCTTACATTAACAGCAGTTGTTGTATTTAGATATTTCAATGAGGCTTAACCTCATCGTAACTAATTTTATCTGTAACTTAGTGGTAAAGTACTTGTTTAGAAAATGAGACCTTGATTCAAGCTCCAGTATAGCATGGCAAGAATCCCCCCTTCCTCCACCCACCTAGTATTAGAAACATTAAAAAAAAAAGTCCTATGCTTTCATGTTTTACTCTTTTTAAAAAAAACACATTAGCTGGCATAGTTTTTCATAGTCTTTAATCTCAACACGGGGTGGTGGGCAGAAGCAGGTGGATTTGTGAGTTGGAGGACAGCCAGTGCCACACTGAGAAACATGGTCTTGAGAGAGAGAGACTCTCTCTCTCTCTCTCTCTCTCTCTCTCTCTCTCAACATTATTTCAGCTTAACAATTATGACAGAAAATAATACAAATACTGCTACAAAAATTAAGGATACATTAAAATATTGCCACGGAATCTAGGAATAAGATTTAATCTAAGAGGATAAGATAAAAGCAGCATTTAGTGGACCGTAATTAAGGTGCACAAAAACTCATTTAGAAGAATGAGTGCTAGGTTTATACAGCAGGACTATAGCTGATTAACTGATTTCTACAAAAAAGAATGTGTGAGCTTGAAGGAAGGTTGATGGTGCAGCCACAGAGTAGGTAAAATTGCATAGCGAGTGTCTGCTTTATCTGTTTGTGCTCTTCCCAGGATATGTGCTTTTTATATTTGTAAGATCATGTTGTCCTGTTTGTATAAATCAGAAATTATTGAAGTTTACTTTTTGGTAGTGTCACTTTGTTTTTTCCTTTCAAAAGATATGTTTTGTAGACCCCAAGCATAATGAAGAAAGCAGTGAACAAGAGCAACAAAGCTTCAGAATCACCTCCTTGGTCCAGGAAAGGCAAAACTCCTTTATGAAGGGAGTAGTCTACTTCCCTGGTTCCATGTTTACCACCCAACTTTCACAAGTGTTTCAATCAATTACAGGAGAGCCACCTGGCATAATGGAAAATACTTTTTCAGTGAGGTATGAGACTTCTCTTTGTATCTGACAGACTTTTCATTTTCTTATAAATCATCCTCAGATATGCTACTCTTCCCAGAAGACCTGATTCTTGTAAGCTCCAGCAGCCAAGGAAGGAAGGGCTTTCCTGTGAGGTCCTTCAGTAGCTTACCACCTGATGTTTGCAGTGAACACACTCAATGTTTATCAGCTCCCTGGAAATTCATCCTTTATTACTTGAATTCTTATTATATTTTCTTTTAAAGAGAAAATATAGCCTTTTTTCTTCATACTCAAGCTCATTGTCTTGTATTTATATAAACAAAATGTAACTTCACTGTGGGGAGCATCTAATTATTGCGATTTGTACATGCTAGATGATTCCTCACTGCCCTAATGTAAATTCTTTTCCTTCCCGAGTCACATTTTTGCTGTTGTTCCTTTTACAAGGGTACCTGTTTCTAGCCCTTGTTTCCCCTTTCCTATCTTTGCTTAGAATAGAATCAAGTCAGTCATGGTAAGTGATTGTAGACCTACTTATTCCTAAGGCTAATGGAAGAAACTGCCTTGAGCCCAGGAGTCTGAAGTCAGGCAGGACCACACAGACTCCATCTCAAACAAAACATAGAAACACATTTAAAATGTGAAACCAAGATTAATACTTACATAGGAGGCCTTTATAAGTTAATTTTAGGGTAAATGTAGTATATATTTAAAATTCCATTTTAACTCTTTTGGGACTCTTCTGTAAACTTTGTTAAAGTTTATCTGTATTTTGTGTGTCAGTGTTGTGCCTGCATGAATATCTGTCCATCATTGCATGCCTGGTTCTAGTGGAGGTCAGAAGAGTGTGTTTGATCCCATAGAACTGGAGTTACAGATGGATGTGAGCTGCCATGTGGGTGCTGGGAATTAATCCTGCATCCTCTGGAAGAGCAGCCAGTGCTCTCACTTGCTGAGCCACCTGCAGCCCATGGGGCTTGTGTTTTTCAAAATTTGTTTCAGTTGGTAAAGATAACTACTACCTACATTCACATATAGATTGGCTTACAGTTTTGAAAAACATTAGCTTAATGAAAATATGTATCATCTTAGTCCATCCGTGCTTGTTTAGTATTTCAGTAGATTGCAGTTCTGATTAAAAAATGACTAGAGAACACCTGTTTCTGAGGAGGACATGGACTTTCAAAGTCCTTGCTATGTAACTCTGGAATCTTAGCATGACTATAGTGCTATCCTTTTATTTAGAGCTTTTTAAATGTTGGGTTTTATTCTACTTTATACTTATTAGGCCACATGTTCTCTGCTTTGTTTCCCTTACTGTGTCGTTACCATAGAGATATAACACTAGCATTCACACTGCCTCTTGTTCTTAGTTCAGCTTTTATGTATTTGGGCTGTCTCAACTCTATGAAAGAGTAATTATCTTTTTCTCAGTCTTGACTTTTTATGCTTCCTATTCTGGAGTCAGGAGTTTTTAG
>LOEQ01001144.1:76617-84117 GCA_001685075.1 Bramus lutescens | reverse complement strand
TGCTGGAGTTTTCTTTCTGTCTTTTTCAACTCTCAGTACTGTAGATACCTAGTCTTTAGGTAGATGACAGAAAGAGATATTTGTCATAGATGTGTGTTCATGGCAGACAGATCTTTCTGATTTCCAGGCCAGTATACAGGTCCTTAAAAGACCCCGCCAGATTTCTCATCTGGAGTAGATGAGGAACTGTGCAGAACAGTTATTTGTGCATGGTATTGTGGTGCTCATAAAATCCTATAAATACATGATGTATATATTATTCTGGTTCGTGGGAAGACTGTACTTTCACATGCTGACACATATGTTCATGTGTCCTGGGTGTGGCTCCAGCGTGATACTGAAGCCTTTAAAGGGTTCATTGGCTGATGCAGAGCAGTGGTTTGTAAATGTTTTACTCCGAATAAATAGAAGAGTAAATAGTAGAGTAAATGGGCAGTGGATTTAAAATAGTACACACATTTGTGAGTTGCATGGTATGTTTAAGGTTGGACAGCAAAGACTTGGAGGATTTCATAATCTGGGAATCACGCAGTTTTAGAGAAAGTAAAAATAATTCAATTCTTGAATTTTTAGATCAGATTTACTGTCTGTTTATAAAGAAAAATGGTGTGTGTGTGTCTCTGTGTGTGTGTGTGTCTGTCTGTCTGTCTGTGTAGGGAGAGAGTCACTTGTGTGCATTGTCTATGGAGTCCAGAAGGTGTCAGATACCCTGGAACAGAAGTTACAGGTGATTATGATTGTGAGCTGCCCAGAGACTGTGTGTAGGAATGGAACTCTGGCCCCTAGAAGAGCAGGAAATGCTCTTAATCACTGAGTTAATTTCTCTACATCTCAAACTTTAAGGGATAATTTAGAGAATTAATGAAATATTGTTTTATATTGGTGTTTTTGAGTCACTAATTCTAAGGTTTGTAGTTTTGAAACAGTTTTATCGATTTTGGATTTTGCATGCATCATTTTAGCTGTTTATGGAATATGTCTTGTCTAACTTATTTATTAAAATTAATTAGAGCATATATTCTACTTCAGCAGTTAATAGAACTTGAACCATCTCCAGTTTAATTGATTAATTAATGGGTACTGGGAGAAATAAGGTAACAAATGCCTTCAAATTAAGCATTCATTTTCTTTCATTTAGGCTGTGCAAGAACAATGTATTGCTTCCATTTTTGAGAGCTGAGTAGCTGCTGTCAAGTAGAACCAGTTGTCTTTACTCTGTCCTCTTTTGTGCTATTTCAATCTTAAAATGTGGAATTATTTTACTTTTGGAATAGGTAGTAAAAGACATTCAAGATTTTAAAATTACTTCATTTACTCTAAATGTGTGATAATTTGGTGGATATAAAGTGTTTATACTCAATGAAATCCTCACTTCACATTTCCAAGTGGCCTTCCCTTAGTCATTTGTTTTGATGGGCAAAATGAGAGCTGTTCTGCTTACCTCAGAATGATGACGAGTACAACCAGTAAACACCATGAGGCACAATCCTGCTAGATGCTGGTGTACGGTCCATCACCAGTCCTTAAGGGCATTTGCTTTCAAGAGCAAAAATAGACAAAATGTGAACATTGTGATGATGGAGGTAATTAGACCAGGAAAATCCGTAGGATCCAGCGTCAGTGTGGGCTAGTGAGAGGATTGGTGGTAGAATGGCCCTAATGAAAAGCATTTAAGTTAGGTTTAGGAGATGGAGAGAGGGCCTGAAGAATGAGAAGGAGATACTCCACTTAAAACAATCAACCTCTCCAGCCCTACCTCTTTCTGTATGTGTCTAGTGGACTTTTCAGTTTCAAGAATATAGGATATTGCTGAAAATCTTTACTCACCTCAAAATCTTATTTTATTTATTTGTATGTTCATTATGGTAGTGGAGATTGAACCCCAGCTTCATGCTTGCTAGGCAGAAACGTTATCATTGAGCTGTATCCCCAGTCCAGACCTCCAAATCTTGACTTTCTGTCATTTGAAGGTTGGGGACAGTAGAATGTCTCTTTGAGCTTTTTAATAACCACAAAAAGAATTAGTAGGGAATAACTCCCAATTTTAACTGTATATACTTTATAGATGGTAAATACTTAATCAAGAGATTCTGAAATCTCATTCAATGCAGTTGACTTGGATTTGCTGGTTTAAGCTTCCCTGGCATCACAGTTATGAACAGGTGTGTTTTCCATGGTGCTTCCTGAATATATAGACAACCTAGCTCCATGAAGCTCTGTTGATGCTAACTCTAGCTACCATCTGTCCTCTTCTGACATCTTACTGTTGGACACCCAACAGAAGTGCTTTGTAAATTGAAAATGTGATTGAGATAAAAGATAATATTTATTCTGAAGTTTAGCTTCCAATAATTATCAAGATTATTAAAAATAAAAGTTTTTAAAGTATAAAATGCAGTCTTCCACAGGCTTATATAGATATTTCTTGATATAATAAAATAAAACTGGATTTTTAAATTTAACTTTCATTTATGTTCATTTAATTATGGAAAGAAATAAAGATTCCAGTTCTGAATGCTTTGTTGGTTTGCACTGAACTGTTCTAGAGTCAGAGGACCATGGTCTGTCCTGTGGAATAACCGAATTGTGTGTCAGTGCAGATGTGTTAGCTCAAATCTTTTTGTTTCATTTTGTTTTGTTCAAAAAAAGGTTTCTCTGTGTAACAGCTCTGTCTGTTCCGGAACTTGCTCTGTAGACCAGCTGACCTCAAACTCACAGAGATCCTCCTGCCTTTGCCTCCTGAGAGGTGGGATTAAAGGCTGCATACCACCACTGCCCAACTGGATTATTTTATTTTATAAGAAATCTGCAGGTAGTGTTCTTGCAAAGACTTCAGTTACATCATCAAAGACACTGTAGAATGACCAGTCCTTTAAATTCAGTTTTGTCAGAACTCCACAGACCTGGCACATACCACATAGAACAATGTCCAAGATGGAATAACAATTATATTCCATGTAGGGTAGTGACAACTTCTAGAACCTTCAGTCGAACATTTTATGTAGTTGTAACAAGCACTGGGATGTTGCAGAATATTTGTTTACATGCTATAAAAATATGTCTCTGCCTAAAGCATGTTCTGATTCATTTACTAAAGAGCTAAATGGCCAATAGCTAGGCGGGAGAGAATAGATGGGATTTCTGGACAGAGAAAAAAACTGGGAGGAACAATCTAGGAACATGGATATCTACTGCAGACTCAGAGCAAGTCATATGTGTTATACTAGGAAGAGGTAACTGAGGCAAGTGACAGAACATAGATTTAAAAAAAATGGGTTAATTAAATTATAAGAGCTAGTTGGGGAAAAACCTAAGTTAAGGCCAAAATGAATAATGAATTATTACTTATTCTTTTTTTCATAATGAACAATGAGTCTCCAGCTGTTGGTGCAAAGAGAGTTCCACAAGTAAACTTGCTACGCTGGGGCACTTGCACATATCCATACTATCACTCAACATGGAGGGCAAGGGCACTAGGGTTGACTTGACTTGAGACATGACTTCTCAGGTGGATAGAAACTAGATTGGTTTCTCTTATCTACTTGATTTCCAAGTAGGGAGCTAGCAGCATGCATCATAATTGGGCATGTTAAACATAGGGTTTGTTGTTGTGTGTTCAAAAGCTTGTGAATTGTATTAAAATGGGTAAGACATTTAGACATTTAGAATAAAACTGTTCTAGCTGGGCGGTGGTGGTGCATGCCTTTAATCCCAGCACTTGGGAGACAGAGGCGGCTGATCTCTGAGTTCAGGGACAGCCAGAGCTGTTACACAGAGACCCTGTCTTGAAAAACCAAAAACAACAACAACAACAAAAAACCAACCAACAAACAAAAAACCCAACCAAAAACTACTGTTTTTGAATAAGCCCCCGAAAGTTCTGAGTTTTAGTCCCGCCTTTACTGCAATGGGAGGAGTAGCAGTACCTATAGGATGTGCTGTGATAACTGCCTGCCTCTTTATGAAGAAGAGCTGTTGAACCTCACTGAGCTGCTGTGCATGGGAGATCAGATTGGTTGTGGTGGTGCAGATGATAAGAGACTTAGGCTAGGGAGTTACCTAAGGAAGAAAGGAAGGATTTCTTTGGGCCCACGGTTTCAAGTCCCAATCAGCTGGCTCCATTAGTTCTGAGCCTGTGGTGGTAGGATAACCTGGTGGAAGGGTTTGGGTAGGACAGTCAGGAAGCAAAGGAGCCTCTGAAACCTTGTAAATCTGTATCATTTTGCAGGGCTCTAAGACCAGCATCCTCTGAGTAATACCTAGGTCTACTATTAGCTCAGTCAGTAGTCAAGCCACCTTCACCACAACTGCAGTGGGCTTTTGAATGTTACTTCCCCCTAGGTGACTCTGCTCCTTTGTTCTCTTTCTTTACCCTTGAGCTTGGGGTGCAGAGGACCCAACCAATCCTTCAGTGCCTCACAGTCTTTGCTGCTCTCCTATTGCAGTCTTGTCTCTTTTGTAGGCTCATCTCTTCAGCTGTCTTACCTTCTTTGTTTGCTCCTGTTTTTCCAGCCAGACCGCAGCTTTTCAGCGAACACTCTTGTGTTCTGTTTTTGGTCTCAGCTCTCAATATAAACCTGACTAAAAGCAGCTCATCATCCAGACTCTCCTGACGGCAGCCCTGTGATACTCTTAACCTTCATCAGATAATCTGACATCACCCTTTTGCTCACCTTCCCCTCCCTCAGGGTCTGAAGTCATACACAAAATGGTAGCAGATTGTTTGCCACAGTCCTGTTTGTTAGATTTTGGAGTGCAGAGTAAAAAGACAGAAGGCAGAAAGAGACCAGAGTCTGACCTCAACAAATGAGTCTGTTTATTTCACACAATGAAGTCAGACACTCTACCTCAGTAAAGGGTGTCTGCGGGGGGTGGGGGGGAGGAAGCTAGTGGGAACCTTTTGTAACAGTGACTATCAACCTGTGGGTTGTGACCCCTTTGAGGTCACAGGGGTTCCCTAAGATCATCGGAAAACACACACACACATATATTTATATACATTATAATTCATAACAGTAGCAAAAATACAGTTATAGCAATTAAAATAGTTTTATGGTGGGGTCACCACAACATGAGGGACTGTATTAAAGAGTCGTAGCATTAGGAAGGCTAAGAAGCACTGCTTTATAGGGACAGGTGAGGGTCTTGGAAATGAGGAAGTTGATACAGCAGTGGGGATCTGCAGTCTCTTCCTGGAATTGCTCGGGCAATACAGATTATTTTGAAAGAAAGGTGGTCCCAGCAAACATTCCTTTCGGGGCTGTGGCAGACAGTTGAGCAGGGTTAGCTGTAATCTCATGGGAATCCTGTTTTTACATCCCAGACGCTCTATCACAGTTCCTGATAGAATCCTTGTTCCCATCTGAAATCTATGGAATGTTTGTCTTCAGGCTCATAGTAGAATCACCTAATAAGCTCTGCTAGTTACAAAGCTTGAAGCTTTTCCAAACCTGTTTCTCCAATCTTACGTGTCCCACGAATGAGTTAGAGAAGCTTCTGAACCACATTGCTATGCAGCCACAGTGGCCACGTGCATGTGTGTGTCTGTTGGTTTCACATCACTGATCAGATAAAGATCTGGTCACAACGTAGGGAACAAGGGTGTATCTGGACTCAGGGTTCTTGGGCCTGTGCTGGGACAGAACATTATGGTAAAAACAAACAAACAAACAACCAAAAAACCTCATCTCATGGCAACCAGGAAGCATAGAGACTGAGAGAGACCAAGTCTTTACCAGGTCCAACTTCCTGGTTTCCATCACCTTCCCAAGGTGCCATTAGATTGTCACTCCATAGATAGATGAAGACCTCATGATCCAGTCTCTTTCCCAAACTCTGAACTGGTAGTCACACCTTTAACACAAACTTTTAGGTGGCAGTTCTAATTGAAAACAGAACATGGGCACGGGGATGTTCCTTGTACTGTGATGTGATAATGACCTCAATACCCAATTTTGTTGCCTCATAAGCTGTTATGTTTGTCCTGTATTACACTTTGCAGCCACTATCAGCTGTATTTTCAGCATTGTGTAACTTGTCATCTATTCATTGATTGACACTGAACTGTTTCTATTGTGTTTACTTTGTGTATGCTAGTATTACTTGTTCTCAATAGCTGGGTGTTTTTTCCCTCTTCCAGGGCAGTAATTTTTCTATTCAATAACTTGTTTCCTGAGCATTTGCATGTTACAGTGTGGCAAGTAGGTAGGTGTTCCTAATTTAGCTGGGGTTGTTCTTGCTGCTCTTTATAGGCGAACAGAATGTAGTGGGGTAGCTGGGGTTAAGGTCATCTGTTTGCAGGCTACCGCATTATATATCTCCCTGAGGAGTCACTACTGTATTCTCATTTTTCCATTACTGTCTGTCACTTTTGTTCTGCTCCACAATTGCTCTATTTACTTCTTTAAATGGAAAATATTAAAAGACAAATATATTCACATTTTTAGGCCCATTTCTTAAATATTCAGATTACAGTGAGCACCTACAACAAGTCTAGCCCATTCATAGTTCTTGACCTAGTTAGCCCTGGCTATCAGTTGCTAGCCCTGATTATTTCTTTGAATTATAGGATGTTATGGAATGGTAGCCTATCCAGCTCACTATGGTTTGAATCTGAGTTGGCTCCCAAAGATTTGTACATTTGTTGCCATCCTAAAATCTCTGGCTTAATCAACAAATTGATCCCTTGATGGATTTGAAATCTGATGAGACTTTTGAGAAGTCAGGCTTGTGAGAAGTGGATCACTGGGCAGGCTGTTGAAAAGTGGACCTTGTTCTTGGCCCCATTCTGCCTCTACTCCCTGGCAACCAGGAGGTAAGCAGGTTTACTCCACCTTTCCCTTCCCATCATACTTTGCATTACCACAGACCCAGAAAAGTGGAGCCTGATGAACACAGACTCAGACCATGAGCCAAATAGTCTTCTTTACAGTGTTTCTGTTGCATATCTATCAGGGAGATGAAAGAACTGACTACTATGTGGTTCCAGTTACCTGTTTTAGAGTTTAGCAACCAAAAGTATTTGGAAACATTTTCCTTGTTGCAAATGCAATGGGTCCTAAGTACACATGAATAATAGTTGCATAGTGATAATAAAAATAATAACTCTGTGGCATTGATGGTTTACAAGATGACACAGCACACAAGTCCAAAACTTGCATAAGACAAGCATAAGACCTGTGTATTAGTTACTTTTCCATTGCTGTGCAGAAACCATGACCAAGGCAGCTTATGGAGTGTTACCATCCATGACTGTCACAGCGAGGAGCACGGCGGCATACATGATGCTGGAGCAGGAGCTCAGAGCTTGCTTACATCCTTATATCTGCAAGTAGGAGGCAGAGAGAGCCTGCTGATAATGGTGTGGGCTTTTGAAACCTCAAAGCCCTCCCCCAGAGAAACACCTCCTCCAATAAGGCCATGCCTACTAATCCTTCTCAAGCAGTTATGTAGTGATGAGGGGAGTGGGCCCTGCTTTTCGTCCTGTCCGGCTCCCGCTTA
>LOEQ01001144.1:55022-66827 GCA_001685075.1 Bramus lutescens | reverse complement strand
GCCAGGCAGTGCTTAAATGAGTACAATTTGTGTGTTGTTATTTCGGGTGTAAAGTTAGCCGTGCTGGAGCCAGGTGGGACGAAAAGCAGGCCTGCTTGCCTAATCACTACAGAACAGTACTCATTTGGTTAAATTGGGTATTAGGGAATATCTTAGTATAATCATGGTTCAGATGCTATTGTTGTTAGTTCCTGGCACCAAAATCCCAGAAAGTGCCATTCACTAAGTTCCACTCCCAGTCGAAAACCTGTTCCCAAATGATAGCTGCTGGGAGAAAGAAAGTCAGTTCTCTCCAGTGGACTGAGAAGTCCAGGGCAGGTTCCATGCTCAGGAGTAGTTGGCCAACACAAATTGGGCACCATGGTTTTTAGTGGCCTTTTTGTTTGTTTTTGAAAAAGTAGAAGAACTTGGCTGGGTAGTAATTTGGGAAGAACCAGGGAGGAGTTGGGCAACAGTTGAATATGATAGTATACTATATGAAATTCTCAGAGAATAAAAATAAAATTATCCCTGACAGTCACTATCATTGCTATAAAGGAAAGCATTCAACTTGTGAATTTGATACAAGAATGGCTTGTGGTGTCCAGGTTTCCAGGGTGTTCCTTTGGCGTTACATGGCAAGTCTTCACTTGAAGCAGTGTCATGCTTCATATTTCCACGGTTATGCTCCTGTATTGGACCAGAGAACGGAGCCTTCTCTTTGCCTTTTTGTCTCCCCTGTCCTGGCATCATGTAGGTATGTGGTCAGCCCTCAGTGTTCTTGGATCAGTTCCTTGTAGAAGATAGTGCAGTTTATAACCTATACACATATTGCTGTATATTTTAAGTCATATCTAGATTATTTATGATACCAATGTGATATAAATAGTTATTATGGTATATTATTTTTAAGGAATAATGACAAAAGTACTACAAATATTTAGTGCAGTTTTTTGGGGTGTGTTTTAATTTCAGCCTACTGTAGATTAAATCGCAGATGTGGAACCTGTGAGTATGGTGGCTGAATGTAGAGGAAATTTAGTGAATAACCAGGGTGGAATACAGGGGATGAACTTTTACCCTGTTGAAGTCAAGCATTCATCTTGTTAGAATAAAAGAAAATCTTGATCTGTACTACAAAGAGATAAAAAAGAATAAAATTATGTTGAATAGTGCTGCTTAAAATTCGTTTCAGAAACATTGAAGTTTAGGGGGAAATTGTAAATATACAATAGACTTATCATGAGTTTGACCTAATTCTTAATATCCATCCTGTTTTATTCCTATAAAGCTGTTCTGTAGGAATTCCACAGGAGAAATCTGAAATGTTCCTGTTGTCAATTTTTCACATAGATTCAAACCAGATAGACAAAAATAATTTAGTGCCATTGATTAAATATCTGTTTACCTGAAAGTAAAGTCATGATCCTATACTTGAAATTTTAACCTGTGTCTTATTAGTCAAAGCATTCTAAGTTCAGCCATGTATTTCCACCCAAGAAAGTAGATGTGGATAGAAAGTGTCTGTGTGTTGTGATGTTTTTATTGCAGTATGAGCTACAACAGACTGTCAAAGCCTGAAGATTCTGGGACCTACTTACGTTTCCATTACAGTTAAATATTAGTGCCCTTAAATTGTGTGCATTCTATTTTATTTCAACTAGGTAATCTTGGCTAATTTTGTACCTACATCTCTGAAAGCTTTTGATCAAACAGATCAAACATTTTTTTTTGAGAAAAAATGTTATCACAATAGCTGTCTCTGGGAATAATTTAAGGAAACAAAGTTTTGTACCAACTGAAGAAAAAGTCTTAAATTCGACATCTTGACTATTGACCAAGTTTCCTAGTTTTCTTTTGTGTTTGATGTGTTACAGTATAGCCTTGAGTGGTAAATTTTACATTCAAAAGCATCCCTCAGAATAGGTGTCCCTGTGGTTAATTCTTCAGTGTCTCCATGAAGAATAGACAAGAACTTCAGATTCAGATGGCGCCACGATGGTAATTTGGCTCAAACTGTTTGGGGAGAATAATCTCTCTCCTAAACTGAAGCATAAGGATAAGTAATAACTTTTTATGCATGATAAGCATCAAAATATGAACCTGCTGGTCTTTGCTTTTCATTTTTCTTACCTCTGTCTTTCAGTGAGTCCCTCCTGCAGTGTGCACACGATGTGATCAATAACTCAATAACTTCTCTCATGCAGTAATTATCTCCCTGTGATACTATCTGAACACTGTTTTCCTTTATTACCCAAAGATGCAGGGGATATTTATATAACCAGCTGATCCCATTTTAGATAAAGGTGCTTTGTGACAGCAGGGGAATCATTTACTTTAAATAGCCTTTTAAATAAGAACTGAATGAAAAGCTTTGCCAGTTAATTTTCACTTACCATGGAAAGGTGATTGCCAAAAGAGAGAAAAGCCCCCAAACTTTGTATAAGTTCTGCTTACAACTTGTACTATGCAGATATTACAATCAGATAAGCCCAATTTAAATTAGAACATTGAATCACTTAACATAGTCCTATTTTTCATTTCCTCTAAATCATTAGTTATATGCCAAGGTGTAAAACAAATACACATTGTTCTGTCTTCTCGACTTGTCACTATAGGCAGAAATCCTTCAAGAGTCCCGGATGATGATCCCAGATTGCCAGCGCCGGTTAGAGGCTGCATACACCGATCTTCAGCAGATACTAGTAAGTAAAGATTTCTCTACCAAAACTTGACTATTTAACACTATGGCTATTTGAAGAGATGTCCTATTAATTTGCTCTGTGTCTTGGCTTCCTTCCCTGTTGTATGATGAAATACTCTTGGAAAAGTTCATTTTAGCTCAGAGTTCCAGGTTATAGTCCTGAGCAGGAAAGTCACAGTGACTGGAGAGAGCTGGTTGCACTATATCCATAATAGGAACCGAATACAGTGAATGCTTGTGTGCCTCCCTCTCCTGCTTAGTGATGGTCCAGTCCACAGTTAGGGTGGGTCTTCACCCATCATTGATACAGTCAAGATAGTCAGTCTCCCATTGTCATACTCAGGGACTAGCATCAGGACACCCCCTCACTGGTGTGCCTGGAGGCTGACCCCTAGCTATTAGGTTGATGATAGTAACCATCATACCCTGTGAATCAACATGCTTTTAAATAGGTAAAGAATTTGACTTAGGTTTGTGTTATGACTCCAGTAAACATTGACTTCTATCTTTTCTGTCTACTTATTTAATTAAATATTTGAGCCATAATAGCAGGTATACATGATACCAGTTTTGATCAGCAATATCTATTTGCTTTTTGTGCATACTTTTTTATGACACATTAACAGTGAGCCAACTGTTTGAAATCTGATTTAATTCCATGTCTCAAATTAACTTGGTCCTTGTTTAAAGGATCTGGAATTATTTTCGATTCAGACCTACACTAAATTGAGAGTTTTAAAGTGAGGAAGGTAATGGAGGCAGACCTGTCATGAAGTCCCATAAGTTGAGTAGTGCTGTTGTGCTGTTATATTACTCTTCCTAGTACAGATTCTTGTGAAACACTGGTTAGCTGAGTTTATAAAGATATTGAAGTCTAAGTAAGCGTAGTCTTACTCTTTTTGAACAGACAAGTGCACAGCACTGTTGTCTGAATTCTGTTTTCTATTGCTGTGATAAAAACACCTTGACAAAAGCAGCTTAAGGGACAAAGATCTTATTTGGCTCAAAATTCCCTGCAGTCCCTCACTGTAGGGAAGGCAGGATGCAGGATCATATTACTTAGATCTGCATTGACGAGCAAACAGCAACAGCAATGACCTAACCTGACAACTAAAGCCAGCCATCACAACTCTACTTCCTGTCTACTTGACATTCAGACGCTCATCACCCTAGGCTGTGACTTTCTCTACCTTTTGTCCTCAAAGTCTTATGTTTATCTCCTAATGTAAAGTGCAAACCACCCTTAAAAGTCATTATTTTTAAAATTTCTAATATTTTTAAAGTCCGAAGTCTTTTAACTGTGAGTTCCTATTAAAAAAAAAAGTTGAGTACTTTCACCATGAAATAGCACAGAGTAGATATTCGTATTTCAAAATGGAGGAACCAGGGCATAACAAGAAATAAACAAATGAACTCCAGCAGAGAAACCCGCCAAATCCCTGCAGCTCTTTGTCCTGCACCTGGAGCTTGTGATGAAATTGGCTGAGAGCCAACAGCTGGGACAGCCTCACACTTCTAGCCCTGCCACCTTCAGCACACAGCCCCACTCCACACCTGCCTTGAAGAAGGGCCTGCCTTCTGGGGTTCCCCTGCAGCTTAAGTCTTACCTTTATATAATCCTCTCGGGACTTCTTATCACAGGGCCTGCCTCCGTGCCACACAGGGCCTGGCCTCAGCTGTTCTCAGTGACCCCCTCAGGCTTACATCTTTGTGGCTTAAAATTAGATACCACAGGGACAGTAGCCAAGTTCTGTTGACAGCCTCTCCCCTTTGGACACTACTGTGTCCACCTCTGTGTGCTGAAGGCACACTTTCTTGTGACGGTGCTTCCCAGGAAATGGGGGATGCTGTAGGCTTTCTTCCAGTAAGTGAATTTGCATCTTCTCAAGGTGGAACCTCTGGGTGGTGTGGTTTTGTCTTCAGGACATTCCTTTGATCTCCCAGTGCAGCACAAGGGGCTTCTCTGTGAAATAACCTAACTTCACTCGGATTCTTAGAATAAGAGCAGAAAGAAGCCAGAGTCTTGGCCACAATGTCACAGGAATGGCCCCTAGCCCAGTTCTTGAGAGTCCTCCTTCCCTCCATAACTGTAAGAGCTAGCCCTCTACATTACATTCCGTTTTCTCAGCATTCCTGTCTGCCACACTCCCAATAGAATGCCCATTAACCTCTGCTTCCAGCATTGTGTGGATTTTCTAAACCTTTGTACCAAGCACTTTCACGTTCTTCCCACAAGACAGTTCCATTTCCCCAAAGCTGCATGGTCCTGCTTATCACAGCAGCTGCCCTACCTCTTGGTACCAGTTTCTACTTTAGTTTTGTTTCTTGTTGTTGTGGTAAAATATTGAATAAAAGCAACCAACTTAAGAAACAAAGAAGTTATATAGCTTACAATTCCAGGTTACAGCCGATCAAGGTAGCAGAAACTTGAAGCAACTATATTATAACATTATAACCATAGTTAAGAGCAAAGAGGAGTGAACTAATGTTTCCCAGTGATTTTAGATTGTAGACAATCTAGACAGTTTACTATCATACAGCATAGTAACAAACACCTTCCATCCCAGCATTCGGGAATCAGAGGCATATGGATCTCTATGAATTTAAGGGCAGCCAGGGCTACATAGAGAGCCCCCGTCTCAAAAACAAACCAGCACAACTCTCCTAGTTTGATTTTTGTGGCTGTGATTTAAAAAATAAATAAATAACCCTAACAGAAAGTGTTAATATCACCGGGCAAGAATAAGACCACTACCACAGTTTTTGAGCCAAATTTAAATCAAGATTTATTAAATATTGGCCAGTAAGATGGAACTGGCCAAGTCCACCCAGGATCCCTGATAATGGCTCTGAATTATGTTAGTTAGATGCTGATAGAGGCAAAACCCACCAGGCAATGTACTTCTACCGGCATACTGCCGGCCTGTGTGTGATCAAGCACAGCCAGGTTGGACAACCAGCCTTGTTTACGGAAGTGAAAACAAGGGGCTTGTTCTCTTTCAGGAACAGCCCCCAGCATTCCAGGAAGCTATCTGTCCTTGGGGAAGTAGGACTACGGGTTAGAGGTATTTTTGTTTTATAGCTTCCTTAAACACAGAATTTAAAAACTTAAAACATAACTTAGCCCTCACAAAGCAACTTCAGGAAGAAAAGGTTGAATTTTGCTCACAATTCCAGATTAGTTCATTATTATGGTGAAGTCAAGTTGCAGGAACTTGAAACAACTAGTAATGTCACATACACAGTTGACAGCAGAGAAATACGCTTCATGCAGTTCCTCTGTGATCCAGGACTGCCAGCCTAGTGTATGGTGTCGCCCACAGTGTGCTGGGTCTCACCATCCCCTGTGGACATGCCCCAGCCAACCTAATGGAGATGGTGCTTCATGATACTCTTAGGGGTTTCTGAATTGTGGCCAGTTGACAGTGAAAGTTGACTGTCACAAAGATCAAGTCATTGTTGCTTTGATAATGGATGTACTCTAGCATTACCTTTACTAATCTTATTTTTAATATTTCTATTTCCTCTGCTGATATTAATTATTAGATACATAGCTGTATTTTCTAGATAGTCTAGGAAAAAGAATAAAATATGTTTATCACCACATTCTGACTCAATCTATAGGGCAAAAAAAGAGGGAAAGGTTTTTATTTTATATATTAATTTTGCCTGGAATTGTCTCTATAATAAACTTTGTTAAGGATCATGAGCCCCATGACCCAGCAGCTTTTTTTTAAAGATTTACTGTTTTTAATTAAGAGTATGTATATGGGTATGTACACATGACTGCAGATAGGCGCCACTGAGGCCAGAGGCATCTGACCCACTAGGAGCTGTGAGATATGAGTGTTGATTGATCTCTGGGCTTTGGAAGAGCAACAGATGCTTTGGCCCACTTTGCCTTCTCTCCAGCCCCTAGAATGAACTTTTTAAAGACAGAATGATTCTTCTCAATTAAATGAGGTGCTAGTTTTCATTCTATTTTAGTATAAGATAGATAAAGTAAGAAATAACCCCTGTTAAAATGCTATATAAAAATGCCATTTGTATTTTGTAGCAATTTCAATGCTGTTTTTTTCTTGTGAATCTAATAGCTAGTAAAATAATACAGATTGTTTGAAAATGATATGTTTAGATAGTTGTGCTTGAGGTTGAATTAAACTATTAACTCTGCTCTCAATAAACATATTTACTGAAAGAAAACTGTTTACGGTAGTTTTCAGGGTTAAGAAGTTGTTGCCAAATATCTGAATTCAGCTTTTTGCCTTATTGTTCATGTTAAATGCAAACATTATTACCTCGTCTGTCATAACTAGCTACATCTTTTAATGACCTTGCACAAATTGTTGCCCTTCACTTCATTTAAAAATTAAGAACTAGAGTGGTGGACCCATGTTTAGTTCTCAACACCATATAACAGCTTACAACCAAATATAACTCCCAATTCCAGGGGATCTAATCTCCTATCCCTCTGGCCTCCATGGGGGAGCAGGGATGCGTGTGGCACACAGATATTCAGGTAAAACACCCATACATAAAAAATAAAAGTAGTATTTTTTTAATTACAGTCTTCTATGTGAAAATTTAGACATTATTTTATCAATCTCTTGCTATAATAATATTTTAGTGAAAGTTTCCTATATTTTGTGTAGACAAACTTAATCTTTAAATATCAGAAAATTAAGGTTAATATTTTGCTTGATGTCGATATATACTTACTAGTAAGTATAAAACCCACTCTTCTAATTTGATTGTACTAAACTTTTATGACATCATTAGCAGCCTTTGGCATTGAGAATAATTGAAGTATTATTTTATGATGGATGTTATCATATTAACACATTAGCAACTCCTTGTTTTTTAATACATTATGATTTGTAGCATGATGTTGGCCAAATAAGAATGATTTTAAATTTGTGAGATTTTTATTTAATTGCTTAATGCTAATAATTTTAGGCACCTGTGTTAGCAATTACAACATGAAAATACATAGTATGCGAGTATATGATAATAACAAGATAATCTCTCACTTCTTCTTTCCCAGTAACAAAGGAACAGAACTGTGATATATTTAGAGAGCCTAGACTCCTTTTCTTTAATTCTTGGGTTACTTACTGATGTGTAATATAAAATATTGAAATTCCTAAAGGACAAATCTAATTTTGTTATTTTTCATTTCAGGAAAGTGAAAAAGATTTGGAAGAAGCTGAGGAGTATAAAGAAGCACGTGTAGTTCTAGATTCAGTGAAGTAAGAAGCCTGAAATTTTTCTGTACAGGGTGTTTTTTGCATCAAATCCTGGGGTCCATTCTACAATTTGTTATTTTTGCCACTGCTGTGTTTAGTAATATGAAAATAAGGTTCTTTTTATGCAGTTGCATATATTTTTCTTTGCATAACTTAATGTGTCAAATAAATGAGTTCACCTAATAAAATTGTTTATTTCATACTTTACAAAATTTTCAATTGACCACTTAGTTAAATGGTTGTTCATTGAATCAGATAGGTGTTTTGAACAGATACCAGTTTCTGTCTGAAGTTGAAATATTTTGTAACTGTAGATTGGTTTAAAGATCAAGACATCAGCTGAGAAGCGCTAGGGAGGAGCCCATCTGTGCAGCTGTGGGAAGTCCACATCCATGCTGGGCAAAGACTCCTACACTGTTGCTCACCCCCATTGAGTCTCTGTAAGTGATCCCAATAAATTCATGCATTGCCCAGATCGAATTTTGGTGGACTCATGCTTTGGTATGTTGTTGGACCCTTATGACAAGGGGTAGACTTGATTTATGTCTTCCCCAGGAAGGAATTTTAGCAGCGTGATAGCACAGCCAAACGTGGGCCAGTGTTTTGCTTCCTGTCCTTTTTTGGTGTAGTGTTAGTGATGGACCTGGGGCCTCAGACATAGTAGGCAGGTGCTCTGCTACCAAGTTATCTCCCACTGGAGTGTCTATTTTTTATTCTGAGATAGGTTCCTGTTTCTCAGGTTGCCTTGAGCTCACAATGGAGTCCACAAAGGCCTTGAACATAATATCCACCTGTCTCAGTCTCCTGATTTGCTGGGCTTACAGACCTTTACTACCAGATGTAGACAAGCGGTCTTCATTGACTGGGAACAAGTATCATTTTGTCATGAAGTAATTTTCCTGCAGGATTATATACCTACTACCAAATCATTTAAGTTTTTTTCCCCTAAATACGCAACTCACTTCGTCTCTTATATGCCTGGAACATGTGTGTAAACGTCACAGCCCCAGCTGAACATGGCATTGATACAGTGAACCAAAACAGTATCAATAGCATATGAAGTTTATACCTACTATGGAGGAAAGACTCAATGCTAGAAGTGCTTACCCTGGTGGTGTGTTGGTCTATTTTTCAGGACTGTGAAATACTCACTAGAAACTAGCATATTTACTGAAACGCCCAGAACTGTAGAAGAGAAAATCCTGTCTTTTCCTAGTATTTCTGAAAGCTTCTTCCCTGTCACAAGGTACAGAATGCACCCTCCTCCTGTCTTAGCCTCTCATTTGTTTTTCCCCAATGATCCTGGTAGGAACTTTCCGGTTGAGCTTTCAATTATTTGCATTTCTGAGTGATTGTTCATTTCTCAACAATTGGGTTGTTTTCCTTTAGCCTGTATTGCACCATGTAAATAAATAGTTCCTTAGGAAGAAATAGACTTGGGGGGGGTTATACTGAAAATAAGCACATGTTTGCTTAATAAGTAGTGAAAACTAGTTACTGTAATGTTCATCCTATATTTCCCAACTTTCTGAGCAGTAATATTCAAAGCTTAACGTTTTACACGTACCTGTACCTGCTCACCGAATCTCTTCCAAATTGAGAAGTCAAACCTGTTTAAATCACTTTGCAAACTTCATCACATTAGTTGGCTTTTAAAAAACCCATCAAACTTAATAAGAACATATCCTATAGCTGGTTATCATTTAAATGATTATTAGGTCATTTAGATAACCAAGGGCAGATTAATCCTTTCTTTGATGGTGGATTGGAGGTTGTAGATGCTGGTGGAAATCTGATGTGTGAGAGGGTACAAGTTCTGAAGTATTTGGTATTGAAGGGTTAATCATGGTGTGGTCCTTGAAGCCCTGCTGAATGGTTCACAAATAGTGTATTGTAAAACAAATTAGAAGTATTAGTGTAATTGAGATTCAAGGGCGCTTCTTAAAACCCATTCCACTACTCAGATCCCTGCTCTTAGGAGAAGTATTTCTCATGGACACTCATGCAGACAGGTAGAATTCTCTTAAAGAAGGCCAGTGTCTTCTTTCTAATTTGTGCCTTCTGATGGGCAGTTGACCTGATGCCTTCATATTTTTCAAGGGAAATATTTTCAGTATATCACAAAATGTAAATGTTTTTAATGTACAAAGTTTCAAATTAGGACAGATTTTTTTTAGTAGAAAAAAGATGAATAAAAACAAATGGTTCACAAAGGAAGAAATGCAAATGAATAGTTGTGTTTCTAGTGTTCTAATCAGATTCAAATTGATAAGTGGCCCCCGGGTACTTACGTATCCTCTGATGAGGCCAGATAAGGGGAAGAAGGGGATAAATGAGAAATAAATACTGGAGAAGTTGTACTGTTCTCATTATATGCAGCTGATAAGTACCATGAAAACATGGGCTACCTGTACAATAAGAAATTCAATTAATGTAGGCACTTACAAAATTATACAACAGTGGAAGCTTGAGTTATGTCACCCAAAAAGACATGTTGAAGACTTAACCTCCAGAATTTGAGAATATATTTGTAAATGGGATTCTTGTAGAAAGAGATAACACTTGATTAACCAAAAATGACTGACATCCTAGTAAAGTAAGAAGATGGGACAAGCCCATGTGATGACAGACATGAAAACTGTCCCTGTGAGCTATGGGCCCCAGAGTGATGCTGAACTGAAGAGGCAGGCCTGGAGTAGTCTCATCTGGGATTTGACCATGCAGGTGCACACAGAGATGTAAGATGTCTGTCTTCACACCCAGGCTGTGATTTTCCCACTAGTCCAAGAATGTGTGTGGAGAACCCAAACGATCTCACATGTGGCAGCAATAACCAAATAGAAAAGAATTGAGCTCCAAAAGTCTAGCATTTAAAAATAACTTGATTATATATGGAGAAAAAATAGTATGGAAAAAGTTTTTATTATGTCAATCGAAATTTAATGAATAATAATTAACAACATGGTTTGGAGCAAGGAAGAGTTTGAGATAATAACTCTGAAATCCAATTAAAGAATTTTGTTCAAACAGGAAGCCATAGCTGTGTACAAATATGAAAAAGAATGTTGAGAAAAATAGCTCTGCCCACTGTTACTACAACTTCCTCTACCACCTAAATATGTGGCATTTTCCTAGTGTGTGAGAAGACCTGGGTTTGATTCTCTAGTGATCACTTACATAAGTGCATTCACACACACACACGTCCTAAAATGAAAAATGGGGGTCAGAAGCAAATTATGATATATATGGAAATATAATACAAATTTACATATACATATGTGAGTTGTGTATGACAGAGACTGTTTCAGACCCCTGGAGGAAAAGTAAATTATTCAATGACTTGCTAGCAATCTGGGAAACAAAATACAGAAACAAAAACAAAATACATCTGATATCAAAATGTACTAAATTGGTCAAAGGTTTCACTAAGAAAAAGGAAAAAAAAAAGCCAGAGGAAACACTGGTGAGTTTCAGTTGGTACAGTGAGTAGAGGAGATGGGACTTAGTGCATATTAGGAGAATATTTCTAAGATTCTCCAAAAATTAGTGTTAGATGCAACCCAGCCTGCTCAAAACTAGAGAGGGAAAATAAGCAGGAAACTACCTAAGGAAATCCTTATGGCAGGGAGGATTGGGAGAAAGGGGGGAAGTTCTGCAATGAGTGCTGAAGTTTACCCATTGGGAAGGTCGAACTGGTGTAGCTGAGTTGTCCACAGAAGAGACAAAACGAGCTGTACCCACCATCTATCACCCTTGCCTGATAGAGCTGGCATTTCAAGTTAGTGAAAGAATGGTGGTGGCGCACGCCTTTAATTCCAGTACTGGGAGGCATGGGCAGACCCATCTCTGAGTTAGAGGCCAGCCTGGTCATCTTTT
>LOEQ01001144.1:32556-52103 GCA_001685075.1 Bramus lutescens | reverse complement strand
TATTAACCAATGAAAGTAACACATAGACAGATGACCCTCCTACATCAGTGAATGAGACATTTCATTGTACAGGCTGCTAAGCAAAACCAAGAAATATATTTTAAAAATATCTTGACTTCAAAATATGGAACTAAAGATATATTGCTTTGGAAAAGAGGTTTTGCTTTTGTTTCCACAGAGAATGAGAACCTGTGGATTCTTATTGGCTAATATGGTTTGATGGACCAAGACCCCTGAAAGGTCTCTGTGAACCTCCAAATACTTAACCCAACCAAACCAGGAAGCAGTTTAGAGAGAACTACACTCAAATTTCCAAATATTGTTTACAAATGTTTGTTTATATTTAAAGGGGGATAAATTATAGAGATGAATACTTTACAATGGTATGAATCTTATTTTATTGATACAAATTTAGGGTCAACTTTTTATATGTATATTTCTGCTCTTGATTAAGGCATTATGTTTGTGCAGTTCATTTAAAAGTGTAGTGTATAATTAAAAAATACAAGTTAATGTATACTCATCTATAATAGTCAAGCTTGTAGTCATGTTAGTCAGGTTTTCTAGATATTAGAAATATATTTGTTAGGTGTTCTTCAAACCTTTCAAAGACTAACAGAATATAGCATTTAAATGTTTTTAAAAACTTAGAACTTTTCATGACAATAAGACACATCTGCACCTGACAGCAATAGTTACTTCAAGAGAAAGATGGGTGTCGAAGAGGCTCCAGTTTGCTAGCCATTTGGGCAAGAAACTACTCCTTGCCTGGACTGCTTGATGTTATGCTGTATGAACTGGGACCCACACAATTGACTGCTGATCTTGCCTAAAAGTGAGACAGTCCTTCAGGGTCCCTGCTTCATAAAAGAGTCTGCCAGACATTCTGCAGGACACAAAAGAAAGCGACTAATGAACTTTGCCAGTACAAGGCATAAAAGATTTTCAAATTTTCTGCTTCATGGAAAAGTCTGCCTGAAACCATGGGCCTGTAGGCTGAAGATGGATGCCCCAACATTACAGAAGAACTTTGGGTGACTGTCCTGGCAGCAACATGTTTCTGTCAATTACAGAGTTTTGGAAGCTGCTTACAATGCACTTCCTTTTAACTTACGTAATATTATATCCTTCTGGAGTTTTTGATGGAGTTGAAGAATAGATAGTTATAGTTTTCCTTAGTTATGATAAAACATAAATTAGATATGAAACTTTAGACTTACAGAGATAGAATAGATGATAGATTATTTTCCTTAATTTGCCAAATGTAAATGGACTAAATATTGTAACTATAATTCTTCCTTGATAACTTTTATGTATGTAATTTTACTATGTTAAAGTTAAAACCTTTTTATTTTTACAGAAAAGGGAAGATAATACAGGATGTCCTTTTGTATATGTGTTGCTTTATTGGTTGATGAATAAAGCTGTTTTGACCAATTGGTTAGCAGAGCAAAGTCAGGTGGGAAATCTGAACAGCAATATAGAGAGAGAGTAAGTGGAGTCAGAGAGACACCACATAGCTGCCAAAGGAGGACATGCTGGCTGTAACCTTACTGGTAGGCCACATAATCATGGTGATACACAAATTCATAGAAATACGTTGATTTAAGAAATAAGAACTAGCTAGAAATAAGCATGAACCATTGGCCAAGCAGTGTTGGAATTAATATACTTTCTGTGTGATTATTTGTGTTTGGGTGAATGGGAAATGAACAAGCAATCTCCACTTACAAACTTGATTTCCTAGTACTATCTGCAACATACAGCTATCAGTATGTTAGCATCCTCTAGTACAAATGGCATATTTGGTGTTGGGTAATATCTTTTCTGATATACAGTGGATACCTCCCATGTCAGACACCCTCTTTGGAACATATGAATATCAGTATTTCAACATTCTAAGATACATATCATGGTTTGTAGTCAGTAACTTCCTTAACAAATCAGTGGTCAGTAATGCTGTTTTCAAGTAAGCAGACAAAGCTGGAGGCCTCCTGAAATAACGAGAAAGTCCAGTTTTACCTGAAGAGGGCCAGCTCAAAGCACTAAGATACTCCTGAAAACAGTGGGAGGAATAATTATCCCTTAATGAAATGTGTACTTACACATCACAAAAGTCAATAGCTCTAGACAACAGCTCCCAGCCTGTCACTGATGACCCTGCCACTGCTGAGCCAGCCACTGCTGAGCCAGCCTTTTTTGATTTCTAGCTCAGAAAACATAACTCTCTATTTTCTCTTTCCGTGTCCCTTCTGCCAACAGCTCCCTGTCTCCAGTCCACTTTTCCTGTTTCTTCTTTCCAACTCCAAGGGATCGTCCTTGAGTTCCATCCTTGAGTACCTCATTGAGGCAATGGGTAATAGAGTCAGGGTTCTATTATCTGAGCAAGAGATGAGTCTTTGCTGCTCCAATTTCCTGAGAGTTGGTGACTTTTGTTATGCAGCCTGACCTAGCAGGCCATCACTGATATACCTCACTCTTTCTCACCCATTTCCAAAGAACAATGGCTCAGGTTCATTTACAATTTTGTCTATTAGACCAATAACCTATAAAACCTGCATGCCACAGTGAAGGTCATATGTACATTATATGTTTCATTCATTGTTGGATTCAATATATTTGAGGGATTTTTCTGGTATGATCATGACAAGACAATTTGGTTTACTTTTTTATGTCTCTGTCAGGTCGGGTCTAGCTACTGTCTCATAGGATGAGTCTATTTCTTCTGCTTCTGAACTCTGAAAGTGATTGCAAAGAATTGATGCAATTCCTTCCCTAAATGTTTGGCAGAATAGTTTAGTAAGCTCATCCTGGCCTGCTGCTTTCAGTTTTAGAAGATTACTGATTATTGGTTCAGTTTCTTTAATAGGTACAAGTATGTTGATAATAATAAATTTCTTCTAATATTCAACTTCTAAATTTTTCAGGTATCTGATTCCTTATATTATAATTTAGAGACAATACATTTACAGATGGACATAGCTGTCTGTGTGTGTTGGGTGCACATTCTGTGGGGGAATTGTACACTCCTGTTTGGGGACATCAGGTACAGCTCTGTGACTCTGACCAGTGAAGTTGGTGGTAGTGATGAGTCACTTCTGAGTGAAAACTTCAGGAACTGAAAGAGTCTTCTATCGTCTCTCACTGCCTGATCTTGCCTGGTAACTGAGTTAACAAAGTATATGTTCCATTCCCTGAGTCCTCTAGTGAGGATGATGGGTAACAGGGTCATGGTTCTGTTATCTGAGCAAGAGTTGGAGCCATGCATGGTAGTGCACAATTTTAATCCCAGCACTTGGGAGGCGGAGTCAGGCAGATCTTTGAGTTCAAGGCCAGCCTGGTCTACAGAGGGAGTTTCAGGGAGTCAAGGCACACAGAGAAGCCCTGTCTCTAAAATGAAATAAAATAAACAAACAAACAAACAAATCTGCTCTGTTCTAGGTATCCTAGGCATTGTCACCTAACCTTGGGGGTTGGCCCCAGGGTTTCTGTGACTTCCTTACAGAGACTTCCCAGTCTGGCAGGGCAACTTACACCACCATTCTACTTTCTGACTTTCTGCTTCCCCAAATTCACTGTAGACTATCCATTTCCTCCAAGCCTCTGGAAAAGTTCAGTTTGCAAGTCAATCCAATTAGGAGCTGCTCTCTTCTGACTAGCTGTCCTGCATCTGCTTCTACCCCAAACATATACTCCCTGGAGCAATAGGAACATGGTGAAGAGCAAATGTTACATGTTCCTGAAAATTAAATTACTTCTAAGTAGGGAGGTTAGCAAAGTTGAAAGTGAGAAGAATATTGCCCTGCAGAAAAGAGGAAGGGCTGCCAAGATGGCTCAGTGGGTAAAGGCACTTGCCTCCAAGCCTGATGATCCAAGTTCAATTCCTGGGATCCACACAGTAGAGAAAGAGAACCAATCAATTTCAGCAAGTTGTCCTCTGACCTCCACACCCATGACCATGGCATGCATGTGACCCACCCTACTAAATGAATATAGTTTTTCAATGCAATTAAAAAAAAAGGAAGAAAATGACCAATGGGAGCAGCAGGCTGCAGATGATGCTCAAATTTGCTCCTCAGCCATTTTTCCAGCACCCACTGGGTGAGCGCCAAGCTAAGCTTTTGGGTGATAAGGTTAAGAAGCTTGGGAGTCTCAGATTGCAATGAACTAAGGGTTCTGATAAAGTCATGCAGGGTCCTATGGGAAGGGACACTAGGATAGGCACAGTTTGGACTATGTGTACCTCAGCTGCCCACATGATCGGGTCAGAAAACCTCTGGGTCACATGGAATGTGTCAGCTGCTAGCAACAGAATGTCTGGCAGTTTTGATTTATACCGTACAAGTTAGGCAGGTCCTCACACCACTAGGAGTCTGGGAGTGGATGGTTCTGAGCTCAGGACAGCAGGTCCTGCATAGGATTGAAATCTCAGGCTGTCTCCACCTCCTAAGCATCCACATTGCCCCCTTGTAGGTATTCCCTTTCCTGTGTACCTGACTTCAAGCGGGCAAGTCATCTAAGTTTTCCAGTTCTCTAGGATAAAGTTCAGTGTGGTTGAGCGATGAAGAAGACCCCTCTGGGAGTCTTCCCTAGGAAGACTGCTCCCCTAGGATGATTCATCAGCAAAAGTTCAAGCTCAAAGTGACCGTTTCTGTGCACCTTACAGTCACCTGCAGGGCTCATTCACACAGACTATGAGTCAATAGATCTGGAGAGAGGCCTGAGAAGTCACAAGTTCTAGCACGTTCCATCATGAAAGGTTCCCAGATGTCACTGAAGGTGCTGATGAGGAACCATACTTTGAAAGACTCAGTTTCTCTGTGTCTGAGTTCCCCTGAACTGTGAAATGAATGAGAGGCTGCTAGAGAGGGCTCACATCACTCCTGGGTAGCTTAGGAATGAATGGTGCAGCTTGTTGGCCGAACCCTTGGAGATTCTGATCAAGTAGACTTGGATCTGAGCTCAGGACCAAACTTTTATTAACCCCCCCCACACACACACACACAGAGAGAGAGAGAGAGAGAGAGAGAGAGAGAACTCACCAAGCCCAGGGGCCAGGGCTAGCTAATCTATAAAAATCTTCTAGCTCCATACTCTAAAAGCAGCATCATTAGTTAAAGCCTCTTGATGCCAAAAAGGAAAACTAACCCCCGCGCATGCAGTAGCTTTGCCCGTCTTCCCTCCAGTTTCATGAGCATCTGAGGATGGATTTCTTTGTTTCAGTGACTCTCCTCATTTCACTAGAAGGGGAGCAGAGCTGGAAATGATAACCCCAGACAGTGATGATCTGCCAAAGAGCAGCCAAGATCCCTGTTCTGCTCAGGAACCCTCTCAACTCCGCACTTCTGGAAGCATTTAGTCCCTTCACTGTTAACTTTCAGCATTTATCTCTATTTTTACTCTGTGTCTGTCTCTGTCTCTGTCTCTCTCTCACACACACCCACACTTATTATTCCATATGTATGTTTTTTTTTTTTTGAGACAGGGTCTCTCTATGTAGTCCTGGCTATCCTGAAACTTGATCTGTAGACCAGGCTGACCTCAAACACAGAGAAATCCACTTGCCTCTACCTCCTGAGTGCTGGGCTGAAAGGTGTGTGCCATCATGTCCAGCATGGAGAAAGTGTTTTCAACTGAAAATCTGAAAGGTTACAGAGCACAGAAGACTCCTATTCCACCATCTTCTTATTCTCACTCCTCTGGGGCCCTTTTGACTTTCCCCTGTGTCTCCAGGAGGAGTCCTCCATGTCTCTAAGCAAAGGCTCACACCAGTAGAGAGCATTGCTTACCTGAAATCTAAACTTCCCCATAATCCATGTAACTTGACTGTGCAGTTTAGGCAAAGTCTGTACAAATCCTGAAAGTTCTGGAGTCTGAAGTACATCTGGCCAGGATTCCCGCTTGTGGGGCTTGTTTCTCATGGTTCCATTTATTGACTTCTTGTAATGACATTAGGGAATCTCTGTGCTCTTAGGTCAATCAATATGCTATGGTTATGTTTGATTGACCCATAATTATTTTTCGCATAGTTAAAATAGCCTCCATTTTTAATGTTAGCTTTCTATGAACCTACGTATGATGCTTAGATGGTGATTTGGCATGTCTATGAAACAACCCGAGTCAATTTTCCTAAAATTAAAGTAGGGTTTTGCCATGGCCCCTCCCTCTCAGAACCTCCTTCCCAGCTACATTTAGAACCAGTGACATCTGCCCTCTGATGACACCCTCCTGCTTTCTTCATGTTGCATTCTGTTTCCAGAATTTTTTGTCTTCCTCTTTTTTGGACTTCATTATTCAGACTTTAGAGGGTCTAGGTTATTCTGTATCTATTTTGTTCACTATTGTAGTCCTGAGGCACTTGAGTCTTAAATACTTGAAATGAGCATTGTCCAAATTGAGACATGCTGTGTTAATGTGAAAAAAGACTATAAAATACTTTATTATAATTTTACACTGCTTATTAAAAATGATAGTCTTAGATTTTTGTGGGCTAAAGTGATTACTAAAATTATTTCTCCTAGCTGATTCTTCCCTTTTGAATTTGGCTACCAGAAAACTAAATTAACAACTGCGATTGGGAATGTCTAGAAAGAAGGGAAGGAAGGAAGAAAGGAAGGAAGGAAGGAAGGAAGGAAGGAAGGAAGGANGAAGGAAGGAAGGAAGGAAGGAAGGAAGGAAGGAAGGAAGGAAGGAAAGAAGCCCAATGCCTACAGCAGGTTAGGTCCTCAGAATTAACAGGAGGCTGTGGTGGGGGGTTCTGGTAAATGTGTGAGTGAGCCAGGAACTTAGAAGATCAAAGGCCAGGAAGCACTCACTTGGCCATGAGGGACAGCATGCTGGTAAAACAATAGCAGGGGCAGGACACAGGTTCTCACACTCTTTTTTTGTTTTGTTTTGTTTTTAAGACAGGATTTCTCCATGTAATAGTGTTGGGTGTCCTGGAACTCACTCAGTAGACCAGGCTGGCCTCAAACTCAGAGATCCACCTGCCTTTGCCTCCCGAGTGCTGGGATTTAAGGCATGGGCCGCCACCACCACCACAGGGCTCTCAAACCCTTAATCCATACAGCTTGTTAAAGAGTTCTTTTCCCTCCAGTTAATATAAAAGTGTGTCCCCAACCATTGTTACAGGTGGAGGGGGAAAAGCCACCCTTCAAGAGGAACAGGATAGAACAGGATCTGTCCTTACACTGTGAGGACAAGATTTCAGAGGTGGGGCATCTTCATAGTAACACACTCCAGATCCCAAAGCCCTATAAAAACTCATGTTTATTTTTTTCTCAGAGCAGTGCTACCCCATTTTTTTTTTCAGTGAAAGCTTGTGTCTGGGAGCTTGTGCCTGCCTGGCTGTTTCATGTCTGCATCCAGAGATGCATTCTCCTGTGTGGCTCTCACAGGTAAGTACCAGGTGCTACTCAGCAGGTCTCACAGCTCATCCTACCTGACATCTCCAGAGGGGTAGGGCAAGTCTGATGCCCCCACTGGAGGAGGTGACCAAGGATCCAAGAATCACACCACATCCTATCCTACCAGTCTATTTTTTAAATTTGAATATTATTTCTTATTGTTGTTGGAGTGTGTGTGTGTGTGTGTGTGTGTGGTGTTTGACATATGTCATCAGCAGACAACTTTGTGGAGTCACTTTTCTCCACCCACCTTCATGTGGGTTCTGGAGACTGAGCTCTGATCCGCAGGCTTTTGTGGCAAGTGCCTTTACCAACTGAGCCAAATAGGCTTTTGTCTGTTAGGAAATAAGATGGCTGATCCACCTGCCTATAGAGTTATGCTCCAACAACCAGGTAGGAAGAAACGGTGAAATGGCAAAGTTCAGCATCCTGCCGAGAGCTCTGTTTACCTATGAGGGGACACTAAATCTCTCCTTTGCTTTATCAGCTAGCATCGAGCCAGTGGCCTACCCAGCAAAACAGTGGTTTCTCAGGGGAGGGAATTGTTTCTAACATTGGGTTGCTGCTCCAAACGCAGCTGAGATTCTATTTAAGGACAGAGATATGAATAGATTATATTTAGTGGTGTCTGCTACAGAGGGAAAGGGGGAATAGGAGCTGGTCTCCTTTGATGTCATGGGGCGAGCTATTAGAAACATTTAGCATCATGCCTAGCTTATCTCATGTGTTCTCTGAAAGGGGAGTCTATTTGCTACTATTACTATCAATGATAATAAAATGGATTGTTTCAGAGTCTTGGTTTTCATAATTCCAGTAATTCAATAAATATTTATGACATGTCCACAGTGTTTAGGCTTTAGGTGCTGGGAATCAAGAAAGGAAAAAGAAAAATTAGATTCTTACCTCCTAAGGTCTTACTGCCCATGGAGACATATACAGGGCAAATTGGAGGAGAGCCAAGCTCCAGTAGAGCCAGCCTTGGATGGATTAGAGAACCAGGCTTAAAAGCAAGCTGCTTAGGCCCCACCATTCCAACTACATCACCTTACTGGATGTGGTCTGAAAAGGCCTTAGACTTTAGAGAGGTGGGCTGCTTCCCTGAACATCTGGAAGAGCTCTGGAGCACAAGAGGACTCATTACATTCCCATGATGGCATGACACATGTGTGTCTGCGTGAAAATGAACGCTCTTCTGAGTGACAGAAAAATTCCTTTGGGCCAAGCCTTTCATTCACTCTGTGGTTTCTAATTAGCAGTCCTGGTTTCCCAAGGATTGCAATCTGAGTTATCAGATGTGTCTTACATGTCTCCCTGCCCATGCCACCACCACTGAGTAGCATGCTTCCCCAAAACATGGCAAAAGAATGGAAAATCAAGATCCCTGAGGATGGCATAAAACTCAGAAGAAGGAGGACTGGAGAGAAGACTCAGAGGATGAAGAGGACTCAGTCCAGAGAACTTGGGTTGGTTCCTCACACCCATGTCAGGAGTCTCACAACGGCCTGCAACTCCAGCTCCAGGACTCTGATGCTCTCTTCTGACCGAGGGCACCCACGCACACACAGGACACACTCCTGTACACACACAAATAAAAATAATAATAAAATCATTTTCTTGAAACAAATGGGGAGAAGGTTTGCAAGATGCCACCTAAGCCATTCAGAGCGATCTGTTTGGGGCAGTGCCCGTGCTCTTCTGTCAATTGAAGGATAGTCTGCTTCCCATAAAGTGTGAAAAGAAAGCTTTCTCCATTCTTTAATGATGAAGTTAATGAAACTCACAGGCTGGCTGGCAGAAACAAACTAAAGCCACATCTGGAAACAGCTGTGCCAGCAATTAAATGGCATTTAATGTGACTGATATCAAAGGGGTGGGTTTCTCCCTCTGGTATTAGGAATGCAAAACTTCAGGCTTCCAAGCTACGCAGCCATAATAGTTTTGAGTCATTTGGTGTTTAGAAATCCTTCTGATATTTACAGAGAAAACTCCCCAATGAGCCATAGAAAGGGATTTGAGTCAGAGAAAAACAAATGAACAGGAGCTTCACAGTTTGAATTTTGAGAACAGGCATAAATTCTACTTTTTTTTTTCTCTACACACTAACTGTTCAGTGGTTTAGTTCAATGAAATAAAGGCCCATTGCTTCCCATACCAATCAAGTGACCTCCTGCCTTGCTGTAATTAGTAGTAAACTTCAATGTGCACGTGAAAAGACCACCTAATTAAAAAGTGTAATTCATTTACATAGATCATTCAAAAAGGCTAGATTAGATAGCTCAGAGTGCTCCCATAGACCTTTCTGAACTTCAGGTATTGGCTGCTTATCCTGCTGTTCCTGCCGGAATGACTTTCTCAAAATGGGAAGGGCTTAGGGGGTGATAGTTTTAGCTAATCATTGCTAAACATTTAAAGCCTTGCAATTATTTTTATCAATTACCCAATGTATGCCAACAAAGAAATGGCCTTATCTTCCTGCTTGGTGCTGAGTGGCCTAATGTTATTAGTGAGGATTGATTAAGTGCCTGTTGAGTGTTAGATGCCTCTCAAAACAGAGTTACCTTTCAGTTTACCATGGTTAGAAATGGCTCCTCTGGGCTGCACAGCTCCTTAGTGCCAGTATTTGTCAGGAAAAGCCTGCAGGGCCTTAAAAAAATGCAGCGCCCACAAGAGCGTCTCCTATTTTTATTCGCCCCTTACCATGTAAGCCATGTTCTAGCAGCACAATCCGAATCAAAGGTCAGAGCTTGACTGTGCCCCTGTGTGGTCACAGAACTGTTCTAATGGTAGGGAGGAAAGTTCTGGAATCTTACCTTTCCTGGCCCAGGCATAGCCACTCTCTGGTGACATTCTGTTATAAACATCTTTCTTCACAACAGAAGTCTCTTCTGAATTTATTTGTGCAGGCAATAGGTTAAGTCCAACCAAAACCTGTGGGTTAGGGCTCTGTTTTGTCGCTATTGTTTTTGTTGTTGTTTCTTTCGGTTGTTTTGTTTTTGTTTTTGAGACAGTGTTATAGAGTCTAGGCTAGCCCCAACCTCCTTGTATAAGATAATCTTGACCTCTTGACATACCGCAAAGATTACAAGATGTATCACCACACCTGGTAGGTGTATTAATTCAGGCTGTCTTTGGAGGGAAGGATCAGGGACCTTGGCTCCACATTTCAAAAAACAGTTGCTAAAGCTTTTTAATGCCATCCTTTTCTAAGGAGGAAAACATGTCCTTAAATCAAATGAGCTTGGTTTGGCTCTACATGATCGCCTCAGCAGTAGCAAAGAGCATTACAAGAGTAAATCTCAGTTTTCCCCTCTGTGTATTGGGCAGTGTCTATCACGGTGATAGCAGCCCCTAATGTCTATGGCTCCAAGTCATCCCATGATGAGCACTTCCCTCCATGAACGAGAAGCTACTGAGGGGCTATGTTCAGATTTAATCTTGCATGTGGAACCTGAATTCTATGACTTCCTTGACTGCTTACTTGTGGACCTCTGGGTACCCCTAGGTTTTGTTCAGTGTACTCTTTGCCCAGTTGGGTTCCCAACAAGCCAGATTGGGCAGCTCACAACTACCAGCTTCTGGGGATCTGATGCCCTCTTCTGGCTTCCCTAGGTACTCGCACAAATGAGCACATACACACATATGTTGTAGAATGTTAGTCAAAGATGTGCCACATTTGTTTATGCTACGGAGCATTTGCTTAATGATGCAAAGATGTGCTTCATTCTTTTGTGTTGCATTTCTTTAATTCTATGAAGCTATGTCTAAAGCACCTTATTGGTCTAGAAAAGAGCTGAATGGCTAATAGCAAGGCAGGAGAAAGGAAAGGTGGGGCTGGCAGGTAGGGAGAATAAACAGGAGAAATATGGGAAGAAAAGATTAGGGAGCAAGAAAAAAAGGGCTGGAGAGATGGTTTAGCAGCTAAGAGCACTCACTGCTCTTCCAGAGGACCAGGGTTCAATTCCCTGCACCCACAAAGCAGCCCACAACTGTCTGTAACTCCAGTTCCAGGGGATCTGACATCCTCACACAGACATACATGCAAGCAAAACACCAATTGCTGTGGGAACTCCTTCAGCCTATGGATTTTAAGATACTGATCCACTTTGGGCAAGGACTCATATACTATAAATGCAGACTAAAAGCGGATGTGTGCTGCTGGCCTGTTGGCTAAGGGATTCCATTCCAGTTCCCACTGCACGCAGAGGACTGCAGATCGCTACCCTTTCTGTGAGTTTATCCCCAAATAAATGAACCTTTGATATATTCCATTCTGGGCTATTGTGGAACTCTTATATGTTAACAGCCAATGCATATAAAATAAAAATAAATCACTAAATTGGGAGGCAGTGGTGCACACCTTTAATCCCAGCACTTGAAAGGCAGAGACAGGTGGCTCTCTGTGAGTTTGAGGCCAGCCTGGTCTACAAAGAAAGTTCCAGGACAGCAAGGGCTACATGGAAAACCCCTGTCTAAAAACAAAACAAAACAAAAATCATTAAAATAAAAAAAAGAAAGTAGAAACAAGGTATTTTATTGGATTGGCTGTAGGATGGAAATTTGGGATCAGTGAAGCGTGATTTCAGTTTCCTTGCTTGGAACAAAGGGATGAAAATGTACCGAGTACCCGTTGCTTTCTGCCCTTGGGGAACTTACCGTGTAACAGTCCATAAGTCAGCATTCAATCGGCTCAGAAGGAACTAGAAGAGGCAGGGGCAGGTGAATCTCTGTGGATTCAAGGCCAGACTGGTCTACAGAGGGAATTCAGGACAGTCAGGGCTACACAGAGAAACCCCGTCTTATAAAAAATTAATAATAATAATACATAAAAACAAAAAAAGCCCATCCTCTCTTTGCCTCAGAAAGACAGCGCACTTGGCATTCTTTGGCAACTCAGACCAACAGTGTTGAGGTCCTTTTCTCTGAGTCAACATGCCTCATTCAAAGCTCCGCCCACTTTGCACCACGCCCTCATGCAAATAATCAAAATCCAGTACCATGGGCAGATGAGGAGGAATGACGAAAATGCTCCCACCAAGGCACCCTTGCTGTAAAGGGCCACATGATGAGTCTAGAAGTGGCTTGGGAGCCCACACTCAGTCACCTCCCCCATCACAAGCATTAGATCAAATTTCAGAAAGGGAAAAGGACAGCCTAATTGTGAACTGATGAACTGATCAATATTCTCAATTTACCTCTTTAGCTACAAAGCCCAAATTGAAAACGAGGACTGTGAGAATCTCCACGGACTGCAGCTGTGGCACGTCCCTGCCCCCTGAGGAGCTGCGGCACCTTGCCAAGCATCACCTTAAGATTCCCTGCATACACCTGGGGGAGCAGGGTGCTCTTGCAGGGGGGGGGCGCCGTGGACTTGTGGGAGCTTGTGGAGAATCAGCATTGGGCCTGGTTAGAATTTGATTCCCTACTCCAGAGCCAATCAATGGGTTAGCCCAAGGTTCCAGGGGCCTGCCTTTTTTCTCCATAAGAACTATCACACAATAGTATATAGCTCCTTAGCCAGGACCAAGGAGAGCCATAGGTAGAAGAATGAGAATTAAGCATAGAAATCAGTTAAATAGTCTTCATCTGAGAGTTCTGCATGAGACCTGTGAAGTGTCCCCTCAACTTCAAGGCTCTAGAATCATCTTCCTCTTTAAAGATCCTTTAGAGAGGTCTGCAAGGCAGATCTCTGTGAGTTCGAGGCCAGCGTAGTCTACAGAGCGAGTTCCAGGACAGCCAGGGCTATTACAGACAAAGCCTGTTTCCAACAACAAAAATAAAAACTTGATAGGAAAGTTTACAAGTAGGGGTTCTTTTAATAAGTGTCATTATACTCAATGTTGAGTTTCATGGCCACCTTGGAGGTTTCTTTGAATCTCACCAGGATTACTCTCAGAGTGCATAGAGATGAGCACTCGAGCTCACCCGATTTCTTTAAGTCATTAGGGGACCTTGACCATAGACCCATCTCTAAACTTCAGGTCCTCCTTGTTGGAGTCCGTGGTCTGTACTGCCACCAGAGACCATGTTGCTGTCCATGATCAGGGCTGCTGCAGGAGACTGTGTAGATGTCTGTGGTCCTTGCTGCTTCTGGCAAGAAAGTTTCTTTTGCAGTATCATTGATTGTTTTGGGCTCGTAATTGAAAATGAAAGACATTGAAGACTTCTGTGACGATCCCCCCCCCATTAAATAAAAAACAAATAACAAAAAAGAAAGAGTCCAGACATGAAGTCATTGAAGAGAGTTCTTAGAAAGTGTGATAAGATGCTAAAATGGCTTCCGGTGAAGGGGGTAGGGAAAGGACTCAGTTATATTTCAGGGACTGGCCACGGTGAGTTGACCATGATCCAATGAGTATATGGACAACACAACTTGGTCTTGGTGTACTTTTTTCTTCTTTCTGGGAGAAGGGCACCAGGGTTGGAATGAGAAGCAAGTGTGAACAGGTACATTGTATGAAATTCCCAAATAATCAATAAAAATATTACGTTGGAAAAATTTACAAAAAAAGAGAGAAAGAAAATATAGAGATGCTAGCCAGCAATCCCTGAGGACTCTGTTGGTTTTGACAGCATAGGAATTTCTATTTAGCATCCTCCATCTTGTCTTTATCAAGTTTCAGCTCAGGGTCTTGTTGAATGCTGAGTCCCACACCTCCAGCTCAAAACCAAGTATTCTCTGCACCCTGCTGACTTCCAGACTTCCGTCTGAGTACAGAAGAGAAGCCCAAGGAGAGCTGCTGGATGACTATTGTACCAAGTTCTGGCCAGTGACCTGAGCAGAAGTGATGTGTATGCTTTCTAGTTAATGCTTCTTTGATTTGTTTACTTATTTATTTACTTTTTTGTTTGTTTTGTTTTCTGAGACAGGATTTCTCTGTGTAAGTCCTGCTGTCCTGGAACTCACAATGTAGACCAGGCTGGTCTCAAACTCACAGAGATCCACCTTCCTCTGCCTCCTGAATGCTGGAGGCATGTGCCACCACCACCTGGCTTTATTTACTTCTTTTTGTAGCCCAGGATGGTTTCAAACTCACTGTGTAGCAGAGACTGTCCTTGAACTCCTGATCCTCCCGCCTCGGTCTCCTACCTTGTTTATGCTTTTGATGGAAATAGATATATTTTGCTGTTTCCTTTCCCTTCCTGCTGCAAGAATGTGACATGGTGGCCAGCCCTCCTGGATGCCACACACCTAACTTGGGGGCTCTCCTGCAGACACAGATAGAAGATCCTTGATATTGTAGGACCACAATGGTCCTGTATTTCCTACTTCTGGACTATGAAATGGGGGGAAGTCTCTGTCTTGTTTGCGCTGGTTGTCCCTTTGGTGGCCCGCGTGTGCTCATCCAACACACATCATCAGAGTTTGACCACTTCTTGGGCATGAGTTCCACAGGCTTCCTTTCCGTTAAAAACAGACTTCCTTTGCTTTGTTGGTCTTCTGTGAAGATTCAAAGTTTTCTCCTAATCCATACGTACTCTCTTGCAACCTTCTAGATTTTACTTGCTTTATCCTTCAGTCCAACTTTCTCTGATGAAATTCTCTGCATTCTAGCTCCATCTCATAGAGAATGCATTTTCTACAAATCCAACAGCTTTGCTGTTCCTACTGCTCCCTGTGAAATAGCACCATGGGTGTTATCTTTGGTCCTTAAGCTACAAATGTTTACTGAGTTAACTTGAACTGAATTGATTATATTTTTTTTCTTTCTTTCTTTCTTTCTTTCTTTCTTTCTTTCTTTCTTTTTTTGAGGCAGGGTTTCTCTATGAAGCACTGGCCATCCTGAAACTCTCTCTGTAGACCAGGCTGGCGTCAACTCAGAGATCTGCCTGATTCTGCTGCCTGAATGATGGGATTAAAGGCATTTGCCACCACTGCCTGACTATTTTTTTAAATAATTTATTTATTTTTATTTAATGTACACTAGTGTAATCTGTGTGAGGATGTCAGATCTTGGAATTACAAACAGTTGTTAGCTTCCACGTCAGTGCTGAGAATTGAACCTGTCATTGCTCTTAACTGCTGAGCCATCTCTCCAGCCTCCCAACTATTTTTTTTAAAGGGACATCATGAACTAAATCCAGAGCTCTAGACTTCATGACCCAGGCTGGAGAAAATTGGACTTGGAGATGATTATTTTATTTTTCTTGTTTATTTGTCTTGAAACACAGTTTCATCCTGTAGCCAAAGTTGTGCTTGAATTAATGCCAATTCCCTTGCCTCAGTCTTGTGAATGCTAAGAGTACAGGCATGAACCATCATGCCTGGCACAGAGATTTCTTTTCTAGAGACCCTGTCTATTTCTGCTCCATTTAATTTTAATGGACTAGTCACCTTTATATTGTTCATGTCTCAGCTATGACATCACTTCCAGGATCCTGGACTAAGTTAGTTTTCTCTGAGCTATTATCTTAGACACATCATAATCACATTTACTTCTCTACTGTCTGTCTTTGTCATCTATACAAGCATGAATAATACCATATTTATAGGCTCAAGCCCTGTGCTTGGCTCATAACCAGTGCACAATAACTACTTTGTAAATGGACAAATAAATGAATGAGATCCTGTGTTAGTTACTTTTCATAGCTGTGACCAACATATGTTACGTGAACAACTAAAGGGAGGAACTTATTTTAATTCTTGGTGTAGGAAGAAGTTTCCTGTCCCAGAGCTGCTTGGTCCCAAATACCCAGCAGCTGCCTCTCAAATTACGACACAGAGGCTTAATAATATTTATAAATGCTTGACCAATAGCTCAGGCTTATTATTAACTAGCTCTTACATTTGAAGTTAACCCATATTCCTTATTTGTGCCCTGCCATGTGGCAGTACCTTTTCTAAGCAAGGTGTACCCATCTTGCTCTTTCTGTGTCTGGCTGGTGACTCCTGACTCTGTGCTCTTCTCCTTCCCATCATCCTTAGTTTGGTCACCCCTCCTATACGTCCTGCCTGGCTCCTGGCAGGAAGCATTTTATTAAACCAATTCAGGTGACAAATCTTTACAGTGAACAAGGGAATTATTGCACAGCATCCCCCTTTTGTCTAAGATTATACACAATAGAAACAGTTATCTAGTAAGAATTACAGATACAATATCTACTCCATTTGAAAAAAATTAAAGAAAATTTTGTATCTAATTTACTTTTTATCATAATTAAGAAAAACTATAACTATCTAGTCTTTAACTCCATCAAAGAATGTTACCTAATAGCCTCAAACTGCCTGGACAGTCACCCACAATTCCTCTGTAATGTTGAGGCATCTCACTCTGGCTTACAGGCCTAGCATGTCTGACAGACTTTTCTGTGAAGTGGGGAATTTTGGAGGATTGTTTTACTTTATCTTGGGAAAGTTTGACAATTTTTTTTGTGTTCTGTTGGTCCAGTTTGGACAGGAATTGTCAGCAATTGGGACAAGGGCAATTTCTTTGCCCACATAGTTAGCTTTTGTCATAAGGGAAAAAACTCCATATGGAGTTTCTTCAATGACTATCATCTTCAATTTGTAGTAATTGGTGCTGCTGAAAGCAGACATGTCTCACTGTTGAGAAAAGTATAAGTTCTTAAAACATTTTAAATGCCATATTCTGTAGGTCTTTAAAGTGTTTGAAGATTGCCTATTTATCTGATATATACTTTTGTATGACATTGAAAACATGACTAAATTTACTATTATAGATGACTATTAATCTGTATTTCTTAATTATGTATTTCATTTTTAATTTTCTGCATAAATATAACACCCTAAACAAGAGTAGAAATATACATACAGTATAACAAGATTAAGTTTAAATTTGAATCATTAAACTAAAATTCATACCAATGTAAAATATCCTGGATTAATAGCTATTTTTTGGATTAAGGTAGATTCATTTAATAATTTATCCTATCTTATTATATTTATAACCTATCTCCCTTTTTCGTTTAAAAAGAGATCTTTGAATTTTAACTCTTTTGTTTAGTTATTTTTTTAACTATGTCCAATAACAATTTGTAACCAAACCACCAAACAACAGGAAACATCCTTAATCTATTTTTTGGGAATGTGAGCATAGTTTTCTAGGCTACTTCTTGCTGATTGGGGGTACTGGTAATCTTTGGGGGACCCTAAGAAAATTTAGGATTATGGTCAAATCCTGACTGTAGTATTCTGCTTGTTTAGGCAGGATAGGCAGTGACCACACCTTAGACCAAGTATCCCTTAGGCAGCCACTTCCTGGGTCAAACCTCCTGTTATTTCCTAGAAGGAGCAGGAATATGCCTAAACTCTCTGACATTTGGCCAAGGTCAAATGGATCCACCTCTGTGGGCCATCTTAATGCCCAAAACAACTAGTAACCACACCCTAGATCAAGATATTGTGTTAGTAGCTACGCCTTAAGTCAAACCTCTTGTCAATAGCCTTGAAGGAGCAAGAACAGGCCTGAACTCTGTGACCTCCAGTCAAGGTGGAACAAACCCACTTCAGTGGGCTCTCACAAAACCCCAGGCTTTCTAACAAATGCTTATAGATTCGAATCACTGCTTTCATTTTGCTTCAGCAAACATCATTTTTTTTCTTGTTAGACAGACTTCTCAGTGTGATGACTAATACTTCAGAGAGCAACTTAAACAGAGTGAAGATTTTGCTAGGCTCCTGATTCCCAAGGTTCCTACCCATAGTCAGTTTGTCCTTCCCTGTGGGTCTGACACAGAGAGCAGAATGTTGTACAGACAGGAGTGCTCTGGAGTAAAGCCTTCCAGCAGCCAGGGGCAGAGAGGATTCCTTTGTTCCAAGGTCACCCCTTCTTCCCATATTCTCAATCTGGGCCTCCAGCACCTCTGGGTGCTGCCCACATTCAAGGAAGGTAACCTCCCTGAAGGATACACACAGATCTTTGCCTTACTATGTAGCTCTCAATCCTGATTGACAGCTAAGATCAACCATCATTACTCATTTGGCCTACATCCATTTTCTGCCACGCTCCTTGGCCCCTCACCACACACCAATCTTTCAGTGTAAATACTGAGGAAGGGTGAGGAGGGGATCATCAGTGAGTGTTGACAGAAGTTTCTGTCCCACCTGGCCCCACAGCCTCTCAGTCCCAAATAAACACACATTAATCATAAACTGGTCGGTCTATTAGCTCAGGCTTCTTATTAACTCTTATAACTTATGTTAACCCAATATTCTTATTTGTGTTAGCCACATGACTTGGCGCCTTTTATCAGCAAGGCATTCTCATCTTGCTTCTTCTGTGTCTGGTTCACAAGTGCAGACTGCGACTTTCCTCTTCCCAGAATTCTCCTGTTCTCGTCACCCCACCTATACTTCCTGCCTGGCTACAGGCCAATCTGCATTTTATTAAAGCAATACAACTGACAAATCTTCACAGGGTACAAGATCATTGTCCCACAGCAAGTAAGGGTCATGTTCAACATGTGAATTTTGTCTGAGCAGGAGAGTATGATCTTATGTTTTAATTAGCTCATGTAAAGACCCCAGTTCCCAGTCTCCTTTGAGTTAGATAAGGCCACATGACTCAATTCTGACCAATATCTTGTGAGAGGAAATGAAGTAATTTTGAGGTATCCCCTTAAAAGAAAGGAACAAGCATAATCTTTTTTTAAAATCAACCTTTGCAGCTGCCCCAAATGCAGAGGTGATGTCAATAGCTGGAGCAGCCACCTTAGGCCATGGGACAAGCATGACAGAAGGCAAGGCATCAATAAAGAAGGCAGATGGATAACAGCTTCCCATTTAGCAATTTCAAACTGCTTTTTGATATTTTCTGGGCATGAGAATGGATCACAAGATACACAATGAAACCTGCTTTAAGAGTTTTAATAAAAGAAGAAGAGAAAATGTACAGGCCTGTATGAAAACAGTGTAGTGAGCGAGAGATGAAGCTAGAATGTCCACTTTTAAAGACCAACTAGCACATGCTCACAGGGACTTACATAGCTGCGTCATGTATAGATTACATGACCACACTGCACATAGATTCATTCATTCATTTCATTTATGTCTTAGCAATGATTAAATATGCATGCACAGCCCGTTTATGGCGGTTCTCCAGTTGTTCCTGTCCTGGGCAGTCCTAGATCCTTGTGTTATTGTCACACCCAAGGTTTCCACGGTCTTGCTTTATGCTGTCTATC
>LOEQ01001144.1:0-13430 GCA_001685075.1 Bramus lutescens | reverse complement strand
GGCGCCTCTCGCGGACTGAGGAGGCCTCGGGTGAGAAGCCTCGGCCTGGAGAGCGTGAGCTCGGCCCGCGGTGCAGCCCAAGGCCGCGCCCGCTCCGGGGCCGCCTGGGCGCAGCTCCCCAGGTGTTCCCAAGCTAAGCTCCAGCGTCCCGAACTGCCCTCGCGGGGACAAACGAGGGCTGGCTCCGAATCGGTGGCGTGGCCCCCGTGACGCCTGGGTGCTCCTCCGGGCCTCCCCTGCTGGTCGGCTCTGTTTTTCCCTGGGGCCCTGCTCGGTGCCAGCTAACCTCGAAGTTAGCCACGTGCTCCGGGGATTGCCTTCAAGGCTTGGTCGAAATGGCTGTGTCTGCCATAGGCTGCGGGGGGAGGGGGGAAGGTCGCCGGCGTGTTTTAGAATTGGAGGCAAATCGCTATCACACTCTTGCTTTGGAAAACTAACCAAATCAATCTGAAATCCAATGGTCGTTATAGGCATTGAGAGGGCACCCCTTTTCCCCTGGGAAGACTTCTCACTTAGTTGCCAGAGTGTAAACCCTAAAATCACCCTTATTCTAGATTACTCTTTTGTGTCACAGGTCTAAACATGAACCTTAAAAACTACATTACTCAACTACCAAAGCACAAATCGCCTTAAAGGTGAGGGCAAAGAAGAATGGTTTTCTTTGATCAAAAACAAAAACAATAAAGCCCTTATGTTCCTATTACTTAAAGGCTCTTAATTAGAAGCAAGTCAGTGAGTTTACAGGGTATTGCAGTTCTGTATTTTTTAAAGAAACATTAACATATTAAGGGAAAGTCTCTAATTTTGGATTTCATATTAAAATGCAACTTTTTGTTTTGAGGCAGGATCTGGGTATGTTGCCCAGGCTGTCCTGGAACTTGAAGTGTTTTTCCTGCCTCTGCCTCCTGAGTGCTAGGATCACAGGGATCACCATGCTAGACAAAAATGGGACAATTCTGTACTTTTGGAATGTTTCCTAAAATTAAGAAGGAAACCTTCTTGTTTATAAAGTATCAGGAGAGTATCTTTTTATATGTCTTATGTTCTCCCTTGTCTTATGTTAATGCGTAAAAAACCCTTTTGGATACCATAATATCAAGTTGCATTTAAGAGATCAGTACAAATCACCATTGATGGCTTCACCAGTGAGCATGGAAAGTTGTTTACGGGGATGCTAATTTTACAGCTTTTTTAATATTGCTATAAAGCATAACTTTATGATGTAGGAATGCAATAAAGGATGTTAAATGGAATCTTTAAAATTTGGATTCCTCAAAGGCAAGGGAAATAGGGTCTTTCATTTTTAAAAAATGGGCTAACTCAGAACGCTGATGAGAAGCTGGAAATCAACTAAAGTGATAAAGGTTTTCAGAGACATATATATTCTGTAATATAGTGTCTATTTGTCAACATCAAAATGAAAGTATACAGAGTTTTTCACTTGACATGACTCTGGAATAATATTTGTCTCTATGACAATAGTTTTTTCCCTTTTTTGTATTAAGAATCCTAAACATTTAGAAATCATACTTGCTATTAGGGTAGGGGAAGGCTAACCTGGCCCAAGTGTTCAGGTTGACAGTTTAACAAAGATAACAGTTTAACAAAGATAAAAGCAGAGACTGAAAATCTCAATTACAAGCATGGAAGATTTTTGTTCTTTTGACGGAGAAAAAAACCAACATAATAATATTTCCTATTATTTTTACTCATTATTGAAAGCAAGTCCCACTCTCGTTTGGTAATACTGTAGCTAAAGCGAGTAAGGGTTACAATGTGTGGAGTTAGATGAGCCCAGCACACTAGGTGGCTGCCTCTGATGGATTGTCTGACGTCTGTCACTACATGGCAGCCAGAAAAGTCAAAGTCTATTATGATGTAACCATATGATTGCTTTATTTTTCTTATACATATTTATCATTGTATCTTAGTTTTCTTCTCCAAATCGGCACTAAGTAACCTATGTATCATGCAAGTAATGGCGTAATAATATAATAATGATGCTGCTTTTACTTTTTGTTGTTGATGGAAAATATATGATATAGGAATTTACCTGCTAAAGACGATGTTAGATAGTGAATGTAAAATAGGATGGAGAACAATTTGGGTAAATCTCGAAACTTACAAATCTAGATATACAGAAGAAAGAGAGATGAAATTCTGACTCCACAGTAATTTGTATTTGTTGCTCTCAATGACTTTTCACCCTGAAAATGAAAATGTATTTTTAATCTGTATGGTGGACCTGGTGTTTTAATGTTTGGGATAATGAAAACACTCAGCTTACACAGATGTGTATCCCACACATGGCAGCAGTTAACCGGTCAGTTGAAAGAATGTAACCTTCCTTTCTTTCCTTTCAGACATAAAGATAATCTCATCTGAGGGTATTTATGTGAAGAAATAACAGCATAGCATGGTGAAACTATGGGCTCATTAATCCTGGCATCTACTTCCTACAGGGTTTCTTGATTAGTTAGATTCATTCATAGGGTATTTCAGAGTTTTTGATTTGTCGCCATTGGCTAGGTTCACTGAGTTCAGGCTAAATTGAGCCAGAAGCAATGTTTATTAGTAATTTTGTAGTACAGGCTACCCTAATAATTCAGCCCAGATATCTCATCTGAAAACTGTCCATCCATTCTCGCTTCTAATTTGGATTGCAGCTGTGTTCATAGGGAATTGAAAGAGCACAGTGATTGGGCATGTATTTTCTAAATTATTAATATGATGGCTAATAGCTGTAAGCCCATCTTCATAGCCAATGCAGAAATTATGCTTCATTTTTAAAAACAAAAGCAGCAACAAAGGGGGACAAGCCCTGCCTGGCTCTCTGCTCTCATCAGTGCGGAGCTCTTGGTAAAGGGACCGAGGCCTGTTTCACAGAGAGAAGCAGAGCAATGCCTTCGGGCCTTTGTTTTTGTTTTCTTCAGTTATGCATGATCAAAATAAGGTGTGTGCTTATGAGATTTTCTCTACAATAACATTAAGAAAATTCATGTATGAGCCACATAGAGGATCTTTTCCAATTTTGATATCACAGTCTTTAAGCAGGCACGATTAGTTGTTTGTATAGCGAAGCTGCATCTGCCATTCTCATGATCCGGTGTGCCATATATACCCACGTTTCTATCTTTAAGGCCACACTGGATTTGCATTACACTTGTTGCAATTGCTCTCGCTGCCATAATCTCACTCAGTTCTGTTCTGAAATAACTCATAAGTACCAGGAAATACATAATTAACAAGCATAACATATGCAATATATGTTCTTTATATCTTTCATTGAAATGTCATGGGGCTTTATATGCTTTTGTTCACAGTACTTACTGAAACTAAGATAAACTCAAGGTCAGACTGAAAAACTGTCGAAACCCTTAACACTCACAGGATTATATATGATACTTATGAAATTAGAATAAAACAATAAGAAACTGAAAAACAGAGCACACGTACTAGAATTAAGTTCTTTCTAGACTTTTGTAACCATAGATTCTGAATGAAGTCAGTGAAGCTGAACTGACCTTAAAAAAATCCTTGTTCAATTTAATCAATTAGATAAAATTTGTGAGAGGGTCTTACTAGTCTCAAACTTGAAACGTTTTTGCCTCAGCATTCTGAGTTCTGGGATTACTGTTTTTTTTAATGTCATGTATTCTGCCTATAAGATAGTTCAACATTTGTTTTAAAAATAGTATTTTCAGAGGGTGTTTATTTTACTCTTTACCCTTCAGTGCCTTACATTTGATTCCATGTCTGATTCATAGAGCACATAATCTCACTTAAATCATGCCACACATATAAAGTATATTCCTGATTTTGTAAAGAAAGAAACAAAGATTCATCTAAGTATTTTGCCAAAGGTCACATAGCGAATGGCAGAGATGTCTCCTCAAGTCCGCTCTTCAGGTTACTCAGCAGTGCAGTGGGTGACATGGCCATCCCTCCCAGCAGATTTTCAGGGAAAGAAATGACCTAACTTTGAAGTGCAACAATTCACCTTTGTAGTTTAAACAAGGGATGTGTTATTGGGGCTTGATAGCTGCAGGAAATAAGGTTGAAGCACCCAGAAGTCCCCCTTTTCTCTGAACCTCATCCCTCTGGGAGTTGATTCAAGACCATTAAAATGTGGCACACAGAAGCCTCTGTGCTGTGTACAAAGTCTTTATCAATGAACTTGTTGCCTGTGACATGAGTCTGGGCTGATGTGGCAAGAAACTTTCAGGGCTGCTCCAGACTTTGAGAAAGGAAGTGTTACAATGTGTTTCTAACATCCAGTTTTAATTAATGCAAGGGGGGAAAAAAGGAGAAATGGCTTATCCTGAGTATTAACTATTTAATAACATACAGAACCAACACCAAATGATGCCACTATAAACTCCTGCAACTGACAAGAAGCCTATCTGAAACCCAGGACCTACTCCCTGTGATGTTAGAAACACATTATCAATCACACATATAAAACCTTAGCATTCAAATGGATCTTTAAAATCATGTGGTTGAGATTCCATGTCCATGGCTGTCCTTTAAAAAATTTCTCCCACATGGTTTTGTAGGCTCTGGTTGAGGATGATATGGATTCTATTTTGGCCTCCTATAGGGAGGCCTTTTTATTAAGCCTGGTAGTCTGTCTGAGTTCTTTGTTTATAACTTTACCTTATTAAGGACTGTCATATCTCTTAATAATGAAATGAATATTTTTTGACTTGATAATACTTTTATAGGTCAGCATTTCTCTTGGTGGCTATGGTAGTGTGCCCCATCAACTCCATGCCCCTGGTTCAGCACAACTACCAGCTGCTTCTTGCTCTCATAAATTCCTGTGTGATAAAGAAGCTTCAGACAGCCCTTCCCCTTGCTGAGTCAGTGGGTGAGCTGTTTGCCTTTGGGGAGGGATGGAGTCTGCTAGGGACTTGCAATGTTTTTTTTTTTCCTGGTGGTAAGAGAAAGAAAATTGTGAATAAGTCTTAATGTTTTTAATAGCCCAGAAACTTCTGCAGTTGGTGTAGTGAGAACTTCCACTGATTCTCTCGATTGTAAGAGCCTAGCAAATGTGGGCACACATGGGTATTCCGGGAACAGAACTCATCTCTAACCAAATCTTATTTTCTCCATCATAAGGACCCTCAGTTTTATCATCTAACACATTTTTATGCTTCCAAATTAATAACAAAATTTGCATTTATTCACAAGTTGCAAAGGTAGGGGTGCAAGAGGGGTATGTGATACCCAAACTCTAAAGAAGCTCATGTAGAGCCACTGTGATTGGGGCCATAAGACAAATACACTTAAAACTTATTTTTAGTGGCATTTTTTCATGGGTTGATCAATCACTAAGTGCTATGATTTAAAACATAAATGCAACAAGAACCCAAAGAAGCAGAACATCACCAAGGAATGAATTCCTGGCAAGACTTCCTGGAGGAGGTAAGTTTACAGGACAGCAAGGTACTGATTAGAATGTCCTTCTCCCTTGCTGGGATTCTTTTGGGTCTTAGGTTTGCATTTATGAAGTATGTTTTGGATGGTTATATATCACCACTAAATAATCTGTGTTCTTAAATGTGCAAACTTTAAACTACATTTGGTCTCTAGTGATCAGGGCAAGGCATGATGGGTGATTTTCTGGACTCATTTTCATGGTGATTTGTAGTCTGATATAGTGTTGTGTGTAGGGTTACTGAGTGTTGATGTCACAGTTCCCAGTATATAGCTAGATACTGATTTGTTGGCACTGTGTGTATGTGTGTTGTTATAGTTCTTTGTTAACTTCACACATCTAGGAAGAGGGAACCTTGATTGAGAAATTTTCATCATCAGATCACCGTGTAGACAAGCCCATGGGGACATTTTCTCGATTAATAATTGATGTGGGAGCCCACTGTGGGTAGTGCCACCCCTGGGCAGGTGATCCTGGGAGAGAGAGCCATGAGGAGTAATCCAGTAATGTTCCTGCATGGTCTCTGCTTCAGTTCTTGGTCCCATGTTTTTGCCTGAGTTTCTGTCTTGCCTTTGCTCAGTGATGACCTGTGGTTGGTACATGTAAGTCAAATAAACCCTTTCTCCTCAAGTTGGATTTGAGTCATGGTCTTTATCACAGCAATAGAAAGCAAAGTAGGCAGTATATATAGGCAGTTAAAAAAGGAAGGAGAGAGAGAGAGAGAGAGAGAGAGCGCTGTATGACAATAAAGAAAATCCCTCTGGCTTCAAGTAACATGTCTTCATTCTCACAAAAAGAGATCATCCATGTCTCGTGGTGAGCACAGAGCTCACTTCAAATAAACTAGTCACCCATGGGAGGCTAATTACCTTTTCCAAAGGACTGGGGGACCATGTAGTATCTTCAAAAAGGTAATTTAGTAAATGGTGCCCTGATATGTTGGAAGAGCTAATATGCCACTCTTGGAAACTCCAGTGACCAGATTGTTTTCCACAATAGAGGGAGGAGCACACACTTGCCAGGAAGCCATCTAAGATTTCCCTGATGGAAGACTTAAGAGCATCATTTTCATTTTAAACCTAGCAGCTTCTCTGAGAACTCTTTGTGTGCTATGAGACATTTCAGATTTGAAGAGTTATGGCAAGGGTTTTCTCTTTAGGCAGAACTACAAAGGATAACTTTCTGGTAGGGTTTGCTTTGGCACAGGTTAAGAGATTATTGCTTCTTGTCTTAGGGTTACTATTGCTGTGATGAAACACCACCAAAAGCAACTTGGAAAAAAAGTTTTATTTGGCCTATGTATTCTAAATCACAATCTATTGAGAGAAGCCAAGGTAGGAACTCAAACTCAAACCCAAGGTGGGAACCTGGAGGTAGGAGCTGATGCAGAGGTCATGGAGGGGTGATGCTATAGGCTTGCTTCTCATAGCTTTTTTTTTAACCTGCTTTCTTATCGCACCTAGGATCACCAGCTCAGGGGTAATGTCACCCACAGTGGACTGGGCCCTCCACTGGCTATTTAAGAAAATGACCAGGTGTGGTGGTGCACTCCTTTAATCCCAGTATTTGGGAGGCAGAGGCAGGTGAATTCCCAAGCTTGGGACCAGCCTGGTCTACATAATGAGTTCTAGGACAGACAGAGCTCTGTAGAGAAAGACACCCCGCCCCCCCAAAAAAAAACAAGAAAGAAAAGAAGTGCTCTGCAGGTTAGCCTACAATTTGATTTTTGTTGCTGTTTGTTTTTAGAGACAGCCTTTCTCTGTTTAACAGTCCTGGCTGTTCTGGAACTCACTCTTTAGACATGTCTGGCCTCAAACTCACAGAGATCTGCCTGCTTCTACCTCCAGATTGCTGGAGTTAAAGGCGTGCACCACCATGCCTGGTTTACAGCTTGATTTTTTAAAAAGATTTATTTATTTATTAAGCATACAATGTACTACTGGCATGGAAAGCCCCAGATTACAGATGGTTGTGAGCCACCATGTGGTTGCCGGGAATTGAACTCAGGACCTGTGGAAGAGCAGCCAGTGCTCTTACCCTCTGAGCCATCTCTCTAGTCCTACAGCTTGATTTTATGGAGACAATTTCTCAATCATGGTTCCTTCTTCTCAAGTGACTTTATCTTGTGTCAAGTTGACATAAAACTATCCTTCTAAATGGCATAGATTTTTCTTTTAGTTATAGAGAAACAGTTCTGGCCTGTTGCTACTCTGAGATGTTGGGAACATCTCAGAACTGAGAAGAAATGCAGCATGCTTTACCAAATATAACTGTAGTCATTGATTAGCCATTATTGACAGTGTGATCCTGGCCCAGCCATTTCTAATAATGGTAGTCCTCTGTAAAAGTGCTTGCTGATCAGTGTCTGGGCTAATGTTATTTAATTTGCTTCTTTGGTCTTTATCCTGGGACTAGGGTTTGACTCTGAGTCAAATCAGTGTGTTGGCAAAGGAGTAGAAAGGCAAGTGTGTAACATGAGTGCTTGACTGAAAAGTTGTTTCTCTGACAACACCCCTAGCCTCCCTGTAGTAGCCCCAGGGAGGGAGCTGGAACTACATAGGAATTGTTTTCTGTGGTTGGGAACTGATTGGAAAATGTAGGAATGTAACTTTTCTTAGCAGATATGAAAAATCATCAGACAGTAGCCTTGGGTTTTATGTATTATTCAATAGAGTGTGCTTGCTCCATAGTTTTAATCTAAATAGAGAATTTGAGTGAAAGAACAATCTAGACAAATTCTCACATAGGAAGCAGTCAATACATTTTGGTGAGGTGGATTCCACTCAAAAGTACCAGTTTCTTGTGAAAGGTTAGCTTGGCAAATGGCCAAACATTTAGAAGCCAGAATGGAGTAATGCTATTTATTTTTTAATATTTGTTGAGTTACCAAGGCAGTCCCAGGTGTTTGTGACCACATGAGAGAATAAAAGGAATGTGCAGCCCAGTGGTTATGGGCAGCGTAATGACTGCTGGAGTAAATTCATGTTCGTTCACAGGTTAGGAGGCAGCTCTGCTCCAACCTCTTCTTATTTTTGCATGAGATTAACAGTTCAAGTACAGGGAAACTGGTGAGGTACCTTCAACTTTCTTTCCTTCTTAGATGTTTGTGGGGTCATAGAGCCTCATCTTTCAAATTCTTTGCCTCTTTTTAAACAGGAAATTAGTTGCATCATTTACATTTCAACTGAATAAATTTACAACAATATACTGATTTACAATTGTAAACTTTAATTTTAGTATGGGAAGAATGGTTTTAATTCATCTAAAATAATTTTAAGCTTATAAGTGTACCAGGGCATTCTGCAGTATGAAGAAATGATCCATAGCTGAGATGCATTGATTTGCATTGTTTGAAGATTCTCAAGGAGCTGGAAAAAAAAAAAGAATGGAGAAAAATTCTCTGTATGTGGTAGGTGGAAATAATTTAAATATATGTTTTGTTTCCCAAACATATTTAATAACAGAAGAAAAAGGTGCTGGATGTGATTCACTCGAATTAGCCTTGCAGCTCAGATGGAAAGGGGTCCTCTGTTGAAAAGGTTCCCCAGCGAAAGTGTCACAGTTCTGCTCTCCTCTGCTCCTGTGAAAGAAGGCTTCCACCCAAACCTCATTCAAGAGATTTGTAGTGGGGGAAGAATTCAGGAGGGTGGCTGCTTCTGCTAGGATGAAAAAAAGCCAGCTCCTAACTGAACAGGTACAGGGCTTATTTATATAGAGCTCCGTAGAGGTGGAATTTTCCCAGGGTGAAGATTTTCAGGGTGGGAATTGGTTGGATTTCAATCCCTGAGTTTGGGTAAGCTCAGAGATTGGCTCGATTTTGTGCTCAGAGACTGGTTTGTTTCGTGCTCAGCGATTGTGGTCAGGGGCAGAGTGTGTTTCTTTGGCTCTGGTTTCAGGGCCAAAGTGTGCTTCTTTCACTGATTCTTTTTAGGAGTTATGGTATTATTGCAGTCTGTAGAATCCAGGGTATCCACAAATTATGTTCCTCAGGAGTTAAAGCAGTTTGTGATACTGAAGATAGAGATGTGGGAGATAAGGGGTTGTTGTGATATTTGGCTCAGAGCAATTAACAAGCAGTGAGGGGAGAGAGGCTACTAAGACAATGGGTAGTGGTGGGTCTGAGTTTGACCCAGGAGGGACACACAACCAGCATTCTTCAAAGCAGTCAGGCAAAGTGTTATTCAATAGGTGATGCGCAGAGGTTAAAGTCTGAAACAAGAGATGGTGTGACAGTGATGTAGGATCAATACCATCAAAAGGGGTGATGTTAGGTATGTAAGGACCTTTGAGGAGCTTTGGACCACTTCTTCTACCATGTCTATACCTAGGGCTTGAGAGAGTGTGGGATGCGCACCCTCTGTATTTTAAGCATGCCTGATGGGCGGATCTGATGAATGCTATAGTAAAGGTTATCAATGACCCCGTCTCTCATTTGGGGTTCTGTGGGTCCTTAGTAAGGATAAAAGATCACCCATTCTGCATAAAAGGTACACCTTCCTAAATATACACCATGTTTCCTATAGGACCATTAAGGGCAGCCTACATCTGGCCAGTATCAGTGATCTCTAGTTTGATCGTAGAGAAAGAAAGAATAGGAAAGAGACATTTTAGAAGTTGACTTAGGTGTTAGAAGAATAAGTAGCTTCTTTTGGCAAGCTGCTGGTGAGCAGTCTCTGGATCCCGCATTGTGAGAGGGAAGTGTAGGTTTAACAATAGTGTAGAGGGGAAAGAGATTGGAAACATTTTCTATCTCCCTAAATCACCTTTACACCTTCAGAACTTCATGTACGTGCCTTAAACACTTTCTTACACCTTCAGAACTTCATGTACGTGCCTTAAAAACTTTCTTACACCTTCAGAACTTCATGTACGTGCCTTAGAATACGTTCTTGCACCTTCAGAACTTCATGTACATGCCTTAGAACACTTTCTTGCACCTTCACAACTTGCATTTGCATGACACTTTCTTGGGCCCTCAGAACGTTCTTAAGCTTTCATATCCTCAGACAACACTTTTAGACCCTCAGAACTTGAGTTATCCTCAGTGCTTACTTAAGCTCTCAGACCTTCATAACACTTTCTTAGACTCTTATGGCAACTGGGCTGAATTTTCACCAATGGCTTCCCCTGAGCTCTCTTTAGAAATTTCAGTCCTAACACACAGTGCCAAGTCTCACTTGCTTTCCAAGACTCCTTCATGTCTTTTTATAACAAATACCACATAAATGACTCTTTTTAAAAAATATTTATTTATTATGTAGACAATATTCTTTCTGTGTGTATGCCTGAAGGCCAGAAGAGGGCACCAGACCTCATTACAGATGGTTGTGAGCAACCATGTGGTTGCCGGGCATTGAACTCAGGACCTTTGGAAGAGCAGGCGATGCTCTTAACCACTGAGCCATCTTTCCAGCCCCATAAATGACTCTTATATTACAAGTTTGGCTACCAGCACAAGGTACGTTCCTGTTTGAGTACATGGAGGTGCGGTTCTAATACCTTATTAAAACAAGCATTGTCTTTTAAATTCCATCATAAATCCTGTTTTTTTATGACTTTTGTTTTCAGTACAGGAATTATCATACAGAAACAAAGAAAATAGGCATAGGTGGTGAGCCCCGGTGAAGGAGAGATGGGTAAGGGAGTTATAGGGAACTGAATCTGCATTTGGCAGCTGATTTAATTTCCTGACCCTATTAGGATGGGCTGTTGGTTAGAGATGAGGGTCTCTTGGACTATAAACATCTATATGTAAGAACTACCCCAGATAGGTGTAGGTAAGAAGAAATAGAGGAGAAAGCAAATTTCGATATCAAAGATTTTTGGATCATTTGTGCAGTGGCAGAAGTTGTCTTCACTAAAAATTGAGCATGCCAGTTTTGGCCCATTTGGACTGCACTGAGGCCAGAGTGAGGCTTTAATAAAATCAGAGTCTGTGGAGGAAGAGGGGAAGGGTCGCAAAATGAACTTCACTGGAGGGAGTTCCTATAAGCTTCATGTGGGAGCTGAGAGACAGGAGGGACAAGGTGGCAGTGGCCCAGATGGGCTTAAGGTAGCTGCAGGAGCTTAGCAAGCAGCTCTTGGGGAGGAGGCCAGAAAACAGGGAGGATTCCAACAGAGGGAGAGGAGCAGGTATCTTAATAACTAGAGAGTTGTCCACATGGTGAGGCCCTGGAGAGTGTAGCAGGCTCCAGGAGTCAGAGAGGACATTTACCAAGTAGGCAAAGAGAGATGTCTGCTTCAAGCAGCTGGAGGGAAGCCACGGCCGAAGAGGTAGGCTCTAGAATTTGGAACCAAATATGAAGGGTAGCAGAAGCCAGCAGAAACTAATGATCTGCACACATATTAAGAGTCAAATCAGCGCCTTGAGTCATTTTGAAATGTCAAGACATGGGTACTCTGGGGTGAAGGGAAATTACTGCTGAGTCCATAAGTCAGAGATCCTGAACCAAGTGCCAGGTTCTATTGTTGTTTTTAAAATTGTGAGTATGAGGGTATTAAAGGGAGAAGTGGGGTGCAGAAAATTCTTTCTTAGGTCAGAGATGAGAGACTTAAGTCCCCTGAGAATTTGGAGAGAGAGAGAGAGAGAGAGAGAGAGAGAGGTATTAAACTTGGATTATATGTTTTGTGGGGTTTTCTAGTTGAATGACAAGTGGGTTATGTTTGGCTATCGAGAGGTTTTGGATGTCCCATACCTGGGGATCTACCTAAGAGAACAGTGAGGGAAAAGGTGTGTCAGATTGTGTGGTTTTGAGGAGGAAGAGGAGGGTCAAGAAGATGTGGGGAGCAAAAGAAACAGAGGTTCCCACTTTGGTTAGGAGTCCTTTCTTAGAAAGGGGATTGGGCAGGGTGGTACCACTAGGAAGGAATGGGTAAGGGGGATACACCTAAAGATACAGTTAAGGGGTGGGGTTTGGTGAGCCTGGTAAGGCTGTCCCTTTACTCCAACAACAGAAGAACAAGGAGAAGTGGGTCATCAGAACAAAAAAAGTAGAAGGTGTCCATAAGGAAGGAGATGGATTGCCTTGATACCATGGTCACTACCTGAGACTCCCTGTCAGAGACGGCTATGGCCAGGTCAAGGGAGCCCAGGCCCCTCAGTCATTCATGGTCAGACAAAGGAGGTTGGATGAAAAGTGATCTGGGCTTAATGTCCTCATGCCTCGAGGGACATGGAGACAGTCAACACTCTAGGACCCTCCTTAATGGCACCTTGAGCATGGTCTGGGTGGTTTACAAGGGTTCAGACAGGCCTGGGCTCATTGACCTTCCTGAGCACATTTGAAGCAAGGACACAGAGGTTCTCGGGCTTTAGGAGGCCAGGGAGCCTGGGCTTTTGCTTTGGTCACTGAGAATACTTATCCATCATCAGATATTTAGGAGGCTTTTTCTTCTCTCTCATGATACATATTGAAGTTCACAGTTAATTTAGTACTTCTGCCTGTGGAGTCTGGGATCCTCTACCTAAATGTTTAAGTTTGGCCCTAATATCAGGAGAAACTCTGGGAGAAAATGTAGGTCTAAAGGAGTTGCTTCCTATCTGGGGTCTCAGGATCCAGATTGGTATAAGAGGACCTTTGTGAGGTAGTTTAGGAATTGTGATGGGCTTTCATGCCTTTCCTGGATGACCCCTTAGACTTTTTCATAATTTACGGCCCGAAGGGCACCCTTGTGGATACTAACTGGGAGGCAGGTTATAAACCAATTCCTAGATAGGGTGCCCCCTAGAATATTGTAGTGCCATTCAGGGTCCTGGTTGAGGGACTGCTCTAGCCTCAGCTGGGTGGAAGCCATCAGTTTGGTGGAGTTCATTTGCATGGACCCAGCCTGGCCCCAGACTCACCTATGCTCCTCTAGAAGAAGATGGTTGGTAAGAATCATATAAATCATGGAATGTGAAGTTGTAAGATTGGATACCACATTGGTTAACATAGAGCAATGTTGCAGGAGCTCCTTCCGCTCCTTCAGCCAATAGCCGCTGAGATACCAG